>JAJJMC010030977.1:24601352-24629149 GCA_023531435.1 Papaver californicum | reverse complement strand
ATTCAAAACTATGCAATTTTAATGATAAAAGAATTATAAATAATTATTAGAAAATAATTAAATCACATAAAATTGAGAAAATTACCTTATCCATCATCCCAGTAAATAGACTTAGCTCATGGTGGAAAAAGATTGCTCAAAAGTTGATTTCACTGCTCAAAATATTGATTACAAGGTGAAATAATAGTGCAACAGCCAAACAGCAACGGGTATAAACGTCACAGGAACAGGGTTCAACTGTTACAGCACGGTTTTAAGCAACAAAAGAGAGAAGAAATGGTAACAGACAGATTTGAAACAGCAACAGTTAAAACTGTTGCACTGTCTTCTTCTTCAGCGGCGATGGTGAAGAACACCGATCACCGGGAGCAGCAGCAGTGACCGGCCGATGTCGGAACTTGAACGGAAAATAGCAAAAGTGGTTCTGGAGCTTCGTACTTTAATTCTGAAGATTGTAAACTCCTTATATAGGCCCTGTGAGTCTTCTAGGATGTTATAATCCCATTATAACTCGGTGATTTGACGAGAAATCGATAGTTATCCAAAACCGAAACATGTTCATGTTCCCGTCCAAATTCATGATTCTCCAGCCCTTATCTTCGGCTTCTAGAGCTTCTAATCGATTATACGAACCTTCAATTAGATTGGGTACTTATCAATTTGCTGAAATCCCATCAAATTTGCGATTTGATTTTGAGTCCTGTTTGCCGATGAAGCTTTGACCTGGTCAACTGGGTTTGACTCGGTCAACTGACTTTGACCGAGTTGACTGGGCCGAGTTGACCCGCTGAGTTGGTCTGATCCAGCCCATCCCGATCCAAGGGTGCCCCAATCCAAAGTGTGGGTGCCTTGATCCATTTTCCCGGGTGCTTTGAACACTTTTTGAGCCAATTTTTCCACAAATCTTTATTCTTCTAATGTACCTACAAAAGCAATAAAACACGTAATAGACACAAAATCGAATACTAACTCACTAGAAATTAAGGTGCAAATTAGACACTAAAATGTGTCTATCACCCCTCTACAATTTCAGGTCATTATCCTCACTGGTAAGGAGCTAAGGTGAGATAATTCAATTTCCTCCATTGCTAGAATCTTAAATCTTTCCGTTGACTCGTTTTCAATCTGCATCAGCCCCTTTCCATACTCTTCCCGTCTACCCATGTCCAAATTGTATTCTGAAGATTCTTTGAGAGGGATTGCTCAAATACCAGCATGTTAAAATCTCCATCTCTATCCTCGTAAGATCGCTTGGTCCTCTTACTAGGGTCGGGGTCTCCATTGTTGGGGGTAAAATTACCTATATCATGAAATTTACGTTGAAGAAATCATGAAAGTGTTATTATTTCTTAACATTACAGAAAGGAAACATTGCCATATATAGGCAAGTTAGAGTACAAGCACAGGCTGTCACATACAGCTCATAATATACATGTGATCCAATACGGATTACTCACACATGTGAGGTTTCACTAAACTAACTATAACTGACTCTCTAATATTCCCCTTCAAGCTTTGAATCCGAGAGGTACATAAGCTTGTCAGTCAAATTTCTTAACACAGTTGTGCATAACCCCTTTGTGAATACATCAGCTAGTTGTTGATTGGAAGGTACATAATCAATGCTGATGAAAGATTGAGAAACTAACTCTCGAACAAAATGATAATCCACCTCTATGTGCTTTGTTCTTGCATGAAAAACTGGGTTGAATGCCAAGTTTGCTGCACTCTGGTTGTCACAATAGAGGGTCATTGGTTTAGTGATAGGTAAATGCATCTCTCTCATGAGGTAAGATATCCATAACAACTCACTAGAAGTGACTTCCAATGGCTTGTACTCTGCCTCTGCTGAGCTTCTAGAGATTGTTGGATGCTTCTTGGAAGACTAAGAAACCAAAGAGGATCCCAGAAATATTGCATAACCACTTGTGGATCTTCTTGTATCTGGAAAACCTGCCCAGTCTGAATCAGAATAGGCTGAGATACACCCCAAGTCACCTCCTGAAGTAGTTATACCAGACCCCATTGTCCCTTTTAAGTACCTCAGAATTCTTTTAACTAATTGGAAATGTTAATCAGTAGGACAATGCATGAACTGGGAAACATAGTTCACTGCATAAGTGATATCAGGCCTAGTCATAGTGAGGTATTTTAGCCCTCCTACTAAGCTTTTGTAAGTTGTTGGAGAAACCAATGCAATACCACAATAAACTGAGAGTCTTGGTCCAGCAGCAACAGGAGTAGTACTAAGTTTACAGTCTATCATGTCAGCCTTCTTCAGCATCTCAAGTGTATACTTCTGCTGAGTAAGGAGAAGAGTTCATGAGTTCTCATACATTGTGCACTCAATGCCCAGGAAATAGTGGAATGGTCCTAGGTCCTTCATATAGAATTCAGTACCCAAAATCTGTATAAAATTATAAACTGAAGCACCAGGTGGATGCTCCATATATACATCCTCATTTAAGAATCCATGTAAGAAGGCATTTGAGACATCAAGTTGTTGCAGAATCCAGTTTTTGCTCAATGCAATTGTCAGAACACATCTTATTGTTGTAGTTTTTACCACAGGACTAAAAGTCTCTGTATAGTCTACTCCATCTTGTTGTAGATAACCCTTAGCTTCCAATCTAGACTTGTACCTTTCTACAGACCCATCATACTTTAATTTAACCTTGTAGACCCATTTGCAGCCTAAAACATTCATCCCTTCAATATATGGTACCAATGTCCAGGTCTCATTATCCTCTAATGCAGCGTATTCTTTGTCCATAGAAGTTACCCATTCTTTAACTTTAGAAGCAGACTTATAGGATGTTGGCTCATTAGGCCCTTGTAAAAGTGACAGAAAAGCAGTTGGATAAACATGACTGCTTGTATAGTGAGCCACAAAGTCTGGTGGTAGAGCCTTGTGTTTAGACACAACAGTTCTGGACCTGGTCTGAATTCTTGCAACAACAGGCTCAACTGGAGAAAATGGTAATGCAGTAGCTTCCTCAGTAGAGACATGTTCACTAGTGATATTATCCAAAGGTGATGTAGGGACATTAGAACTAGTGAAATTTCCACAGTGACCAATCTGTAGTTGTACAGTTTCTTGATTTATAACTTGCTGAATTATTGATCTCACAAAAGAAAAAGTATCCTCATCAAAAGTAACATGTCTTGAGACAAAAATTTCTTAGAGACATTATCATAGCATTTGTATCCTCTATAGAATGGACTGTAACCAAGAAAAGTGCATTGAACTGATTTTGAGGACAGTTTGTCTTTCCTAAAAGAATACATATTTGGATAGCAAGAACATCCAAAAACTTTTTAAAAGGCTAAAATCTGGTACCTCATTATATAAAAGAACAAAAGGTATTTTGAACTTTAATACCTTTGAAGGAAGTCTGTTGATGATACATGTGGTAGTAAGAAAGCTATCAAACCAAAAGGATTTTGGCATTGAAGCTTGAAAAGAAATTGTATTACCCACTTCTTGATATGCCTAATCTTTCTTTCTGCAACCAAAATTATTCCATATTGCTCCAGATATTTTCTAAAAGGACCCTTGACCAGCTCAAAGGCACCATCACACTGAAATGCAACTATTGATGTATACAGCAATTTTTCATTGTGTGCTTTGAAGTGTATGAAGCATTTTAAAGACTCATCTCTTGTACCAAGAGGATATATCCAATGATACCTACTGAAGTCATCTACAAATAATAGAAAATATCTATAACCTTCCTGGGATGTGACTGGAGCAGGACCCCAAATGTCACAATGCACTAGTTGTAAAGGAAAATCTGATATTCTGCTTGAAGATTTGAAAGGTAACTTTGTGTGCTTTCCAAGCTGGCATTCATGACAGAAGAAATCCAAGTTTGTATCTGATATTTGTATAGATGGGATTGTTGTTAATTTCTTTAGAATATTTGATGATGGATGTCCTAACCTCTTATGCCAGATTAAAGAAGAAGCAATGATTGAAGTAAATGATTTTGTAATAGAAGGTGCCACCTGAATTGGGTATAGTTTGTTGCACACCGCTCCTTCTGCTACCACTTCATTAGTTGATAAGTCTTTCATATTGTATCCCCAAGGCAGCATATTAAAGGGGACATTATTATCAACACAGAATTTGGATACACAAATGAGATTTTGTGTAAGTAGAGGAACCAGCAAAACATCTTTAAGCAAAAACTCTAAATTCTCAAGAACCAAAATTGCTTCACCTATTCCAGAGATTGTAAGAAACTTTCCATCACCAATCATTACCTTATTATTCCTGAATAAGTATTGCAGTCATGTAGTAATGCAGGATTACTGGTTATGTGTGCAGTTGCACCTGAATCAGGAATCCATTGGTCATTTACTACAGAGACAGTTGTACTTTGTTTTACTCCAGAACATGTGTAGAAAGCTTGATGAGATCTAGTTTTTGAGATTGCAGGATTTGATTTTGGCTGAGGTGTTGGTGGAGTGTAACGCCAATGACATTTGTTGGCAGTGTGACCAAATCTCTTGCAAATTTGGCACTCCACAGCAGAAAAATCTGTATAGGTTCTTGAAGGTGTTTGAGAAGGTTTATAATGTTGAGTTTTCTTTAAATAGAAAGCAGTATTGGTTGAGTCAAGAAGAGTAGAAGAATCTTGTTCTTGATTTTTAAGTCATTGTTCATGATGAACTAACCTGGATCTTAACTCACTGAATGTATATTGTTTTTCTCGATTGTGAGATGTTACAACAAACTGATCAAAACACTTATTAAGTCCATTCAATGTGTACATTACAATATCATCATCTGTAATCTTTTCATTTATAGCAGCAAGATTGTCAGATATTTCTTTAATCTGACTTAAGTAATCAAGAACTGAAAGATTACCTTGCTTTATTGCTTGTATTTGTCCTCTTAGCATCGATTTTCTTGCAAAGAATTGAAGGTTAAACTCAGATTTGAGGTAATCTCAATATTCTTTTGATGTTGACAAACCAAGAACACCAGAAGAGATTGATTGAGTAAAAGTTGCATTGAGACAGGACATTACAAACCTGTCCATAGCTAACCAGAAAATATGCTCAGGATTTGGTGTAAGGATTCCATTCACAAGAATCATTGCTGCAGGTGATGGATATGATCCATCAACAAATCTTAGAATATTTGTACTCATCAAGATAGATTCAAACTGGTGCCTCCAGAGAAGATAATTTGTTGAATCTAATTTCAATGAAACAAAATTACAGATGTTCTGGAAAGGTAATTGGATCTGCTGTTGTTGATAGTGATCTGTAGCATTTGTTGAAGGATTAGCAGAAGTAGAAGTAGTTGAATTTGCATTCTCCATTGTAGATATTGATCAAAAGTATTAATGATATCAAGAATTTGTTGAATTTTTAAGAGTTGCTAGTGTTGTTTAGAGATTTCAGAGATTTGGATCAAGAATCAACTCGTGAGAGATGGGCTCTGATACCATGAAGAAATGATGAAAGTGTTATTATTTCTTAACATTACATAAAGGAAACATTGTCATATATAGGCAAGTTAGAGTACAAGCACAGGCTGTCACATACAGCTCATAATACACATGTGATCCAATACGGATTACTCACACATGTGAGGTTTCACTAAACTAACTATAACTGACTCTCTAATATACGTGTCATACATTTGATGCACATCTATCTAACCACTATTGGATGCTCTTTGAAAAAACTGAGCCACATTGATGATCCTGAACCAAAATTCTCTCAGAATATCTATTGTTATCACTAGTTCTCTGATCTCCTCCTTTATCACATGTTCCTCCTCTAGAGTCAGATTTGATGCAAGAAGACTGGTCAGTCTGTAAAATTGTTGCATTAGGTGTCATTACTCTGATAGAAGCCATTGATACTCCACTCCATACTTCTTGATTTCATGTTGTATCTGCATTAACATCAACTCCTCTATTATCCAAGTTTTCATGCAAATCCTTGGTAATTCTTTCATAAACATTCTCCACATTCTCCAATGACTCTTCTTCCTCCAGAAATTTACATGCACCTCCTCGACATTCTCTATCACTACCAACTTTCTCAGAGCTTTTATTAGAAAGTTTTAGGTTGTGAGCATTAAAGACAAAAGTGTCAGATGAAGTATTCTCTTTAACCTTCCCATTATAAACCCTCTCATCTTGTTTAGTGCATGTAGCTTGCTTCTTTAAGGGGGTAGTCTCTTTAAACTCTCTATCATCTAACTACACCACCTCATCACTTCGACAGAGATGTATGATACCCTCCACTTCCCTAGGTTGAATACAATCATTAGAGACAATCCCTTTCTCCTTATTTTTCGATACTATCTTATTAAGATTTTGCTTAGATTGATTATAATTATGGTTGGGATCAGAAATAGAAATCCCTCTATTAAATCATTCCTTACCAGGACCACGAGAGTAATCCAAACTAGGAATTACTAGACAATCCTATATTAGAGACCCGTTTAACCTCCAATCCTATCCCAAAACCCGATTTAACCATTAATCCAAAAATAAGTTTTTGGATTAGTTTTCTAACTCACGCGTCCAATTCACGTGAGAACAATGAAAAACAAAATTTCGATATCCCATAAATACCCCTTTCTTCTCTACCATAACAGAGAAAATCAAACTTTCGTTTCAAAAAAAAATTGAGATTCGTTTTTTCTCTCTCTGCTTTTGTTTTTTGGTAGCTCGGATCTGTTTTTCTCTCTACTGGTGCTGGTGCTCTATGAATTTAAATATTATTTGAAGATCATTGATTACTGCTGCTGATGGGGATTGATAAATAAAAACCAGAGAAACTACTTCAATCAGCTCAATCTTTCTAAAATTTCAGATCCGTTTTTCTTCTCTGCTAGTGTTTTTAGGGTTTTGTTTGAAGATCGTTTTAGTGCTCTATAATCACCTTCATCTCCATCCAATCCAGGTATGTTCTATAATAAGTGATGGTAAAGAAGTGAAGCAAGTGAAGAAGAAGAAGATTCACGAATAGATCCATGAAGAAGAAGAAGATATAAATTCATTAATTTTGGGTTTTGATTTATATTTTATAATCTTGTTTTTCATCTGGATTTGATGCTCAATATTGAAAGACGAGGGTTGTCTCTTAAAGTGACATGGTTTAATAGATATGATGTTATTTTTATTTGGTTTACTTCTAATTTTTTTCAAATCATGGTTTAATATGTACTTTTCATTCAGTACATATTGATATGTACTGTTAGATCATTTATTTTTTCCTTCGGTGCAGATTTTCCTTCAGTACATATCAATATATACATTTGGATCCATATGTACTGTGAGATCATATATTTTTTCCTTCAATACCCTATTTTTTTCAGTATATACCAATATGTACCGTGGGATTATACACATTTTCCTTCAATACTATTTTCCTTCAGTACATATGAATATATATATATATTGTGGGATCATACACTTTTTCCTTCAGTACATACCAATATGTATTGTGGGATCATACACATTTTCCTTCAGTATATATTAATATGTACTATTGGATCATACACATTTTCCTTCAATACATATTTTCCTTTGGTACATATCAATATGTATTGTTGGATCAATATGTACCGTGGGATCATACACTTTTCCCTTCGGTGCATATCAATATGTATTGAAGGGTCAATATGTAGTGTTCTTGGCGACTAATATAGATCTTCTTCTTCTTTTGTTTTTCTACTACTTCTTTTCTTCTTCTCTTTTGTTGGTAGTGCAGGAATACTATTTTCTTCTTCTACTTCTTCTTCTCTTATCACTCTTTTAATCTTTTTTGGGTTTTTTATGATTTTGATTTCGTATTTATTTGACGATTTTGTTTTAGTTTTTTTGTTTGATAATTTAAAAAGAGAATCAGATATGATAAATGATTATGTTTTGGTTTTGATTTTAAGAAGAGAGAATTAGAAAGAATTAATGGCGGGCGTGTGCTACGTGGTTCACATGTGAGTTGTGAACAGTACACATGATGGGAAAAATCGTAATTGGGAGTTTTCAAATGGTTTTTGGACCTATGGTTAAAGTGGGTTTCCCAGGTGGCCTAATGGTTAATACGGTCCGGGTTTTTTGGACTAGTTAGTAAATTTCCCTAATCCAAACCCATATGACCCATAAAATTTACCCATTTTTTGCTGAACAGCCCCACCCGTACTAGATAAACTTCTAGAGTTCCCAATACTCTGAATCATCGGGTTCCAACGAGTTTTCCGGTGGTCCACCACCATCCATGGTCCAAAACCATCGTGTTTATCCTCTTACTTTTCCATTGAAGAAGAAGGTTTCTGATGAGAAGCCTGATCAATACTTTGATTTGGGTAGGGCTGAACAGGAACCGATCGGAATCGAAGGATCGGATCGGAATCGACGGAACCAAAACCGGACCGGAACCAAGGAGCTCGGGATGGGTACAGGCATAAAAAAAGAGAACCGGGTACCAGGTACAGGTTTTACCTAGGAATCGATATGTGCCGGACCGAAGGTACCGAATATTAAGATGTGTGTTGTGGTAGTTTTTGTTGATGCTTTTTTGTCATAAGTCCTTTTCTAAGTATTCTGTGATTTAAGTATAGTTATTAGTGGGCTGTTAGGGATGGACCTTTGGAGATAGATTGATGATCTATTTCATCTTGAACTTGCTCTCTATTCTTTTTTCTATTTAGTTCTCTTACTTATGCTGTGATTGGAGATAGATGATGATCTATTTCCTCTTTAATTATTCTCACATTTCCTTTACTGTGTTTGGAGATAGATGTTGATCTATTATCCTCTTAATTTTCTCACCATGCTTATATCTCTTTTTGGATTTCTTAGAATGATCATATAGGTGTATATGGATCATGTCTGTTGAGAACAATTTTTGGTATCATCTAATTTTGATTTTCAAAGTATTGTGGAACAGGGTGTTTAAAAAGAAAAAACAACTAAAAACTATTTGTAAAATCAACTAAAAACAACTCTGAACACTGATAAATTTCTCTGAAGTCTTTTTAGGATAGTGGATCTTTCATAAAGCTCTTAGTTTGAATTTGAAAGAGGTCTTTTTTAGTTTGGGTTCCAATATGTGATGTGCAATAGGGGCATGTGAAATTGATGTAAAAAACTTCATTTCTTGTCTGAATCCATGGTTTTCATCTGGGTATGGTGAAAGTTAGTGGGTATTCAATGGTTGTTTTCAAAAGTTTGTCCTCTTGGCTAAAAGCTAATGAGTTTTACAAAAAATTGATTATGTGGTGCTATGATGTTTTACAAAAAAAAAAAATAAAAAAAAAATAAAGGAGGTACAGGACCGGAACCGAGAAGATGGGTACGGTTTCAGAACCGAACCGAGAGTATAGGGTACAGGTACACGGATAGAGAATCGACCATAGGAGGTACAGGTACACGGTTCTACCAAGAATCGAGCCGAACCGACCTTTGTGCACCCCTAAATTTGGGTGTTTGCTGGGACAATTTTGATTTCCTATGTGTAGCTCTGCTATAATGAAAATAGAAATTACCTAGGCCTTCATATTCAATTCTCTGAACAGACTTTCTTATTTGAACTTAAGAATAAGAGGCTTATTTAAATCTAATTCCACACAGATTCTAGCAAATCTCCCTCTAGAAATATTCTCAGTATTTGCATCAACTTTTGATAACTTGACCAATGATATTCTTCAATTGATGTAAAATTTCTTTATCAAAAAACTCAATAGGAAATTCAGGAAACCTAACCCATACAATCAAATCTTTTTAGAGGTGCACTAGATGGTTTAATTCAGGAGACCATTGTTGGAGAGATAAGAAATGTCCCCCAATAAACTACGGACCATTAAATACAGCTATTTTCAAATCCTATAGATATGAGAACTTAAAGAGAAAATAATCTCTTCCCGAATGCAAAATTTGGTTTCCATAAAGAATTAACTTTCTTACTAATAAACTCAAAACCAATAGTTATATCCAATGTAGTTAATTTCAGATCTCGGTCTCGTCTCGGCCGGGACCTTGACACCTTGATAACAAAATATCTCGAGGAGATTATTGGTGAAATATCGGAAGTCCTAAATCTTATATCAAATTTTATACATGTGAATACCAAGAATTAACTATATTTTTGTTGAATTACTACCAAGAATCTTAACAATCATACTTTAAGAGAGATCATATTAATATATTACAATTCTAAGTTTAAAGTTTCAAAAATCTAGATTAAACAACAAGCATATACCTTGAATATCGGGCAAATCTCGACCGTATCGATATTTGAAGATTCATCGCGCTCTTGAAGTGATACCTTGAATATCGCCGTTATCGCGACCGATATTGACCACATATGTTATATCCATCACCTTTCCCATTAAACATTTGGCACATGGGTAAATGATTCGCTTCCTAGTATCAAGAGTAATTTTAATTTGAGGTATCGAAGAATCATCCTCCACAGATCACTGTATTCATCAATATCAATATCAATTTCTTAAAAATGGGTGTCAATGTTACCCGGTAAATCCTCATCATTCAACCAATAAGAGCATGGAGATAAGTTACTAGTAAGTTTACTAGCAAAAGAAGGACTACCCACGTTTTCCTTATTTCTCTAATCCAGATCCCTGGAATCCATGCAATTAACACCTTCTGTATCTTGTACACAATCCTTTGATCCACCAGGATCAAACAATCCAAATGCAAAGTCGGTCTCTTTGTGAGTTGTTTTTGCCACAGGCACAGGATTCAAGTCACAATTATTTTTTGTTGAAATTAACCAGGCGCAATTGGGAACCTTCCCCCATTTCCTTCATGTAGTTGATATACATAAGATAGGTGGAGTCAATACGGCCTGTGACTGTCCGATGTGTGATCATATCAACTTGTGTATAATTAGCCCGTTTGGCCACTTATGCATCAGTCTGGCCGATTTATCGAGCTAACTACTTGGATACCAATTTTCTATAAACCTCGGTGAAACCATTAGAGTGTACGACATAAAAGATTAAATAAATATATATTTAGATGTAAAATATGTCGTGTTTTACATTCATCAACTCTTACAGCAACAAAATGTACATCATGCACGGATTAAAAAATTTGAATGCAGAGAGTCCTCTAATTATAATGATGAATAAGTTTAGATTGTTTAAAGTTCAAGCAACGATTACTTACCTCCAAAGTAAGTTCGTGAACTAGTTTCTATGTTTACGAATTATTTTGATCCCAAGTAATCTAAATACCGCATAAAATAAATTTTTACTTTGGTCCTAAGTAAAACTTGTTTTCTCAGTTAGAACATTCTAGCAATTTGTTTCCTTTGATAGAAGCCGAAAGAATGGTAACCAATTACTTCCAGAAAAAAGATACTTTTAAAGTTTAGATTCTACTCAATTAGAAAAATAATTAACTTACTCACAGTAACATGGTACCGAGAATGAAAACCATTAAGTGTGTGAGAAGTTTGCTTTGTAATACAAAGAAGAATGTGCACACACGTATTTGTTAATTAAGGATCGTGCACGTAAAGTAGATCACGAGTTAACCAGTATGGTCTGTGAACTATCAAGAAAATTATGGAGTTCCGTAACGTCCAATATTGACATAGTTCGTGAACTCAAGTCATAAAGTGTTAACAGAAAACACCTTAAATTGCACATTTCACGAACTCTAGGAAATTGTTAGATGTAACAGAAAACATCTCAATTGCATAGTTCGTGAACGACCAAAAGTGGTTCACGAACTCTAGAAAATTTTACGATGTCAACAGAAAAGCTCTCAAACTACACAGTTCGTGAACTGCCAAAAGTGGTTCGCGAACTTTAAGGTAATTTGGAGTTTTAAGGTACTTCTTGCGCAAACATAGTTTATTGAACAAAAGAGTTATTCTTAACCTTAAATGCGGTAAGTCCTTGGAACATCCATTGTTTGAGTTCGAATTTCGAGATTATTCAAGTACAAGCTTAAACTCGAAACTTCTTCTTTGTATCTTATCATAAACTAAAGTCATATGACATTGTCTCGGAAGATATTTAGGTAAAAAAAAATGAGTTAAATGGGATAAACAGTCTTCACATACCTTTATTGATAAATTTTTCGTCGATGTCTTGGTGATCTTCAGTCTTCAATCTTCCAGGGTATTCGGTGACTTATGAAACTCAACAACCTAAATATAATCCTAGTACGAGACTGGCTTTAGTATACAATAAATCAACAAATATTTTTGGTCATCTGATATTGACAACAAGCTTGACATACCAACACTTGTGGGTTCAACCGAGTAGTGTTCTAACATCACTAATATCAAAGTCTGTGAAATAGAATCGTATGAGCCATAGGCCACCACTAAACAATAGGGACACATATTTGTTATTATGCTTTTTATGATCTACAAAATAGAACTTACGCCAAAAATACCTTTCCACACTATCTTGGACTCGAGTCGGTAGCCATTGGTAAACAATGTTGAATTCTAACCAATCGCCTCTCAATCAGAAATATCCAGGTCCGTCATGAGTGTGTTGACATATGATTTGGAAGTAAATTTGGACCAGACACTACTTTAGGATTATTAAACTCATATAGACGATTTTGTTCCCAATTTTCATTGGAGTAGGCGACCATAATTCTTTACCTTTTTTATTTCTTTTACCCCTTAAACTTCTAATGAGACTCTTCATTTTTGTAAACTCAAAAAAAAATAAAAATAATTTATAAAAAAGAATATTAGGTAGTAAAAAGTAGAGAAGTGTGAATTAGAATAGATAAATGAAGTGAATTTGAGATAGAATCGTTAGTGGTCGATGTTATGTCTTATAATTGTTTTTATTACCAGTGAAAATTTGAATTTGTCCATCCACCATTACTTTGGCAAAATTCTTCGTTTGCCAATTCCTATAGAAATTGCACTCCGGTAACGACTTCGGCAAGGCCAGCTGCTCCCATAATATGACGGGAGGTTGTATGAAGCCCAAATAGTTCAACGGACGGCCCAAATAATTGAGGATGGGGTATCTTATCTCCCTATCCAGTATCTTTGTTATTCTCAGCGTGGATAATGAAACATGAACCTCCTCAGTCCTCAGCCATTCAATCCACCGAGAAGAACTTCCCAAAAAACAACCGGTGCTCCATTGTCACACAGCAATGGAAGCTCTAACAGTAAACCCACCTCTCTTCAGTACTCTCAAAAATCGTTCATCTTGTTCCAAACCCACTCTCAGTTCTCATGAACCCTTAACAATTTCACATTCCTTTCTCTCTTTGAGTCTCGGTACTTGTATCTCTCATCGACTCATTAGAACTTATGCAGTTGAAGATAAACAATCATCATTCTTTGTCGATCAAGAAGAATTTATTAATCAAGAAACAACACCCCGAGAAGATGAATCTTTTGGTGAAGTTAAGAAAATCATTGGCAGTAGAAGAGCTGCGGCCAGCATTGAGGGAGGAGATGCAGAGGAAGGAGGAGGATTAATGGAATACTTGATTGAATGGAAAGATGGCCATACTCCATCATGGCTTCCATCTTCTTTTATAGCTAAAGATGTTATTGCAGAGTATGAAACTCCTTGGTGGAATGCAGCTAAAAAAGCAGATGATGTTGCCTTGCAAAATCTCATTCAGTCCACTGCAAACGAAGGAGAAGAAGAAGAAGAAGTAGAAACACTAGAGAGATATGTTGATGCAGTAGATGAAGATGGGCGTACTGCATTACTCTTTGTAGCTGGACTTGGTTCAGAAGAATGTGTGCGGTTATTAGTATCAGCTGGTGCTAATGTCGATCACAAAGACATACGTGGGCAACTAACACCTCTACATATGGCAGCAGGATATGTTAAACCAAATGTTGTTCGAGTATTGATTGAGTTAGGTGCAGACCCAGAGATAGAAGATGAGAGAGGACGCACACCATTAGATTTAGCTAAAGAAGTTTTGAATGCGACACCAAAAGGGAGTGCAGTTCAGTTTGCAAGAAGGTTGGGACTTGAGAATGTGATTAAGGTTTTAGAAGAAGCAATTTATGAGTTTGCAGAAGTGGAAGAGATTTTAGAGAAAAGAGGTCAGGATGATAAGATTGAGTATTTGGTGAAATGGAAAGAGAGTGGTGAGAAAGAATGGGTGAAAGCTGGATTGATTGGTGAGGATTTAGTAAAGGATTTCGAAGATGGGTTAGAATATGCTGTGGCTGAAGAAGTTCTTGATTGCAGAGAAGGTAATGAGAAGAAAAGAGAGTTTTTGGTCAAATGGAGTGATATTGAAGAAGCTACTTGGGAACCAGAAGAAAATGTTGATCCTGATTTGATCAAAGAATTTGAAGTGAAAAATGGTGGGGAGGTTGTTGCTGTGGAGGCGGCGTCTACTTTGCCTGTGGTGGATACAGAGGTTGAAAAGAAGGGAGTTGAGAAGGTAGTACTGAAGGCAGGGTATGGTCCAAAACCTACACCTGGTCAGACTGTCACAGTACATTGCATCGGATATGGTAAAGATGGTGATATGTCTAAAAAGTTTTGGAGCACAAAGGATTTTGGACAGAAACCTTTCACATTCCAGATTGGCCAAGGTTTGGTTATAAAAGCGTGGGATGAAGGTGTTATGGATATGCAACTAGGAGAAGTTGCTCGTCTCCATTGCACTCCTGAGTATGGTTATGGTGCAAGTGGATTTCCATCATGGGGGATACAGCCCAATTCACCACTGGTTTTCGAGATTGAAGTCCTAAAGCTAAAGTAAATGCACTAGTGTTTGATGTCAGTAACTATCTAAAAATCCATCTTCGTAAATTCTTAAATGTCTTATTCATGTAACGGGATATGCCTTCTTCCATTGTAGAGTGTATGCATATTTGGGTCATGGTTTATTTTCCAGACTGTACCATCTCTGCAGGACAGAGGAGTCTTAAAGATTTTGCATGCTTCTTTGTGCTTTCTAATCAAATTTTGATGTTCTGGTTATTGTAATCGTTGTATCTTGTAGGTATGTTTAGTTAATGCGACGATTCAGTAGATTTTAAAGTTTTTGATGGTCTGGAAGAAGAAAACCCCAAATGCAATCCATAACTTCATATGGGACAACCTTCCTTGTGCGATCTCTGGTGCAGAATTGAAGTCCTTCCTGGTCCTAAATGGAAGTTTGAGTAGAATAGAATTTGGTCGTGTATTCTGATCCCTAATGACAATATGAAAGTTGCCTTGTACAAAACTACTATGCGATATGCAAAATTAACAACTCTACCTACAATTTTACCTCAAAACTCTATATAGTACATAATCATAATGAACAGTTCCAGTCAACTAAAATCATCTCCATGCATCTCCATTTTAAACATTCCTACTCCCAAACATCAAAATGATCGTTTAGTCTGCACTTCTTCCCCGAGTACCTGATTCTTTCACTGATCCATGAAAGCTCAAATCTTAACACCAAGTTTCTTTTGAAGGCAGGTAACTTCTGCATACACCATATTCATCCATTAAAATAGGACACCCCAGGGCCTCTCTCCTAGTGGAATCCGAATGATACGACATGCCTGCTGAACTTTTGAAACGGTGGATATGAAGGGGGAGAGGTAAAAAAGGATATCCATAAAAATGGAACAAATACCCGTAGCCAATCCCTCCAAAGGGCTACTACGGTAGAAGATTGTCGATGAATTCGTTCTTAGGAGGCTTGTGTTGTTGGATAACCAAAACTGAGGCACTCATGACCATATCTGAAGAGGCTAAGACATCTCCAACAACTCCCAGCTCCGGACACTCTTCCCAGTCACTCATTCCCGTCGTTAGAGGTGAGAGTCCTCGACCACCTTTACCAACTATAAAAAGTGAGTAATTGTCTTTCATGGCGCTCAAAACCGCCATTGTTTCAGCACCATTTTCAACATATTTTTCCACGTAGTTCACATCCTTGGATGTCACATATCTAAATTAGAAAACCAAATTGTCAATATTAGCTCGTCAAAGATTGAATTTTAATAAAGGATTTGTGAGACAGCATATTTGAAGTTGATGAAATTCCTTAAGCATACCTGTTATAGAAATTAGCTAGGAAGGCTTCGTCCGCATCCTTCTCAGTCACATGAGTCATAATCTCCATTAGAACCTCATCCTCCTCTTCATTTGATTCCATGTTAATTCTGGCTTGTAGTTCTTTCCTCGTTGAAGGTAGAAACTTGAATACCGTCAATTTCACGTCTGAATGCATGGCCATCAAGCTGCTATAAGCTAATGCCTCTCGGTCGTCAGGACCACCAAAAAACAAAGTAGCTACTTGAAGCTTGCTCTCTGATTCAGATACTTGAATTGGAGAAAATCCCCTGTCAACAAGGATGCCTACTGAGCAAGGAGCAGAGCGAAGGACCTTCTGGTTGGTGGTTCTGATTCCCTCCATGCTTGTCTGCATCTTTCCATCTACACGCTGATGCTTATGAAATGGGAGCATTATAATTGATACTCTTAAGTCCTTTGCACTGCTGCACAACTCGTCATGCATGGTAGTAATGGGTGCTACTATTTTCACTTGGTGAATCGGCACACGTGTATCAGCCACAAAAGCATCAATGGCATCATTGATCTCTAATTCGTCATTCCCACCGTAATCCTCATCATCGCTGAGTAATCCGTTTTCGTGCTGGTTGTACAACAAATCTGAGGACTTCTCAGTGAGTTCTACTAGATGCATCACATAAGCGGTGAAAGGAGATTTACGAGTTCCCGCTGTTGCAGCGAGAATACCAACCAGTGTTGGCACATGGCGTGGTCCATGTACACAAGCAAGGCTTCGTACTTCAGTCTCCGGCTTCTGAGATTCCAAGCCAACGTGCTTGAAGACCATAAATTTTCCTTCTTTTCTCACCATGAATGCCAGAAACGGACCCACTATGATAGTGTTAAGAGCCACCGTCACTATGAAGGTATTGTACACTTTGACGCTCCATTTCTGACGAGAGAGGAATAAAACCAACATTCAGTACAAAGCATATCTCAAGATTAAACAAGAAACCAACTAAATGGAGGTCATCGAATCATGCATTTACTCCAAAACAGAATGCGTTAACGGAAGGATAAGAAGACTTACATGCCTAGTAGATGCTGCACTTATGAGCAAAAGATCAGCATGACCTTTGACGTTTGCCAAGAGGGAAAGGAAAATGCTGTCTTTGGGTGCAATATTTAAGAAATAAGTATTCACAAAAGCACCCCCAAACTTGCAACTGATGCTTATGAAGAGGAGGAGAAGGATTATGAGGTAACCTTTCAAGTCAATATCCTGCAGATTTACTTGAAACCCCAAGTTGGCAAAGAAGATTGGCAGTATAAAGTTCTCCACAGGGTAGCTCATTTTGTGTACCAATGTCCTATATGTTTTCCCTTCTCTAGGGAACATCAGACCGAAGATAAAACAAGCAACGGTGCTGTTGTAACCCTTCAACTCTGTATATAACGAAATGACTGACATGAGCAACAAAACTGATACAACCTCTATGTTCCTGAGATGCTTGCGATGTGGATTTCTCTGGTTGAGATACCTAGAGAGTAGGCCATTCAGAATAACTCCCCCAACGACTAATAACGAACATGAGAAAATTGCCCCAATCACTCCCCCAAAACCCAAAGCACCCCCACCCCAGGAGGTTAACACGGCTAGTAGTAGCAAGGTCGATATTTCGTTGATCAACGCCGAAATAATTGCTAGCCTACCAACTTCTGATGTCTCAATCTTCAGTTCACTAGCCACTTTGATTACCGTTGGAGAAGAGGTGTTAGCTAACATCAACATGAAAAAGCAGAATAACCTGAACTGGTTTCCATCCGAATTTGTTTGATGGTATAGCATGGAATTGAATGAGCCTGCTAGTATGATGCATATTGGTAGACTACTGTATGCTAGTGAAGCACCAAGCTTGAAGTTACGGACTAGATAAGAGACATCCATCTCAAGCCCAAAAAGAAACATGTACATTACTCGTATACAGGAAGCCAAGGTTTGATTGTAGATTTGTGTTGAAGATTCACCAAAAATGGACGCTTTAATAAGATGAATTCGACTGAGAGCTGTTGGACCTAGAACCACTCCAGCCTGTTCACAAGGAAAAAGGTAACAAAACAAACAATGCAACACAAATACATGTTAACTATGCGTGTATGTACGTATGATCAGACGTACCACAGCACCATTCGATAGTTTAGTTTATTCTACTCATACAGTCTAGCTAAACAAAGCTTAAGCTTCAGATTAATATAGGGATGAGTGACTGTATTACAACTCATGTTTGAAGGTGGTATTTTTGTTTAGATAATTTATGGGTTCAACATTGTCACTCAATATCTAATACAATTACAAGAAATCATGAAATGAAAATAATGATTTTGAGAGTATAATTACCAGAATTTGGGCAACAGGACCACCTTGACCAAAGGGTTTGAGAATGAGATTGAAAAGATGAGAGGAGACAAGAAAACAAAAGATCTCTGTACCCACATGAACCAAAGACAAGGGATCATCGCCAAGGCATCCCTTGCTATTCAAAATCTTGGACATATTTTAAAGATAATTAAGCTATAGAGAGGATCAAGTTTTTTGTTCTTGGGTGGTAGGATGATGATGATAAGTAAGAGGAGGGAGGGGTTGTGGAGATTAGAGAAATGTTTTTGAGGGGGAGAAAGGTTGTAATAGCCTTTCTTCCTTCCCTCTCTAAACTCCTCCTTGTGTTTTTATGTTTTCATTTCTCCTTCTTTTCATTATCTTTTTCTGTATATGTCTGTTTTTGTTTGTTCAGATGACAACAGAGAGACCAGAGGAAGGTAGTTGGTCATGTTTTTTTCCCCTGAAGTTTCTTTACAACTTTGAATGGAAGACCTCTCTTTTCGGGAATTTTAGCAAAATTCCATGTGAAATTTACATCTTAGCTATTTTTCTTACCAAACTAATATTTTGATGTTTTTTCTTCCAAATTCACCCTTTCCTAATCAAACAGAATCTTGTTAGTTATCTAAAATGGTAACCATCCTAAATTGGTGTTATATTTACGCACGGAATGCCAAATCCCAGACTCCATCCCACATTATCTTGTATGTAGTTCAAGGTCAAGTGAAAAATGCTACTACCAAAACATAACCCAAAGAACCACCCATTAAAGAATGAGCTCTTGGATTTGCATTTCTCGTCCCTCGAACTGATCAGCCCCAAAAGCTTGTGCGCATGACTTGCATCCAGCTCTTGCATTTGTCATAAGATACAGTGAGAAAAAGAAGAAGATGACTTTGAAAGAAGACGGAGAACTTGAAGATATATAAGTTTCTGGTCGTTGTTGTAAACCAGGTCTGATTCAAAGGGGACTAGTACCTATTTTCTTTTTTCGACCAAGGGGTCAATATACCTTTTAACTTTTAAGGCTTAAACCCAAGTAGCTCAAGATGTCATGCAGCCAATGTCCTTACTCCTCAAGGAAAAACATTAAGGAAGTCCATGCAAAACTCCATGGAAAGTAAGAAAATGATACCTTAATTGTATTGCAATAGTGGTAGTTTAAAAATTCAATGATTTCAAAAATGACAAAATGCAGTTAAGTTGACATCTAACGAAAAAACTCTAATAAATACTCACATGTCAGTCATAATACAATATGGAAAGTGAAAAGTGATGGTGTTTGTTTAAAAGAAAACAGAGTAATCTTTTAGCATGGGAAACTGAAAGAGAAGGGATGATTACCGTCAGTCACTTAATAACTAACTTAACATCACATTTTCTTTGAACTTCTACATCCCCGAGCCTTGCCCTTCTTAGCAGAAACAATGCACCATCCCTCTTCCACTTCTACTGTTTTGTTTTCCTTTAGATCATCCACTAGCATTTCTGTTAACTCACTAACCAGCTCGTTGATATCATCATCTTCATTTTCGACCTAGCACAAATTCAAATTTAACATAAGAAAGAACACTGGAAAATCATTGCAAAAAGAGAAACTATCTTCCTCCGCCAGAAACATGCTAACGGTAACAAAGATTGATGTTTAAAGAACTTTTAATCATTTTGCACCACCGTCCACCTATATCACTGGTCCCCCGCATAAACGGTATACGTAATGTATTATGACTGGGATTGTTTTCCGCTTTCTAGTCGAATTAGGGTTTATTTCTTTGCCCTATATATAGGCATACGTTGTACCTAGAGAAAGTATCTTTGGTATTCTGCTCAGCAATAAAACTCTGGTTTCTCTGCCGTGGAGGTAGCTAACGTAACAGTTAGTGAACTACGTTAAATCCCTGTGTTCTTTATTTGTTTATCGTTCTCGTTTGATCTCTCGTTATAACAATCACATTTTCAACAATTCAGACCAACAACACCCAAACCCCTAAAAGAAATAATGGCACACTTAAATGTACCTAGAGCTTATAGTTTGTGAGATCATCAACTCCCAAAAAAATCCTCCTCAAATAAGAACACATGGATCTAGCGATCTACATCTTCATTAAGAGTTGGTTAAATTAAGCAGTTAATGGTTGATTTCAGAAAAGACGAAATTTTGGAACCAACATTTTTAAGGGGATTACAACTTACAAGTTTCTAAAGTTGATGTGACTTTTTCCTGATGATATTCAATATGGCGACTGGCGAGGAATATCAGTGTCCAAAGATGTATATGACACCTTCATTAATGTCCAAAGCTGATGTTCATTACAACTTACAAGTTTCTAAAGCTGCAATTAGATTATCAAGGTTCAAAATTTCTAACGTTTCATCATAATTACACAGTGCTGATAGTTATCAGAACTGCAGTTTGTAAGGTATGTTTCCAAGTTCCCCAAACAACAATGAAAATCAGATAATAGGGACTAGGGAGCATAAATAACCAAGAAACCAATTTTTCCACCATATGATGAATAGATTGGTGTGAAGCTGAACTAAAACCAGTGGTAGAGAAGCTGCTTGAGCAACTAGCTGGTGGGAAGGGGACTATAAATTACCAGTGTACTTTTAGAGACTGCTTCTGACCCATTAGATAATGTCCTTAACTTTTCGATTGATTCACATTTTCCTTGCAAACACTCTTCATGCATAATCATCAAATGCAATGCCACCTGTTTAGAGTTAAAAAAAATATGCATTAGCTTCGAACAGTTACGGCAAAGATCTTACAGATTCCTTTATTATAAGTAGTCAGTGGTCAGATAAGTTCAGAATAATAATATTACCAAGATACGACCCAAAGTAGAACAACAACTAATAGGTATTTACTTTATAAGGACCTATCAAAATATTAGTTGACATAGATGTTACCACAACCAATTGTAGCACACTCCGACAAAGAAATTACCTCTCTGGTTGTTGCTCTGTAACACTAAATTTTCTTTTCGTTTTCTTGAAATATTTTCCCTTCAAAGTATCTCTACAACAACTGTATTGTGAAGTACTGCATTACTCATAGTGTATCTAGGTTACCCAAATTATACACGGCAACTAATTAATCTAATTTAATTTATGAAGAGAAACAATCTTCCATAATTAACGAGCTATTGTTATTGGTTATGTCCAAACAGTTCCCAGAGACACTTAAAATGAGATGGGTTATGAGATCCAATAAAAATGAGCATATTTGTAATGGTGCACAAAGTTTACCTAACATTATTTTGTTTAGACAAGGCATCTAATATTTAATAGCCTAATTGAAAATGCCAATCTCAAAATCTACCTCACACAAAGATTAAGGTCAGCAGGATGAGATCCATTAAGTACATACAGGCTCATTAAGTTGCTTGGACACAAATTGATTAATACATTTTTCTTAGAGAATCAGATACTAACACAACACAACACAACACAATCCAATACCCTAATATCTTCCTTAGAGTAATTTTGCATAAATAGTGTGCACAGTATAGACATAAAGTGCACTGGAATCACGTGTGATTAAATGGTATGACAACTAAGCAACCTTCAAACAAGATACTAGGCTAAACGAGATTTTTGGACATGGAGTAGTAGGATCCGAATAAAATTAGCTATTCACTAATTAACAGATTTGAATGCAGGTATTGCAATAAAAAGTAAAAGGAAATTCATATGCATTTGAAGATAAGGAGCACCATGCATTGCAATAAAATAAAAACTATGCATACCTCTCCAATGCTTTCATCGTCAACATCTGTGTCGAAGGATTCACTCATGCTTTCTTCAAGTACCTTTTCTAAATCATCAATATAAAGCTCTAATAAAGGAAAAAGAAAAACCAAGAAAACAAAATGCTGAATTAAGTTAGCACAATGCAGCTAAACTCAACCCATGTTTCGAGAAAGGCAGCACAATGCAATAGAACTAAACCTTTTGACTGGGTGAACCAAGAGAAAATATCAGCATGGAGTTGCTCCGCCTTCTGACAGGAGAAATTGTCATAAGATCTGTATTCAAGGGCAAGCTGAAGAGCAGTCCAACGGGAGAGAATAAGATAGATTCCTTCAGCAACTAGAGCCATACACTCTGGTGTCAATTTCTTTCCATCTCAACTGACAGAACCCATTCTTCAAACCAGCTACTCACTCTCCCCGCTACATCCTTCAATTCACATAGCAGAGTTGTAAATGTCAAGTTTTTGAGGCATTTATAAGTTAATCAAAACCGGTTTTAACAATTGTACAGAAATCCATAGCCAGAGATTTCCATCAAGCATAGAACAGTCAAAACTCAATAATATTACATCAAAAATCAGTGACGAACAAAAGAAACACCAACAGACCCTAATAATGAATCACCAACCGATAAAAATAATGATAATTTAGTGCTAATAAGAAGAATATAATAAGAAAGGACTGTGGTTCTTAGAGTAATAAAGAAATACCTGATATCAACCCGAATGAAGAAAAAGGTTAAGTGAGAAATATAGCTTGGGAACGCGCCTAACGCCTTAAAAGAGATTGTGGTGGTAGTGGCACACAAAGAGAGACAGAGTAGGTGGTACCAGGTTTGGTGTTCAGGGGAGAGATGGAGAGTGGAGGAGATGCGACAGAATAATTTTATTTTAACCAATGTAGTCGATTTCGGGTAGGGTGGGCATGGGTATTACCATTTACCCATTATGGACCAGGTTTACTCTTGTAAAGATTTTTACAGTATTGGAGAAGGTTTAATATGGCTGCTGGTAATTCGAACCCGGTCCTATTAAGGCTTTGAATGGGATAACCCGCCAGATTGGACTACTTATTAGAACAGGTGTGAGCGACGACGGATCCGATCAGCTTGGTTGTTTGAATTGGTTGGATAATCAACCACTCGGTTCTGTTCTTTTCGTCTCTTTTGGTAGTGTTGGAACCCTCTCCAACGCGCAACCAACTGAAGCCCTATTGAGTGAACATAAGTTTCTGTGGGCTCTAAGAAGCCCTATTGACAAGTCTGCAGAGACAAAGTACTCTATTTCCCAAAGAGTTGCTCATCCTTTTGAATTCCTACCAAAAGGGTTTTTAGATAGAATAAAAATGTCAGGTTTTGTTGTTTATTCGTGGGCACCACAAGTTCAAATCCTAAGCCACGGATCAACCGGTGAATTCTTAACCCATTGTGGATGGAACTCGACCCTTGAAAGTGTCATACATGGTGTCCCCTTAATTGCATGGCCACTCTTTGCAGAGCAAAAAATGAATGCGGTGATGCTTACAGATGATTTGAAAGCAGCTTCAAGGCTCAAGGAAAACAAAAATGGGAGTATAGGGTGTGATGAGATTTCTAGGTGTGTTAAAAGAGTTATGGAAGGAGAAGAAGGGAATAAACTTAGGAGCAGGATGGGAGATCTTAAAGGTGCTGCCACTAGTTCCTTGTCTGAGGGTGGCCCGTCCCTTAAGGCGCTTGCTGAGGATGGCAAACAAGTGGAAAACGCATTAGATATAACTTCTATCCAGCAAGCGACGAAAATAAAGGACCAGCCAAGGAGGGAGGGAGGTAGTAGAACTTGCATCTACAAATGCAAGGACCCTAATCATTCTTCCACCACGGAAGTTGATAATCAAGATATCATAGATACTAATTTTACATGATGTTGCGATTCTCTGTAAAATTGTTGAATAACAGTGTTTTTACTCGACTACATCGATTTCAACAAAAATCAGCTCATACACGTCCCCAGATACTTGAGTTCTAGATCAAAATATAATACTAGATGGAATTATCATAGAACAAACAGACACAAAGGGAATATGATAGCTGGTAACGGACGCAAGCAATGTATGTGATCAAGAAAATTAAATCATACAGTATTTTTTATGATTGATACAGTGCCTTTTACCTTCTCATAAAATTATCATATATAATTAAGCTAATGATAGTAATACTCAAAATTTTGATCGCCCATTGAAATAAAAAAATACTCCTGATCAGAAATCCAAGGATCCACACTGTTTGCTCTCGATACTTTTCGTTCCATTTGTTTGCTTTACTTCCTTCTGTCCATTAACCCCTCGGCTTCGTCCAATTCCAAGCTTGGGTAAACCTCGATTCAATCCATCCAGCAAAACACATGTTTTGCACCATTTCTGCAACCACGTTATACATTATATACACTTGGATGACGGAGGAGGATTTTCTTATTACACCACAAGTCGACTATAGAACTATACGCAGATACCTTCTATAGTGCCTTTGCTAACCCTTTTGCGTTCACAGAATTGCTAAGCTGGTTTTGACAGCAGGTAGATCTAAGATCATCCCAATTCCAAATAGCTAATGCAGTGCACTACCTAATTTTAAGGCTGACACCTAAAGGAACCACTTCGGAGACCTAAAATGGAAGGAATCCAGCTAGGACTTCAAATATAGGACTGTAGGCTTATGTTGACAGTTCCACAAAGAACAAAGGTAACCAAAAGACAAAAAGCTTCTATGCTAAATCATCTTCGCAAAGCTGAAACTCCAGCCCAATTAAAACTGGACTGAAAGTTGATACAATCTGTGCATTTGCTTCCAGTTTTTGCACAGGGTCAAATTAGAAGTTTCAGACTGTTGTTTTGATATATGTCAAAGCAATATAAAAAGTTATAGATTGTGATCATTTGATGAGCCCAAGTCCTTGGCAGTCTCGCCTCTAGGGTACAATCTGCAAACATGATCGCATACCAACACGTGCACTAATGCAGGGACAATTGCCAGTTCATATATGATTATCCTTTAATAATTTCAATTCACACCTATATACCCTAACAAATGCAGCTACAAACATATTCTAAGAGCATTTCTTCAACGACAAACTAGGAAGCAAGTAAATTCCACCAATTTGTAACCAGGATTCCATATTTTTATTAAATGAGAGAGAAACCCACCAGAGTAAAAATATAATAGATGCAAGATATATGAGGGTAGTGAATGTTTTCTTTTGTGGCATTTTTAATCTGTAAATTACTAATGAAACTACCTCTTTCGTCGACTCTATCCGATCGAATATTTCTATGAAGCATGAGTTCGATAACAAGGTATCGAACCTATGGATCTAATAAAGCATGATTTTAAAAACATGCGCACCAATGCTCAGTCTTGAAAAATGTAAAAGAGAATTCTTCAAGACCTATTTCTAGAATACTTATCGATTAGGAGAAAATAATCGAAAAATAGCGGAGACTTACCTGGCTAGAATAACCACAGCGTTCGCATATTCCCTGCTCTGGCATTTTTGTTGAAATGGCTATCCTAAAATTCTCGCCTGATCTAATTATATCAAGTATAGCTCGCGGTCTGCACAGACAACGCTCAAATGGTATTAGAAGATAATAGATGGAGAAGGGTTTCATTCTGATACAAATGCTCCGACTATATGTAGCTTTAAATAGCTGACACATGAATTTATATATGGCGATGAGTTGCATCTGACTAACAGCTAACTACCTCATTCTTTCCAAATCTTTAATAAATTCACAAGCAAACCCACGGTATGAATTAGGTGAATAAATGCCTGCAATTCTAACACCAGGAAATCTGTCAGATAAATCCGGACCAGTAAGTAGAGTATAGTGAAAAAGAAACAGGAAGGGACTACTTACATTCTGTGGAAAAGTAATTGAGCCTCTTGAAATATGCATACTGTTGATATGCCTTGAATCATTTGTTTGCCGGAATACTACGGGGAGTCCGAGGGGCAGAGCCGAATGTATTATGGGATTGTTTTCCGCTTTCTAGTCGAATTAGGGTTTATTTCTTTGCCCTATATATATGCATACGTTGTACCTAGAGTAAGTATCTTTGGTATTCTGCTCAGCAATAAAACTCTGGTTTTTCTGCCGTGGAGGTAGCTAACGTAACAGTTAGTGAACCACGTTAAATCCCTGTGTTCTTTATCTGTTTATCGTTCTCGTTTGATCTCTCGTTATAACACATACGTAGATATAAGGTCAAGGTTTTCAAAAATAACAATGATCAAAAATATTAAAAGTTTTAAGTACAGATGGTATGATCCATTATCAATGAGTATTTCAATTGCAAGGATATATAACAATCTCCTTTTCGTACGTATATTTGAACGGCTTGCATCTTGGAATTGGTCCATCTTCACCTGTGGTGATTGCTGCGCATCTACCCAATCTGGGAGCACAAAGAAACTCAATCATTTTGTTATAACAAGACGACAAAGGTACGAGAGAGAGAGAGAGAGATTTTCTCTACCTAGATGAAGTACCTGGCGATGTCACCGCGTAAGATGTTTAAGAGAACTGTTTCAGCAATATCATCTGCATTATGCCCAGTAACAAGCTTGTCCACTTTCAACAACGCAGCACCTCGATCAAGAGCCTTCAAATATGAGCGGAGGGCATCATCCAAATGGAAGTTAAAAACCAAATAAAGTAAAGAGTAGTAAAGAGGTGGCAATAAATAGGTTTTGTAGTAGGGTTACGCCAACCTATAAATATAAATATGGAATAATGGAAATAGCTGTGCAGAAAAAGCTGAAGCAGGATTGAATGAATTATTGTAAATGCATGTCAAAGGTGAGATGGCTATCCTATTAGAAAGTAGCATTGTATTACCATAACAAAGTCTTGGTCCCCTCTAGATTTAAGCAACTTCTTCATTTAGCAGTTCAATAAAATTCTACTTTCTTTTTTTGGTACACTATGCAAGTCATACAGGTTTCTAACAAAGATTGAGACAATCATTAGTGAAAAGCATTACAAGAACAAGAAAAGCATTCGCATACCTGACGACGAAACACCCCACAGAAGGTACAATTGTTTTTCAGTCCTATCATCTTCACAATTTCATCAGACCACTTTAAGTGGTAATCCATACTGAAAAAAAAATTAAAAGAAACAAAACAATCAAACTCAGAATCAAAGAGAAGACCAACAAACAAAAACAAATAAATGCACAATCAAATTCCAAAAATGAGATGCGGACCTGAATTTCATTTATTTTGACTGTTTCAAGTGAATCATCTCTATACCCTGTAATACCTTCATCTATAGACAATAGAAAAAGATGCAGCCCATAATTGTGCCTCCGATTCAACTCAGATAGTACATAAGCAAGAACAGTGAAATCTTTACCACCAGAAGCTCCAATAGCAATACGTTCACCAGCTTTAAATAAATGATCCTCAACTATAACACAGTGTATCTCTTCTTCAAATACATCATAAAAATGTTGGAAAAGTACCTTCCTGTAACAGAGAAACACAAACAACAGAGAACTTGAAGATGATTAAGGGAGGGTTAGAATGAAGCAGTACACACACTCAAGCACAAAGAGGTGAAGTCGCCTGTTCAACAGACTGCCCTTAACTCAATATTTACCAGGTACACCTTCAGGAAGATGCTGCTATACCCTTTCAGTGACAAA
>JAJJMC010030977.1:24546610-24596352 GCA_023531435.1 Papaver californicum | reverse complement strand
GTAAGAAACTATTAATTTTAGTAATAACCATTTTTATTTCCCAACAAAAAACACTCCTTACATATCTACACAACAATAACCACAAATCAGATTATAACAATCATACAAAACAGATCAAAATTGAGAGAAGAAATAATGGAAGAACCTGTTCTAGGGTTTTGGGTCTCTTAAGAGCATGTATTTTCTGATTACATATGCAGCATAATTGCTTCTTATTAGTTGTTTTCTGTGGAGAAGGTGTTCAACTTTGGGCATCAAAGAACAGTGGGGCATCAAAAGTTTGTTTATCAGTTTTAGAGCACATGGGGCCAATGAAATATTCTGCTTATTTTAGGGGTAATTGGGAAATATAAATATCAATAGGGGCAGTAAGATGAGAACTGTATTAGTTGTAGGGTCTTTTAGAAATAAGCAGTTAATTTTACTTCCATGATAAATTGTAAACATGACACGTTTCCCCATTTTGTTTTGTACTCTTTTTTTAAGTTGGCTTTCAAAGAAAAAAAGGTAAAAGAACAAAAGAAAGTTACAGATTTAACTATGTTCACTCGGAGCAACTGCAACGGGCGAGTAGAGTAAAGAGAGAAGAGAAAATTTTCTCTTTACTCGCCAGTATGCAGCCGCAACGGGAGAGTAGATATAGGATTTAGTCCATTTTTGCTACAGTACACGAGAGAATTCTCTCTGAATTCAGTTCATTCCTAAGTATACTCGCACGGGCCCTTGAGAAAGCGTACGCCTAATACGGTTTGTTAGGAAAGCGTATTTATATCGGAAGTATCCCTAGAGAAGCGCCTGATCTTACGCTCATTTAACGTCGCGCCTCATAATACGCTTAGCTGGAACAACGCCCCTTGAAGATACGCAACATTACAATAGCGCTCCACTACACGGCTTTCTGTCTCAACGCTCGACACTTATGCGCTTCTCTAGAATGCCGTCCAGTCCATACGGTGTTGTAGAAGAACTTCTACATATTGGACGTCCTCACTAGAAAACGTATGGAATGCATACGGTCCATTAGTGTGCCGCCTGGTTGATACGTTTCACTAGTGTGCCGCCTGGTTGAATACGGTCTTCTGTGGAAGCGTACGAAATCCGTTGAGACAGTAGGTAGTATCGAGCATCAAATCCGTTAAGGTGAATGGGTTTGAGAAGGTGTTACTTCCTTCGAATTACAGTAAAGAATCGAGGGGATTTCCATGGGTTGTCGGACAGTGGTGGTGACGGATTTTGGATGGCCGGACAGAGAATATAACCAGGAGTTGTCGGAATTCGGAAAGAGCCTGGATTTGGAATCTGGCGGTGATTGAATGGGCATGGTAATTCATGGTTCAAGTAGGAGTCTAGAAATATTAGGTTTCCATATATAGATCAAGAAATAACTCTTCAATTCACAGGCCCAAAATTAGAATTGTTAAGTGAATCCAACTCATCCATTAGCCCAAAAAAGGTCCATATTAGTCCTTTTTCACGGCCATTTCTCTGAGATATTCTGTCAAACATATGAGGTGCGTTCTTGTAAGAAATTCAGGAAACGTTTTGGTTGTATTTCTGACCATATAAATCTTTTTCCCTGCAATTCTAACATCAACCCATTCAATTTAAACATAACCCAGTCTCCTAAAATCATTCAGGACTCGAAAACATTCTTTATCTCATCATTTATCATTATAAAAAACCTATGGCAGCAAACACCTGCTTCCCTGTAGTATACATTCAATCTTCTCCTCAAACTCGAGACCACCATCTTTCCATTTGACTCTCCTTCAACGAACTCATCACCACAGACCCAATTCTCAGCCAAATCTCTCATACCAACCATTTTACTTTCCTTGTTAACTGCAATCCTAACTAACCGTGTAAACCAAGCGCTCATTTACGTATCCGCCCTAGTTCCGGACGGTCACCTAACTAACCGTGTAAACCAAGCGCTCACTTAGGAGCCCGTCCAATACATTACCGCTCTTCTATCATGCCGCCTCACTCAACACACGGTCATTTAGGTGATCGTTTCATATGTGAGCGTCTTTCATCGACATCGTATCTCGTTATACGGCCACCCAACTAAAAGCAACAATGACTTACGTCCTTGTATGAAGCCGTTCAATAAGAGACGCTGCTGAAAGTAGACGCTTAACCATACGTCTTGTTAACTGAGCGCATTCATATGGGCGCTCACTCGAATGAGCGTATGGTTATGCGCTCTTCTAAGTGAACGCAAAACAACATATGTTACGACAACTAAGCGTTCGTACTCTTATGTTCATCTATGAGAACGCTCAATATCAAACGACTACTAGAAGAGAGCGTGCGAGTATAATTTACTCCCCAACCGTAGCCAAAGACCAAACAAAATTTGGTTTTTACTCGATAGGATACTCGCACCGTTACAGTTGCCCTCATAGGCCATAGCTATTTTATTATTAATCATCCTAATCTGATTTATTTTAGTTTACTTTAAATAAATAGGCATAGATTCTTTTGCATTGATATGATAAATTAATAAAAACCTATCTTCTATCTACAATGTTATACGATAGATTAAATGGATTAGCTTTATTATCACCAGGAACTAAATTTAAGAAAATTTATACAATATAATTTATGTAACAAATCAATAAATTTTTATAATTTTTAAAATAAAAAGAAATTTTTTTCTATTTTTAATTTTTTATCTAGCTTATGATTATTTTCTAAAAAAAGATAATCAGGTTCTTACGAATCGATATAAGTTCATCGTACTTATACCAATGCTTATAAAGTAGAGAATACTCCGTCCCTATTATTAAAGGTAGAGTTTTAAAATTTCATAGTTTTATTAGATAGGCGTAGTTCGAATTTTAAGACTGTTTTTTTATATACATCCTTATTTATAATATTTGGGAATCATCTTAATAAATTTAATGTTTTTAGTGTTGGGAATAGAATAAAGGATAAGACAGGAAAATGATGGATATTTATGAAATCAAATTTTAAGAGATTAGACTAATTTTGTCTTTATATTAGGGATTAAGAGAGTAATACAAAAAAGTTTTAATTTCGATTTTCATCATGTTTATTATTTAGATTATATAAAATAGAAATTTGGTTGGTTGACTTATAATGTCAAGAACATGATTTAACCATAATTTATTTTTATTTTGGGTTTATAGCCTTGTATTGTAGAATATTTTTTCTTATATGAGATATATAAGGGCATGGTTGTCGGACTTTAGCTTTGGGGCATAAATTCCTCATGACCGGTTCTAAGAAAGTGTTTCTTTGTTGTGTTCCCCTCCTCCCTTGACATTACTGAGACAGTTACTACGAGTTGACAGAAGGAAATTGAGTTTTGGAGTTGAAGGTTTAGGTGGGGTTTCCTTCACTTACTATTCCCCTTTTATTGAAACCTGTTTTTAGGCTCCTGCTTTTTCACCAAGGGATCCTCTAGGATTTTAGTGTCAAAATGTGGCTAAGGGGTGTCCTAATATACGGTTTTTTTTAAGGAACTTATATTAAAACACGATTATTGTCCTACATTCCTATGGAATCTTCATCCCACAGCATCATCACGAATAACATTAGGAAGGAAGGCGGGATAATTATACATCCAAATAAAAGTTGAAGGGGAGGCTTTGTGTTGTTCGTCTACTGACTGGTTCGCCTCTCTGTACGTGTGTCTTATCTTATGTTGGTCCATGGACCCCAGGTGCTTGAAAATTTCCTTTATCGTACGAGATAAGTGCCAAGGTGGTAGAGCGATTTTTTTGATATATTCTACCAGCAACAGGGAGTCAGTTTCAAAGACAATCTTATTCCATTTATTTGTTGTAACCAGTCTTGTTGCTATGAGTAATGCCCAAGTTTCCAAAACGATAGGTATGGTGATTGCCAACGGTGTTGCAAATGTTGAAATGATATTGCCAATGTTATTTCTGAAGATTATTCCCGCTTCTGCTGGTCCCAGAGTTCCATTTGTTGCCTTAGAGTTTCTTTTGATATTTTTGGAAACATAAATTGTTGAAACAATTAATAGGAAAGATACATGTCAATGTATCATTTGTCCCATATTCCCCCATCAAAAAACGCCTCTATCAAAAATTTATCCTTCCACAAGAAAAGTCTAATTTTTGGGGGGCGAAAAGAGTGCCAAATTTTATGTTGATTATTGGTTGAGATGGGTATTGAAGTTGTGGAGTTGGGAGCAGTATTGGTTGATGTGTTACTTGAGATTTGGTTGTTTGTGTGTGCCAACAGCCAATACCCTGATTTGGTGGTATACTTGCCAATTTTAAAGTATAACCATATCTTCCAATCAGGTATGGGAGGTGATGGGAGGTGGGTGATTTGGATTTTTGGGTTTATTTCCAGGCTGACATTCCAAGAGTTTGATATTGGTTCAGTGAGGGTACTTACATGTTGATCTCCAATCTGCTGATTTTGAATTGGTTGTAGGAAAGGATTTAACCAATTTGAAGCGATTTTTGTTGTTGTGTTGTCTCCTATTTGGGTGGCACAATGAGACAAAAGGAAAGTAACCAACTTGCAAAGATTTTTCCAAAATAGACTTCTTGAAGGGCTCGGGGATAAGAAACTTCGAATTGATTGTTGGATGTTTAGATAGTTCCTTTTACAAAAGGAGCTTCATATACCCTCTCCTTGTTCAAGTATCTGCCAAACCCTCTCCTTGTTCTAGTATCTGCCAAGCCATATTGGCTAGTAGGGAAATATTATGTTCCGCGCTGGCTCTGACTCCTAAACCCCCTTCTTTAATTGGTGAAGTTACTTTCTCCTACCCAACAAGATGTACTTTCCTAGTCTCTTTATCATGGCCATGTACTTGTAATTTGGTCAAATTTTTGGTGAACATGAGCGGGGAGTAACTGAGTTTTCATTATATGGTTTACAGTAGGGGATAAAGAAGTCTTAATAAGGACCATCCTTCTCGCCTGATTCAGACACTTTGTCATCCCTCCTTTGGCTTTTCTTTCAATTGTTTGAAGAAGTTGAGCAAAAATATGAGATGAATTTCTATCATTTTTAAACTGAATTCCAAGGTAAGTTGGTGGGATAAGGGTTGTAGAAATATTGAAGAATGCAGTGAGCCAGTCCTTGGTGGGTTGAGGTGTTTTAGGGTTGTGGATAATAGTGGATTTGGAATTATTAATAGACTGCCCTGCTGAGAAAGAGTTAGAGTTTAAGATATGTTTGATCCTAGAACATGAAAGATGGTATGTGATGTAATTTTAGAAGTGGTAAATAAAGGTTCGATTCTCGAACTTGTGAAGGTAATGATTTTAGAAAATAATGATTCTAATTAACTCTAGAAAATTCCAGGAGTAAGAAAAAGACTAAATAACCTAAAGATGATTTTTGAATAATTTTAAAAGGACCAGGAATCAGGAATCTGGTAATTCTAACAACCTATGTGATTAATCAGATAATTCTTTTTAAATTAATTGAAGCACAAGTAATTGCCAAAATTGGTTTTGTTATGCTAACAAACAGAGGTAAATCACAAGCATGGACTATCAAAATTAATTAACCAAGCATAATCCATCAAGCAAAAGCACAACTGTTGAAAGAAAACCGTTTTCACTATTTAAAACTATGCAATTCTAATAACAAAAGAATTATAAATAATTATTAGAAAATAATTAAATCACATAAAATTGAGAAAATTACCTTATCCATCATCCCAGTAAATAAACTTAGCCCATGGTGAAGAAAACTTGCTCAAAAGATCTTTTCATTGCTCAAAAAGTTGATTACAAGGTGAAATAATAGTGCAACAGCTGAACAGATACGTTTATAAATGTCACAGAACAGGGTTCAGCCGTTACAGAAGTGTTTCTAAGCAATAAATGGTTGAAAGAATAGGCAACAGGAGCAGTTTGAATCAGCAACAGATATAAATATTGCTGAGTCGTCTTCTCCGATGGTGGCTGATGAAGAACACGCCTGCCGGACCAGCAGCAGGTGACCGGTGGCGACCGGAAGTGGCCGGAATTGCTCTGATTTCTTCTCTAGGTTTTTGTGTCGATTTCTATTGGCTTCTCTTCATATATATAGGCTCTACAAACCCTAGGGAGAGTTCTAAACCTAATAAAACTCTTTAAAATCTATCCAAATCTTCACAAATCCGATTCCAAGCCGGAATCCATTTTTCCGTCCAAATTCACGATTGCACAATATTTTCCAGCGTAAATCACTCCAAATCGATGTGTTTAATCTTGTGTTGAACTCTTGTAGCTTTTGGAATAAATTGGAATCGAAAACAACTTGAAAATCTCGTAACATGAAGTCACAGTTGAACACAGTAACCTCTCCCGATGAGTTGGATCGGTGACTCGCCGAGTTGACTCGCTGGGTTGACTCGCTCCGATCCTGGGGTGCCCCCAATCCAAAGTGTGGGTGCCTTAATCCATTTTCCCGGGTGCCTTTAACACTTTTTGAGCCAATTTTTCCATAAATCTTTATTCTTCTAATGTACCTACAAAAGCATAAAAACACGTAATAGACGCAAAATCGAATACTAACTCATTAGAAATTAAGGTGCAAATTAGACACTAAAATGTGTCTATCAGTATGTTGAGCATGTAATGAGAACATTATCAGTATACATTAAGTGAAGGATTTCCTGAGGTTTCCTGGAGATTTTTAACCCCTTGATATGACAATGTTGCTCATGGTTCACCAGATTAGAAGACAAGATCTCTGCACACAAAATAAAAACATATGGAGATAAGAACATTATCTGATACCCCTTTGAGCAATTATATGGCCTTGTGTGGCACCATTAATATTTATAGAATATAATACTGAGGTGACGCAGGCAAAAACTAAGGAAATAAAATACTGAGGGAAGCCAAGAGCAGTGAGGGTTTGTTTGATGAAACCTCAACCAAGGATGTCATAAAATTTCTGGATGTCCAATTTCAAAGCAATTTTCGGGCTTGAACTTGGAGGTGAAGTTCTTATGTAATGAAAGATTTCAGCAGCCATAAATATGTTATCATGAATGGTCTTATTTGGTGCAAAAGCACTCTGGAACGGACTTATAATGAATTGTAGCATAGGTCTGAGTCTATTCACCGGAATTTTTGGGATGGTTTTGTAAATGGCATTACACATCCCAATTGGTATGAATTGGCTTGGATTAGCTGGGTTGTCTACCTTAGGAATTAGAGCTATGTTTGTATGGTTCAGAGGGTTTGGTAGACAAGCAGATTGGAAGAAATGGTTCACCAATTCAATGATCTCTTTGTGCATTGTATCCTAGTAAAACTTGAATAACTTACTTGTGTATCTGTCTGGTCCTGGAGATTTTTCAGACCCAATATCAAAAAGAGCAGCTTTAATCTCTTCCAGAGTTGGAGCTAGAAGTAGCGTTTGACTTCGTTTATCCGGGATCCTTAAAGTAATGCAGTTGAACAATCCCATATCAATTAAAGTGGGAGTAGCTTTGTATTTCCTGGAAAAGTGTTGATTAAGCATGGCTAAAATCTGCTTCAGGTCTTGTACACATACATTATTTGCATCTTGGAACTGCTGAATGAAGTTGGTGATTTTTTGGATTATAGTAAATGTATGAAAAAAGGTGGTATTCAAGTCCACGTTTTTAGCCAGACAATCCTAGTCATCTGTTTCCAACAAATCTCTTGGCAGTGTGCAAGGATTAGGTGAGAGTTCCTTGCTTGTGTCTCATATTCAATCCAAAATTTTAACTCCCACCCTGAAGAAGTAGCACATTTTATCTTATCCAGTTTGATTTGGTTTTCCGCCTCTTTGATAAGAGATATGGTAAATTCCCAAAGGTTCGATTGTGCCACTGTTGTAGAGCTTTAGCAGTGTCCTCCATTTTGAGATGTAAATTTAGGCCTTCATCACGTACATCTGATGTATCCCAAGCTTGAGCAACTATTTATGGCATATGTGGATGTAGGAACCAAAGGTATTCGACCTTGAAGTTTTTTTTTTTTGATTTTTGCAATTGCTTTTTCCTTGAGCACAATGGGAGCATGATCCGAGGCTATTCTAGGCAGATGTTGGACAAGTACATGTATATTTACATCAAGCCAGGCATGTGTGTCCAAATATCTATCTAATCTCAAGAATGAAGTTATCTCTCGTATGCCTGTTGGACCAAGTAAAAGGTTATCCTTTGAACCCTAGGTCGATAAGGCCAGAGTCATTGATCATATCTTTGAAATAGTATGCTTAGTTTGTGGAAACATATCTTTTTTCCTTTTTTTCACTTTGTGATATGACTTTATTAAAATCACCCATTAAGAGCCAGGAGATTGCAGTTGGAGGATGAAGTTTTTGAAGTTTTGCCAGAAATCCCATCTCGCAGCCGGATGAGAGGGTCCATATATGCCGGAGAAATATCAGGGGAAAGAGGTTAAGGTGGATTTATATACACATGAATTATGTTGTGATTAGAAACTAAGATTTGGACCTTCATTTAGGTGGTCCACATAAGGCAAAGGCTCGCTTTATGTCCATTACATGGAATTGGAAAACTATTAGCAGAACCTAAAACTACTTACAACTTAGACATATGATCAACAGAAGCTAAAGTTTATGATAAAAACAAAATACTTAGATTAAAATTGCACTTGAACTCACGGCGAATTGGGATTTCAATTCCATGTTGTTGGGTCCTGGAAGATTGAGGTGAAAGGCTAGAAAGAGAGATGAATTCCCTTGTTTTAAGAGTTGGAGGTGGTGATGCAAACTCAGGTGTAGGTGGGATATTGAGGTGTGATGGTAGTTTTGTGGTTTTTTGAAAACTCTTATCTTTTATATCTTGAGCGGCTGCCTTGAGGTTATAGATGGCTCTGTATGGGCATTGTGGGTCACTAATACTGACGGATTTCCATGGATCTTTCAAACCTTAATTTGAACTTCATCTTCAGGGTATTGAAGAAAGGTATTAAGGAGATGAGCATATTGAGGAGTGAAGAATTTAAGCAGATGAATATGGATTGGGTCCAGTTCAAGGGGGTGCCCGTGAAGTGTACTAAGGGTTTATCTTGGCACCATGTAGAGCATTTGGGCCCCTGTTAGTAGAAATAATCCCTTGCATATCTCTGGCAAAGTCGTTGGACACAGGCGTGGTAAAACAGATAGTTGCTTCCCTTAGAATAGAAGAAGTGTCATAGTTGGGTCCCTCTGACGAGAATTGCATACCAACATTATTCTCACAAACATAATGTAAGTGATGTGGGTCTGCCAACCCCTTGCCTTTATTCTGAATTTTTGGTTGTTGATGTAATCTTTAGCATAAATCATAATATGTGGCATGACCATGGTTTGGGTCCGGTTCCTAATTTAGTGGACCCGTAACGGACCCGATTAAAAACCTAAATACCCGTCGGGTCTGGGTATTTAACGGATTTTTTAAAATCAAATATATATTTTTTAATTCGTTATATTAGCTTGAATCGAATAATTTTTCATATAAAGTTATTGTTACATCTATGTAAATGTTCTAAATAAAGATTAAATCTAAAAAATTAATGGAAAAATAATCCAAGCAAAACTAGACGAAGTCATTGAATCTTGGGTAAAATTAACAAACAAATGACAAAGATTCGGGTACTCGATACTAATGGGTACTCGCCGGGTAATACCCGATAGGACCCGTTAAGATTTCGGGTCCAATCAGGTAATACCCGTCAGGTCCTAAGTTGCAAATGGGTCCAATTTTAAGACCCGGACCCAATTCACCCGGTTCCAAGTAATGGGTACCCATTGACAGCCCTATCGAAAACCCTAAACTGTTATTGACAGAGGTTCTGAGAGCAAAAGCCAGTAGCTGAATCTCCATTAATGTCTGGTTCACCTTCGAACTGGGTAGAGCAGGATTTCTTGGTCGATAAGGAGCTATCTAATGATTGTGTAGTATGGGTTGTTGAGGGGACAATGAAGCTTGGTGGAGGAAACTTAAGGCTTGAAGCTTTGATTTTGGTGTTTAGTCTCCAATATTGGAAGTCTGGAAACTTTAATTCCATCCTTGCATGATCTAAGCTTGAGAATTTATGACAATCTCTGAAGATGTTCCCTGGAAATCCACAAAGGAAACAAGCAGTAGGATGTTTTCATAAGCGAACTGAATCCATACTCTATGGCTACATCCAATAACACTCCTGACATGAATGGATATTCCAGGTATATCATGACATGAATCCTATGAGGTTTATGCTTGAGTTCCATGCTTAGCACAATATCAGTCTCAGATTTTTGAACCAGCTCTAAGATTGCTTTTTCATCAATAAGGTACTGAGGTATGTTTGGGAGTTGCACCCAAAATGTAGCAAACTTAAAACAAGTATTTGGGTATCAGATATAAATATTTTAATTTTCACATAAAATCACATTATTCTCAGCAGTCCAAGGTTGGTGATCGAGAATATTCTTTTTATCCTCACTGTAATAAGGGCTTTTTTCAGTGGATGGTAGGAGAGATTTTCTCCTAAGACCTTAACTGCTAAGCAGTTTTTTTGATGATTTTGCATTCTCTCAGTGAGATGGAAAAGGTGATTTTTTTAATAATGAGTTTGACAAGATTGTTTATTAAAGGATTTTTTTTGTTTTGAGTGGATTCGAACCTTTGAATGTAGGAGAGAATTTGAAGAAATTGACTTTTGGTGAAAAGTGGATGAGTTGTGGTTTTTGGTTTTCTGTTGTAGATGATGATTTGGTAGAAAAGAAGTTAGAAGAAAAATCTGATGAATATGAGGTTTTTAAAGCTTATGCATCGGGAGGAGGGGAGTGTAGGATGTGTTGGTTTATGAGCTTCGAATGGTTGCAATTCTGCATTTTCAGGCCTGATGCCTTGAGTATTTGGAGATGGTATGTTCTTTGCAGTGGAAGCGAAAGAAGGATTAGATGGAGAAGGAGGTGGGGAGTTTCCAATGAGAATATGCAGCGTTAACGCAAGTAAAGAAAAAAGTGGCGGATAACAAGAACTCAGAGAATTCAAGAGAGGATGATCTTTGGAGAATTTTAAGCTATTACGACAAAATCAAATAGAACTTGAATTGGATGAACAAAGAAATTCTGGGTAAACTTTGTTTTATGTTTTTTTCGTTGACTTTAGTCATTGCAAACGACCATAATTAGATGAAGGGAGTAATATCTCTTTCTGTTTATTTAACACTTGTTTTTTTTTTCTCTGTTGTTCAAAGGTACATTTGTTAATATACGGTAAATTGCGTCGGATAATCTATATTATCATATTACCTTTCTATTTATTTTTATTTTATATATTCTTTTCAATTTTTCAATTTTATTATTTATTTATTTTTATTTTTTATTTATTTTTTTAATATTATTTACTTGCACTTTCAGATTAGTCTACAGTTAGGTTGTATTTGATTTTCTAGACGTAAACACGCTAGAAAATAATGAACTTCTATCGTAATTGGATTTTTTAGTATTTAATTTTTCTTACAAAAAACCTAGTCGTAGGTGGTTATTCCTAGTCGTGGAAGTGTTTCCAGTTAGAAATATGTATCCTTAACCTAGTCGTAGGTAACTCTGTAATTAAAAAAAAAATTACAAATATTTTTACGGGTAGGTTTTAATGCACAAAACCTAGCGTAAAGTTGTTATTTGTTAATCTAAGTCTAGGAATAACCATTCACGGCTAGCATTTTTGTGATGAAATATTAGATTTTGGAAACTCAATTACGGCTAGGAGGTTTTCATCTTTAATTCATCTTTTTCTAGCTGTAAAGATCGAAAATACTAGAATTTCATCATTTTTTTCGTAAAAGTGGGTACGAGAAATTCAAAAAAATAAACAATAATAATAATAATAATAATAATAATAATAATAATAATCTTATTTAACAACTACTTCATCCGTCTTCTTTTATTAGTCCGCTTTGACAAAGTCAAATATTAAGAAGACCGTAGGAATATTCAAATTTACCCCCTATTAAATGCTACATTATTATTAAAAATAAAAATAAACATGTGTAGTATATAAGAAAAATATATATTTGGTAATTTCATTATTCTTAGAAATGTTTAAAAGAAGATAAAAGAAAAATCTTTATATATCTTTAGTTATAATTATTTTTATTTTAAAAGGGAATCAAGATAAATAGGAAATATATTAAATGTATTTATGTATTTATTTATTTATTTACGGAGATACGATTTAAGATTTCAGTATGGGTTATATTAAAAATGATAGTCTTATAATTATAAAGAATTAAGGATATACTATATTTGATAGTTAATGAAAAAATATAATAATAAACAGAAGTTGACAAATATTTTAACACAAATAAAAAAAGAATAAAAAATTAAAAAAAAATTAAAAAAAAATATAAGATTTAGTTAGTTAAATTAATTATATTCATTAACATAAAGTATTAGTCAAAATGAAGGGTTATTCATTCTATGATCCTGTTTTGTCATCTTTTGGAGCAGGTCGTGAAAAAGTAGAATCCCCAAAAAAAAAGGCTGCTGCTTCTTCTTTTGTGTCCTGACGACTTTGGGGGTGTCTAAATGGCCCTGGCCCGACTTGATGGTAAAGTGTCATCAGTATCGAACAAGCATGCATTTAACAGAGTATGACAAGCCCTACAAATTCTAAGTTTGAATTAGCTTCTACATTGGTGCTCAAATAGCAGTCACTCGTTTGAGCAGTTATCACTTATCAGGTACTGTTTGTTAATAGAGAGGTAATTAGAACTGCCCACCTTGCCAGTTCCCATCTTAGAAGAGGATAGATACCTCCTTGTGTCTCTATTCCTTCTGGCAAATATAGATACGTCCTTCTCTATATGTAACCTCTTACTATTTAGAGAAAAAATAAATTGAGTGGAGTAATTTGAAACTAAGCATTGTTCAACTAATGCTGTACTGCAGTCTTGATTCTTATATTCATCACATCTTTTACAGAAGGATCTGATCAAGTAATCTTCAGAGAAGACGATCCAAAAATATCTGGCAGAAGAATCTCTAAAGTTCCATCTTTTCACTATGAACAAACTATATAAGACTATCCTAATAGATTAAGCCAAGGTAACATTGGGAAAATATTTCATGACCTAAATAAAAGGCAATTGTTCCCAGCTTAAGTACTTGTAATTAATAAGAAAAAGAAAAGGGATGTCTGATTTAGTATATTGACACATTCCAACTGCTACGACTCCAGGACTCGGTGCAAGGGCATATTGCTCTACCTAGAATCATCCAACCTTCGGCGTACGTCACGGGATAACATCTCCATGAATTCCTGATGCAGTAACAGATGTTCTAATCAGTAATTAGGCATAAACTATGGATATTATTCTATGATGAAACAGGTATAATGTACTTACATCTGCTAGGTCTTCATTGCTGCAAATTTCATCAACAAGCTCCTCCTCTGAAGAATTCCCTTTGCCATACAAAAGGGCAGTGTTCTCAACAACGGATCGGAAAACATCTGCAGATGGATCATGGCGTTCAATTCTCTCAGCAGTTTGCTGGAGGTCAATCTGCAAAATATAATGTTTAAAGTTGATCATCTTTAAATCTAGTGGCTTCAAAAAATAAAAAAGCATTGTAGTATCACCATATAAAGGTTCTGGATAAATGAAAACCTGAGGATTCCAACTGTTTTCACTCTCCCGGACTGTCCCAGTCTCCATAGACAGTTCTTGGGGTTGGGGTTCTACTTCACGTGAAGGTTCAGGAAAGGACGCCCCCCTGCTGAGAGCTTGTGTTACAATGGGCATCATTTGTTGAACCATACTCGATAAATCAAACCCACCACCTAGTCCCCTTCCCATCCCGGAGAACATGCCGCTAAGATCTTGGCCACCACCGATTTGTTGTCCAACCTGGTTGATCATATTCATCATTGAAGGACTCCTTGTAAACTGATCCAACATTCCCCTCAGTCCATCAGGTGAGCCCATCCCTGCTTGCTCTGATACCCCTGCCAATAGACCATTCAAAGCAGGGTTGTTTAAAACTTGAGACATCATGCCTGCTGCATCAAACTGACTATTGGATGCAGGGACTGCCGATGGCCTGGCACCCATAATCTGATCAGATACACCATTACTATCCGTCCTTGCATTGGAACCTCGAGCTACAAGTGACTGTAGAATCTGCTGGCCTCTAGTAATGGCTTGTTGGTTCTGATTGCTAGTGGCATCATTACCATTCTTCCCTTGCGAACTTCCCTGTCTGCCTCGCTTCTAGGAACATTAAACATGATAAAAACTTAAAAAGGATCAACGTAAACAAGCAACTTTGAAGGAATCACAAAAGTAACAAGAAATACAAAATAGACAAATATCAACAACGAGAACCGTTTGTACACCTAAGATACATCTCCTTAGGCATATAACATGTACATCTCCAGCCTCTAATGACAAGGAACAAACCACCTTTAAAAAAAAAAAAAAAAAAAAAAAAAAGAAGAAGAAGGAATACCAGCTAGCACACGTAAGCAACAACACCATAAAAAATATAGAATATATGATTCACAAACGCATTAGCTAAGATCACAAGATTTTCTGAGCGAATAGTATTTGGACTAAGTTCATCCGACTCAATTGAGTGTTTAAAAATCTATGGGTACATGCATGTCAGGTACACATGTTATCCTTGACCCTGCCCAATGTATTAGGCCATCAATCCTGATTAAATTAGAAATTTTGGTCTTCTCATTGTAATCCAGCATCACAGTTCAAGGAAAGGGTTTTTAATGCAGATGATTTGTAAACCATACCAATTTTTGATGTAAAAGGTCAAACCCGTTATCGGTAGTTATCATCAGTGGGGGCTAGTTAGCAAACTGATTCACCGTGTGTCAGACAGCTTGGGGTTTCATCCACCAAGTCGGAACCCAACTCAACCACATTCTAATCCTAGCTACACATTCATCACTCATGATAACAGATTTAGATACCATGTCAGAAATGTGAAGCATCTTCCTCTATAATAAAACAAAACCTGAACTCTTCATTATTTTTTTTGGCAGAAACAAATAACTCACCAGCCTAGGTTGAAGAACTCCCAGACCTAAACCTAATGGAACATCTTTAACACCATGACTTCCGCTGGATCTAGAAATGTCATCTGAGACAACTTGTTTGGTAGCGTCACCAGCACAGCTTGACCCTCCCGCTGAACTAGATGTTGATGCTTCTTTGCTAGGAGATTTGTCATCTTTGTGAGAATGCTCCTGGAATACGAAAAAATTTAATATAATTCTCAATTTTAAATTCAAGTCGATTTTCATCGGAAGCAATTGACAGACTTACCTGCTGGGAGTTCCCCGCCCCATCACCGGAGACAGATCCAGTGGCCAGTCCCTGATTACTAGGACCCTCCCGTTGACCTGGCAAAACGAAGTCAAGTTAGTGAGGAACCACATAATTAGGTGAATTTCACTGTAATGTCAAGTCACCTGAAGGTGCAACATTTTCTCCCCCCATATCACGAACAAGATTGCTTAGCTGTGCATTGATTTCTGATACCATTGGGTGGATGGTAGAAGCAGAAGATGGCCCCAGACCAGGAGTACCTTCATTTGAACCTTGTGCAGGAGATGCAGCATTTGGGTTACTCTGCTCAGTTCTAGGAATTGAAGTGGTGGTGTTGCTTCGAGTATGACTGGCATCCACAGGCATACGTGATGGAACAGCTGTTGCAAGGACACTCCTCACAGGCAGAACCCGACCTGAACCTGAATCACCAGAAGCTCCATTACGATTTCCCCCCTGACTTACTTCCCCAGTATTTGGCCTAGGACCAACTGATGGGACACCGGCAAGGGAAGTCCCTAATATTCAATCAAAGTCAGAGGTTCACTGATTTAAAGAGATACACATAGGCGTGAATCCGGATATAACTTCCTCACCAGCATGTATATGAATGTTTACGTGTCGAGGTGTATCACCAAGCCCAACAGGTACCGGGATTCCAGCATTTGTCTGGGTAGCAGAAGCACCACCAAAAAGAGAGCTGGTTTGGAGTGGGAATGGCTGCAAAAGTAAGCAGACTATGCTAAATCATACAGCAATAATCGATAAAAAAAAAAAAAAAAAAAAAAAAAAGAAACTGCAATAAAATATGAGCACATTAGAACATCGGAGATAATATTATCTATCCACACAACCAGTTAATAAATTAATGCATACAACACTTGTACTGCCTGTGAATTGAACAATCCCTATTATTAACTATAATTGGTGTTAGTGATATTCAATTAATAAAAGCTTCTTGTTGTAAAAAGTTTAAACTGACCTGAACCATTATCGGATTAGGCTCAGAGGAGGATATATAAACAGCTGGCCCAGCATTCACCGACGATTCAGCCTGTAGTTGGACGAGAATAAACATAAGGTATAGTTTGAGCATAGAAATTAAACCAAAAGTTGGGCAAAGGGAAACATGCGTACAGGAGATTGCCCCATACGAAGCGTCACAATGGAGCGACCAAGCTCTAGAAAAAGAGCCCCTAAATATTGCATTGCTCTCCCTACTTGTACTGATTCAGTTTGAATTTGGCTTCGGACTGCAGGATCAGTTGCACCTCCCTCCCCTTCAAGACGTTCTGCAATATGCTACAGTTAAGAACAGTATACAAATGTTTCGTTAGCAACTAGGATTCAACAAAAAACACAAAATAAAATACAGATCACGTAGGAAGACTGAATATTTCATCAATTGGTCAGTAGTGTTCATTTTGCAAGAAATATATCTTTTATACTACATTATAAAAGGATCCCTTTAAAATCAAGACTCTTGTGAAAAAATTGTTACCAGAAAGGCAATAAATTTAAAAAGGAAAAACTCTCTTCAAATATGTCCCAACAACCTCCTTGGTTTCTATTCTTATTTTTGTGAAAGAGATATTAATAAAGAACAAAGTAGCATAGGGACAGGGCAGTGTGAGGTAAGGTTAATAGTACAGACAGAATGATCCTTATGACTCGTGTTTCTGGCGGTGGAGTTACAATGACGGTTCGTGCAACACTAGTGTAAAGTTAGATGTAAAGCTTACTTTTTGTAATCACTAGGCCATAGATTTGGTACACTGAACTAAAACTATAAACTTATAAACCCAATTATCAGTTGGGTTATATTTTAGTTAATCCCAATGTTCATACAGTGCATGTATAGTGATCATCTCCTGTATTTACATATATACAAAATTATACGAATATCTTCTCAGTAAAAATTTCAAGGAAGACGATAAAGAATAAAATCGCCCACAAGCTACTATGGTCAAAAGTTTAAATGGATACTAAGCCAAACATATAGATGACTCCATCTTTACATGAAGTCATAAGCATATTCACAAAAGACAAAATGCATAAGGAATTTACCGAAAGAGCAGCTGCAGCATGAGAGCTAAGAAGTTGTTGGGCTTGTCGCAGAACAATACTGAGTGCTTCAGGTGTTCGCAGTCCACGTGCATTAGATGGCAACTCCACTCTTGGTGGATCTCCAGTATTTTCTGAAGCAGGAGGATGACCTCCTGAATAAATAAAATAAAAATAAATAAATATATATATAACAACAGAAAGTTATATTATCACAATATAGATAGGCAAGAAATTTGACGATTATCACCATTGACTTGCAAAACCAGCTCCATGCGGTTTATGAACTCCAAAAGTGTGCTCAGAGAATCGGGAATAGGCTAGTAAGAAGAGAAAGCAATTCAAAGTGGTGAGCAGAAGACCTCAAGTAGAGAAGTGGACAAGGGGAGAGAATCAGGATTCTACCATTTGATGAGAAGGAACATTTACAGCTGCCCCTCCCAAAGGAAATTGCAAGGACGGAGCTAGAGATTGAAATTGTTGTTGATTTGGAAACGTCTGCCCACCCCTTCCACCAACATTTCCACGTGTTCCTTCAGTTTCAGCGCCTTGAGAGGCCTGATTAGTAGCATTGGGCTGCAAGATACAAATACCCGAAAATTGGCTAAAAATTGCTCAGTCAATAAATATCTCTACTTCATAAATGAAAAAAAGACGGTTTCTCACAGGTATACTGGACGATGTGTTTGTTGCACCCATAGGGATCTGGCCCCCAAGCCCAATAGAATTTAAAACAGCACCAACGATCTATAGAAGAGGCAAATATTTTGAAGGATAAATCATGTCATGCAAACGAATCACCAGTAGAAGCGCATAAGACCAATGAAGTACACTCAACCAAAGAGTTAAAATTATACCCGAGTAATGTCAGGAACACCATTTTCACTTTGGTCCCCGACATTAAACGTTCCAAGAACTACGCTATGTGAAACTTGACCAACCCGATTACGCGGAGCAGCAGTACTCGGATCATTTCCTGTCAATGAAATTAAGTCATTTGCGGGCAGACTGATTTATTTTCTCATTGGTTTGCTCAGTTCGCCGATGGATTAATCATCCATTAGATGGATAGTTACTGGTAACAACTATTTAACTTCTATCAATGTTTCTTAGCTGATGACCTTACTTTACTATAACTAAGGAAAATTATGTGGTTGTAAAGAAGAATGTCAATATCAAAATATCCAGAAGTCACAGTCACCTGCATTGCTAAATGTTATATCCTAGATGCCCATCAGGAAGTAGTCCAAAGAAATTAGACTTACCTTTCAACATACTCACAGTAAAGTCGACCTCAACTGTAACATATATAAACATATATAACCAATAAGAGGTTCTGTGTAAAGAAGATTCGATACCTTGCCCATTGGTGTTTGCATTCGCTTCTCCAGAAGTTGTTCCAGATGAAGCTTGGGGTTGAACTGGTTGTCTTGCCACTAGATGCAGTGTATGTCCATCTTCCATGTCTAGATATGGTTAAGAGATACTAAAAGATGAAAAGCTGACAGGGTGCACATGCATGCAACTGCATTTCGTATGCCTAGCAGAAATACTACTGATCTGCAAGACCTAAGATGCAATACCTATAAGATACTCCAGTCCAGATAAAGTATTACCGAACACTATTAGGATGTCACTCTCATATTACGACGCCTCAGAAAGACAAAATTGCTAGGATAAAATGACAGGAAGCATCTTTTCTCTCTTCTTTCCTTGTCTTTTTAGTACTAGGCCTACCCTGTCCTTGTCTCTTACCGGTTCCATAATATCGTCTCTAGTGGGGCGGTTAAATTTCCGCAACTCGTACAACCAAATTTATCTTTGGAAAATTAAAAACAGAAGGCAAAAATCAGCAACTGCATAAGTCTGTTTGCTAAATCTTTTGAAAATATATCAATTCAGTAATGCAGAGGCTAGGTTGTAGAAGCACTAAGTACACATGTGAGACTTTGATCCTTGGTCATTGCAAATAAGTAATACTCCACTCGAAGTTCTAAAAACATGAATATGTCTAGGATACGATATTCTGAGAGGCACTGATTGTCCTTCAGAACCTTTCCCCTAAAAATAAGACGCTGCTGCTCAACTGGCAGACCAATTGTCCCAGCTATTTTCTCCTTGAACAATGGAACTGGCATCTGCAATTTTTCAGCATTGAACAATGTAAAAGACAATAATGATCAGCTACATAAAAACTACAGTCAAAAACATGAATAAACAAAATTTACATTTTTCTCAACTCGGAATGTATAGATCTGTGAATCCAAGGTCTTGACATTGAGTTCAACAATAGAATCCGATGTTTCCCCAGTAACTGCGCTTGTACTGGCTTCTTGAGCAGAACTTTCATCCGCCATACTACTGAGCTGGCGTAACAAAGCACAAAGCGTCAAAAGTTGCACATAGTGAAACTAGGATCAATAGGTGGACAACACTCAACCAAGACCATGCCTTCAACCAAAATAATGAAGAAAAAAAAACCAAGAAAATGGTGGGGAAATATGCACAAGTGAGGAACTAGATACAGAAAATGCAAAAACATCTATCAAAATCGTTGGGAGAACCAGAAATTACATCCAGATATATCAAGAATTAGTGTTTTTTGAAAAATATAACTGAAAAAGAAATCAGACTCTGCCATCATTAGGGTTTAACAATGGAACCTATCGGAATCACAAGGGGGAAAACGAATATACATAAAATCCGTACCTGTAGTTGGATTGAAGATTGAAACCCTAGAATTTGTGCGAGTTAGATTCGAGAAGAGAGATCTGTGTTTCTTCGGGGCTGGGCGTTGTGTTCGGCTGTTCACAGCAATAGCTTCTTTTTTCTTCTTCTTTACATGACTATTTTTTATTTTATTTATTTAAACGGAAAATTTCATTAATTATAGTAACTGACGGAGCTAAATCTGAAAGACTTGGGGCTACGATGGGTTGACTAGAGTAAAAGACCAAAGACTAAAAATTTTAGTTTTTGGTCCGGTCCAAGAACAATCATGTATAATCGGGTGGTGTTCTAACGATGCGTCTGGTATTGGAAGGTATCCTAACGATGCGTTTGGAAAGACGGACGAAATCCTAGGATAACGCTTGCGCGAGACGGAATCCTAGCATAACGCTCGATTTGTGGCGGAATCCTAACGTAACGTCTGGTAATGGACGGTATCCTAGGACCACGCCCAAGAGACGGGCGGTGTCCCAGAATCACGCCTGATGGGGCGAAGTGCTAGCATAACGCCTGAAGGAGATGTACAGGTGCGAAATTACCGTGTGGGATGAATGGGACGGACGGTGTCCTAGCGCCCCGCCTGGGATTCTAGGGGAGTTGCTAGCAGCCCGCCACATTCTCATTTCCTTCTTCTTCCGCCGAACCCTATTTTTTTCTCCTGAACCCTTTGTTTTTCAACAGCAAACCCTCTTCCGCCTCCCCTCTTGAACCCTAAATCTTCCCAAATTATTAGCATTGAATTGTTAGTTGAACAAAAAACTTTTTCTTTTCTCAGATTTGAATTATTTTTTCAAATTATTTTTCTTACATTTATAATCGTTTAATTTATCCTTTAGTTTTGTATTGTCAATTCAAAACTCTGGAAAAAAATTCCTTCGGCGTTTTAGTCATTTGGTATTGTCTTGTCAACCGACATTTCATATCTCTGATTCGTCTGTCCACCCCACTTGCCTCAACTTTGTTTTTGCATTAAAATACCAACCGTGTATTGGAAATTCAAAACTCAAAATCTTATCTTAATTTTCCTATAAGTTGAACACTCGATTCTCCAATTATACAAACCCAAAATACAAACATCAAAAAGCAAATGGCATACTATCAAAATAACAATCAGTACTATGGTTCTTGTTCTTCTATTCCTCCTTATTCTTATTCTTCTTCATCTTCTTCTTCTTCTTCATCGTGTGATGATGATAACAATAGTCGGTACTCATCAGACGAAGGTTTACTTGCATTGAGCCAAAATAATGAAGCAGTCACTGCCAGATTGATCGCTTCAAGTATGAACTGGCCTCAAACTCGTATCAAGATACCAAGATTACGTGATGACGGTGCAAAACTTCTGTGGAAAGATTACTTTTGCAGAAACCCGACGTTTCCTCCTCATGTATTTCGTAGAAGATTCAGAATGCGGCGAGAATTATTCAACCGTATATTGGGAGATGTCGTAGCTGTAAATAAGTATTTTGTTCAAAAAAGAGATGCTTATGGTGTTCTTGGATTAACCCCTCAGCAAAAATTACTGCAGCAATACGACTGTTAGCTTACGGATGTGCGGCAGATGCAATAGATGAGTATTTAAGGATCGGAGAAACCACCGTTTTGGAAGCAACTCGTAGGTTTTGTAAGACGATAGTGCATCTGTACAAGAAAGAATATTTGCGCACACCAACTAAGCATGATGTTGAACTGCTTCTTGCTGAGAACAAGGAAAGGGGCTTTCCGGGGATGCTGGGTAGTGTTGATTGCATGCACTGGAAATGAGATAAATGCCATCGGCTGAATCAGGTGCTTACACTACGTACAAAAGTAGTGAAAGTATTATCCTGGAGGCAATGGTGTCATATGATCTGTGGTTTTGGCATGCATTTTTTGGTATGCCTGGTTCTAACAATGATATAAATGTGATGAAGCGTTCATATATTTTCAAAAGGCTTATTAACGGGAAAGCACCGGCTGTGAACTTTGTTGTCAACAGACATCAGTACGATATGGGGTACTATCTTGGTGATGGAATATACCCGGAGATAGCTACTATCGTGGTGTCGATTAAACATCCAGACTCGGCGAAGAAACAAAAAATTTCTGCTAGGCAAGAGGGTTGCCGAAAAGATGTAGAACATGCCTTCGGCGTACTGCAAAATCAATTTGCAATCATCAAGCAACCAGCACGAATGTGGAATCCTGACGTACTAGAATATATAATGAAGACTGTAATCATTCTACATAATATGATAGTGGAGGATGAACGTTTACCCGGTGATTGGCTGCATGAGTATGATCAACGCAGCCACGGTGCACCGGTAAAAATTTATAGACACAACACAGGTGAACTTTCGAGAATGGGAATGGACCAACGTCGACGTGCAGTATTCGACAAAGATACTCATATTCGTTTGCGAAATGACTTGATCGAAAACTTATGGTCAAATTTTGGTGAGGATTAAAAATTTGTAAATCCTCTGGATAGGTTTTGTGGGTAAATCTCTAGTAAACCCGCCCGAGACACAACTCGGCCGCTAGATTGAATGAGGAAAGTCGTTTCTCACCTATTTTCAGAACAGGTCCTCATAAATGGTATATGATTCAATTTTGTGACCAACCCTTTCTCTGGAGTACCAGTACTATCTCTATGTTGCAATTCTTGTTATGATATGAATACTATATGAAGTTGTAAAGTTATTTTTTTTATTACCTAGTTATAATAGTATGACAATATCTTAGTTCATACATATTTCAACAGTTGCTTACATATTAGTTGAAACTTAACTTTCTTACATGTTTGACATAAGTAGAATCTGTTTCCAATAGATTCAGGTTTTTTAGAAGTCAGCAGCTTCATCTTACCATCACAACATGGATCTGTGCATGGTAAGAGATTACTTTTGTAGTTGTAAGCCATGTGATCAGCTTCCCCACATGAGTAGCAGTAAAATTGCTTCTCTTTTAACCACTTTTCATCATCTGATAAAGTTGGTGGAATAGGTGGTGGAATACCTTGGTGTGAAGCTACATAAGCATCTAACCAAATGAAAACTCCACAGTAGTTGCAATTCACATAAGGTTAAAATCCAACATTTTTTTTTTTTTTTTTTTTAAGAAACAGGTACCCCTTGCAGTTGGTTAGTGTGCATTTTCTACCTTCCCAAGGACAATCTCTGGCAACATGACCAACAGAAATACAAAGAGAACACTTGGTAATTGGCGATGAGCTTGAACCCTCCATTATGTATGTTTTGTTTGAAATTTTTTCAAGAATTGTGTTGTTGAAGCAGAAGATGGGAGTTTGCAGGTGATGGTAGTGAAAGTAGGATATGACAATGGTCATTTTATAACTGGAGTGGCAACGGTCATTTGTTTTGAAAAATGTAAAAATCAGCCCGTTGGATACTGTTAAAGGCATTTGAGTTTTTAGAAAACAAAAAAATTGAAATTTAAAATAAAATTAATTAGTTCATACAAGTTGAAACTTAAAATAACAATGCTAATAAGACTGCCTGATACGGACATAATTCATACATATTTACCGCTTAATTTGTATTTACTGGTGCTTGAATTTGTACTAATAATATATTTTATTGTTTTATTAGGTGGTAAACTTAAAATCCGAAATTACAAGAAAATATGGCTAAACGGACTATAATTGTTTATATGCATAGAAAAGAAATGGTTAAGAATGGAGCTCGTGTTGGACCAGGCCATACTACGTAAATATGATGCTACTGTTAGCATTTTCTTGTGAGGAAATGTTGGACGTTGAAAAGGGGCAGACCTAGTGCGTCAGGTGGTACAAGAGGGGCTAGTTTGCTCGGTCTTGAAGGTGACAAGATAGACTAATGATGCAAGTTTCATCACGTGAATTAAGAGTATCAAAGCGTAGAAAGAAATGAAGCAGGTGAATGAGTTTCAGTTGTTTTCGGTGGAGCCAAGGATTGATAAGGAAGGATGGCTAGTGAAGTACAACATGCTGTACGTGAAACAGACAAAGTCAGTTGTCTGATGGCTTGAGAAGGCGTTGGGACAATAGTAGCTATTGAGGACCAAGTAATTGAAAGAAAGAAGAAGTGTGGTTTGTTGGAGGCGTGAATAAGGAGTAGGCTTTGGGGTGATTAGACCTAGCCTAGAGAGCAGAGAGAGACAACACGTTCAAGGTTTTTCTTTTGGAGTTCGTCTGTTTTGGTGAAGGCTATGAAGCTTGGATAGTTGTTCATTTGAATTAGAAGAAGTATAGGCGTCAGTGATGTGAAGAGAGTCATGGTGCTGTTGACTTAAGAAGAAGTAGTGATTATGTCTTTTGTAAGGCTACCGTGACTAGGCTAGTGGGGGGCTGTTGGTTGTACGGTTGAAACTTGAAAGAAGTACGGTTTGGCGAGAATAGCATAGGGTCAAGAGAAAGTTATGAAAGAGAAGAAATACCTAGTCTAACCTAGAGGAAGGACGTGGCTGTGGGGCTTCTATTCTTTTTGGCTTTTGTTGAATCATTAAAAACCCTAGGTATAAAAAGAAGACAGACTAGGTTCTTTGAGCGAGGCGGCCTGCAGTGCCTAAGGGATTTTTGGAGAGATTTTTTCTCCTGGATAGTTTGGAGGTTTTCTTCTGAGAGTGGCTGAGACGTAGAGACGGAGATAGAGACAGGAAGGGAGGCGTGAGGTACTTCTTTTGGAATTTGGACGACGGTGTTGTATACATGCGACAGAGAAGACGACATCTTCACGGAACCTTGGTTTAATCTTTTCTCCTCTATTTTTCTTAATTATTTTAATGGGTTTTAAGAAACTCATCTCCATGTCTAGCTAATTAATTTGTAACTAGGATTTAATGTTGAAACCACTTACAGTTTTAGATCAATTAAATAAATATTTGATACAGACCATTATGATTTGAATAGATTAATTCCATGATTTTGATTTATTAAATTTCATTAAACAATTGTGACGTCTTTTGGTGGTACATGCTTGGCCTAGGTTTTTGATGTTCCATGCTTCTGGTATACAGTTGTTATTTTGAAAATCTACTTGTTGCAAATATATTTATCTACTTATTTGATATTTCATGCTTGGGTTAAATCCTTTGATGGGGTATGCTTAGAATAGCCAGGTATTATTTGTGGACCTATAATTAGTTTCGTACAATTTTCTAGCTAACGCAATTTTATGGTGTATGCTTGAGACTAGGGCTTTTTGATGCATCATGTTTAGGGCGTCCCAGTGATATTTGCGACTCTAAATATTCATGAGTTATGTTTCACTTCAGTAATTAAATAGAAATAGTGGTGGATACTGAAAACCCTGGTTACCGACTCTCCCATTAGATTTTTTTTATTAGTTTAGTTTGTTTTATTATTTTATCAATTAATATAAAAATCCAAAAATATTATCCTTGATTAGTTGATTAGAGATATTAATTGCAGTATTTCCCCGCTCTCTGTGGGTTCGACCCGTACTTGCCGTTGTCTACCAGTTAGACGCCGTGCGATTGCGGTTATTTATATTGAGTAATCCCAAATCCCATCACTGCCCTTCACATAGGTATAAGGTATTCCAAGAACCCTTTAAGGTTGGTTTAATCTTTTCTTCAAAATTTATGCCTTCCTAAATTCGAAGTACTGTCTTGATCCCAGAGACATCCATCATCATTATACGGAATTCCTCGTCCGCTTCTTTCCTAGCTTGTTTTGCCGCAAACTTAGCCGATTTCTCAGCTAGTTTTGCCGATTTTTCAGCTAGTTTTGCTGCAAACTCGGATTCTCTCTGCTCATCTTCATTTTTGTTTGTTATGTATAGTTGGTGTTGAAGTTTTGTTGCTCTCTATAAATATTTTCCATCATTTCATGTTGGCCACTACAATGTGCTTTCACATTCTTCTTTTGTTTCGATTCTTTTTTTTTCCCATTTGACGGGTATATGTGTTAGGGATATCTCCTATGTCTTCATAGCCACTGGAATTGTCGACCAAAATTTCATGTGTTTCCCGGTTTTCCTCACCGCTTTCATAATCTGACTCAGCTTGTGATGAATCGAAAACAATTGTCGATCGTCGGTAATATTTTATATTATCTAACATAATTGCATAACACTCATCATGCTTAAAACTTTTCCCACCATTAGCTTCCTTGAAAAGCCTCCTTACTTCTGCAATCTGTTTTTTTTTAATTCAATTCAGTGAAGGATATACAATTCAAAACAGTAATGTAATCGTCAAAATTAAATGAGTAATTACCTTATTTTCGGGGACCCAACCAGTATGGTGTTCACGTTCCACTTCCGCCTCCTTTGCAGAGTAAAGTGCTACATCTTTACTTATTCCCTGAAATCGTTTCTGAAGGGAGGTCCAAGTGCGCTGTGGCATCGAAGGTATGGCTTCTTTCATCCAATATAATATGCAAGACCATAATCTTTCTTCTGATTGATCGGTACCAATACTAGAATCTTGATATATTGACAAATGAATTTTACACATCGTTACATCTTCATCTGTAGTAAAATTTGGACCTTGTGGTCTTGGTGGTGGTGGCATAATTCTAACCGATTCGGAAAGTAAACTGAATTGAAAAAGAACTTAATTATTTTCGAATACTAAGTAGATAGCAATGAGTGAGTTTAGTAAAATATTATTTGGAACGCTAGTCACCGCAATGACTTCTTACTTCGTTATTTCTTTTCTAGTAAAAAAAATATTATAAAAAATTATCTTCTACACATATCCACCGGTGTGAGGTGTTTTTACGTTGGTTTCAAGTTTAAAGTTTCAAGTAAAAAAAAATCATATTTCATACACAACTTATTATTGGAAAAAGACTTCCCTTCTCTCGGCTTCTCTTCAGACTATGCTTAAAAACTAGTAGTTTTTCTTTCCTTCTTTGTTGTAACGGTTTTTTTTACCATCTTTTCAATGGTTCTTCACAGGTCCTTCATGAAATCTTAACTCTTTTCCAATTATGTTGCTTCAAATCACTAAGGAGGATAACAAATCAGATAACAATTTCAGGGGAATTATCAATCGCAAGAAAAACGGTACTATTTTCAAACATCTGAAGTTTTTTCATCACCATTACCACCCTATCAGTATTTTTACTTCTAAAAAAACCAAATCCCTTTAACCTAATTTGAATTACCTGGAACCTCACCACTTTATTAATACCCATCAATCCAAATTCATATTTATTCCTTCTAGGGACAATCTTATTATCCTTGGCTCCTACATCAACCTTTTATGTCTTTCTAACCCAAATCCTAACACAAAACCTTTTTCAAATTCTAATCCAAACCTGCTACCAAACCCCCCACCTCTTATTGAACCCAGAAAATCTATCAACAACATCAATTTATGGGGGATTTTTAACTTAAACCTAATACCCAAGCTCATCAAAACCCATTTTTTCAAAGATATTATCCCTCCTTTAGCTCCTCTGCCACCCCCCACCCCCACCCCACGATCACTTACAAACATTTTAACATTCATAACAAATCAAACTTTCAAAACATTTTATCATTCAGGATTATCATGATTTAATGTTGTCGAAATAAAATATCAACAAGATTAAGAACATAAATCCCATATACTTGTTGATATTTTATTTTATGTTCTAGAATTGCTGAGTTTCTGGCTCTGGTTTATTGGTTACTCTTCTTCTGGTACACTTGGGTTCATTGATGGCATTAGTTACAACTCCGAGCTCATTATTGGCATTAGATCTTGCTCCCCTGGTAATTAGAGTTGCAAGCCTCCCACGTTCTGGATCAAATTCATCAAGCACAGGATATACCATGCCATCAACTGCATATCAGGCTTGTGTCCTCAAGGGAACTGCATGTGCTCTCAAAATTTGGCTGGTCCTAGTGGGGAGTCGCACGTACTCAAACCCCATTTGCACTCCTTTAGCAACAAGGGTTTTGTCAGCCACCACCACAATTCCCCTTGTCACCACATAGTCACCAAATCGGGATGTGTGGCACGTATAGTCCAATGGTCTGTATCCGAAGAAGGGGCTTCTTCAGATGTTGGTCTAATATCGCGAGGAAGATCAAGCATTCCAAGCCCTTGAGGAGCATAAAAATTGTTCAACAAACCTCCTTTGCTAGCTTCATCAACCACATTGCCACTGCCACTCCCACTACCAACTTCATTAACACTATTAACAAAAGGACTTCTCATATGGTCTGCAACTCCTCGAATCCGACCTAGATCAATGGAAATTATATTAATCTAAAAGACCTAAGAAATCATATCTTAGGGTATTTCTAAAGTCTCTAAGCATTACCTGGTTGGATCCTTCTTATGTTATGCCCAATTCTTCTAAAAGATTGCTTAAGAGGGCCAAATCCGGGAGGATACCCACCAAAACCATCCTCAAGATTTACAAGGCGGTTGTATCGAAAAGTTTCCCAGTGCCATTCAAATTCCCTGGTATACTCAATATCTTCACAGCCATTTGGATATGTTATTCCATAATCCAAAGACTCGAGGCGAACATTCACATGATGCCAATTGAGATCCCACTCTTCGAGCAACCCAGGAGCTTCATGGAAACTTCCTTCATCCTCATACAATATTCTCGACATCATGTTATTTTTTTGGAAATCAAATTATGGTTTGGAAACTTCTTTAAACGATTTAAGTTGAAGGGTTTTGGCTCAGAGAAGAAGATGAACTAATTGGGTTTTTACCTTTTAGTTTATTTCTAAGTATTTTGAAGAGATAGTTTTCTAACTCCTCTTCCGACACTAAACACTCCCGGCTGCTCACATCTCACTCCTAATAACTTCTTATTGTGTTGTCTAATCACTCCCGTCGTTTTTCCTTTGGTAATTGTATTCTAATAATGTTGTGTATATTCATCTATGTGCAGGTTATGAAGTTATTAGCCCCCATTGGTACAATTGGGTCGCATCCTTCCACAAGTGGCAACTTTTCCCATCGACCCAGACCCCAATGGGATATGGAAGACCATTGTAATTTATGCGATCATCATAAGGTCCTTGGTGGAGTGGATTTAAGCTGGAACATCCGTGTGGCTAGCATAATTTTTTTATGCTTCTCATGGAACTTGGGGACCTCCCACTTAAGCTGGAACAATTGTGTGTCTGGCACAAACCTAAACTGGTATTTTCATACCAATATAATCTATTATTTTTACCGTTTTTCTTTGTTCGCTTATTTCGGGGACATCCACGCCTTTTTTTCAATAACTAGGCCAAATAATTATAATTATCCTAGTAGAATGGATACTAGTCTTAAGGGATGCAGACCTAAAAGTGGCATGTACTCCAAATATTGGTATTGTTTCAAACTCATTGGTCGAAATCCTTGCAGCAGTTGTAGGGTGTTAGCTTTCTCCTGCTCTCATCAGAAAAAAAAACATGTGATGTACCTTAATTTGACCAGCCAACCAAATCAATACATTCAAATTAAAGTTAAACTTCCAAGTCTCTATATTTTTCCCTCCCTAACATGAAAGAAACTTACTATCATTCTTCTTACTCTAACTATGGACTCCTCTTCATCCACCTCCAAATCCGAAGAAAGCATGGTTAACCTTGTAAGCCAAATGAACTCCACTCTCAACATCCCCGAAGATTTATTTCTGAATCTCTTCATTAATGCTGATAACATTTTTCCAAAACATAAAGCTGACTGGAAATGGACTTTTATTGGAAGACTTTGCAGTAAATTTCTCATGATATTCATTCCATATAAAGATTCATAAACAACAATTGGAACTTGAGAGGTGAAGTTGAGGTCCAACGGTGGAACAAAAGAAGAAACTATTATTCTATCAGGCTTGGATGTATTGAAGATTATAGGGTCTTCATGAAAGGTGGTACTAGAGGTATCTTTGGAAAACTGATTGTTCTCATTAAAGTTCCATCTTCTGGTCCATATTTCATCGATGAATATAGCTTTTATTTTGTGATGATTTGGGTTCTTATCAAAAGGGTCCCAAGGCATATAATCCTAGATTTGAGTAATATTCTAAGACCTGCTGGTATCTTTCAAGAAGCTAAAAAACACTATGGAAGGGAGGATGATGGAAAGAATGTGGAAGTCCTTCTTAACATTGATATACCGAAGCTCTTAAGTATGGGGTAAATGCCTATGAGACACTTACTATTACCCATTGGTTGGAATTCGCTTATGCTCTCAATGGATTGCAGTTCTGTAGAGTCTGTAGAATCCTAGATCACCCTGGTCCTCCTAGTGAAGATAAAGTTGAGCACTCTAACAAAATGGTCATTTCTTCCCCCAGCCTATCTCCACAAACTGCTCAATATATAATCAGGCTATAATAGCCAAAGCACAGAAAAGAGGATTCTCAGATAAAAATATTGCTACGGAATTTTCTATCAAAATGAGGGATGCTCAACGTAAATTATCCTGGCTAACAGCTGTAATGAGTTAGATGGACCCGATGAACAAATTATATTCAAAGCTGATCTACATGACCCCTTCCAAGGTACATTTCAATCCCTGAACACAAATGTTCTAGCTTGTTAACAGAAGCATAAGAAAATCATCTCTGGTAACAAAAGCAAAACCCCTACTTTAAAGAAAATTTCTTGCAACATCAAGGAGCTTCTAGACAGAAAAACAAGAATCAAAACACCTCAATGGTTCCGGTCTATGAACAATATATCTTTCCACATATTCCTAATACTCCCTCTTCCAGCTTATCTGAAACCCCTACCCTTGAGGAAATCCAAGCTAGAATGTTTGAAAATCACAAAAGAGTTAAAAAATAAGCTTGGGCTAAAAGGAAACTTGAAATGAATTTTGGAAAGGAAGACAACTCCAAGTCCAAGACTAATTCGAAGGCAAAAGGAAGAATGACTGTATGAAGATCATAACTGTGAATCACAAGAAGGTCAAAGAAACCACCAATTCGGATTGTGCTTCGAATACCACCCCCCATCATGAAAAAATTGTTGTTGCTCCAGAACTAGTTATCGAAAAAAATATGGATACTTTAAGCTTGCTCCCCACTGAGATAATATTCCAAAACTATTTATGTGTGACCCTTAAATTCAATTTCTCCATGTTAAATGCTATTATCATAATATTCCTCTCTTATGTGTATATTAACCATAATTTTTTTTTTTATGTGGCTATAGCATAACCATTTTCATCTACCATATTGTTTCTTATTTATGGTAATTTTTTACTTTTTTAGCTTGGAATTATCAGGGGTTAGGCAGGAAAATTAACAGCAATTACCTAAATGATATCCTTAACAAGCATAACCCAGACCTATTCTTCTTGGCTAAAACGAAACAAAAATTTCTCAATCTTAGCTTTATCTTGGAAAACATAGGGTTTACTAACTTTTGGTCTGTAGACCCTATAGGTAATATTGGAACATCAGGTGGGATTAGTCTAGCTTGGAAATCCTCCCTCCAGGTTACCATTATGGACTACCCCCCACATCATATCAATATTGTTATCTCCTTTGCCAATAATACTCCTTGACTCTTTACAGGCTATTATGGTAGTCCATATACTATTAAATATAAGTTGAAAACCTGGCAAAGATTAGAGGAAAAAACCAAAACCATCTCTCACCCTGGTTGATTAAGGGAGATTTTAATTTTGTCCTTCATGAACATGATAAATTTAGAAGCCACCCCATAGATCATACTGAAGCTAACATTTTTAATAACAAATTGAGGAGTTGGATCTCATGGACTTGGGATATACTGTTTTCCCTTTCACTTGGTCCAATAAAAGGGATGAGAATAGGCTAACTGAACAGAGGCTTGATAGAGGTTTGGCTTCTAAAAATTGGTTAGACCTATTCCCCAATTTCACTATATCTAACTTCCTGTCATTGGTTCTGATCATAAACCAATCTTTCTGAACTCCAATCCTAACTGGAATCCAGGAAGAATCCCATTCAAATTCTTTAGTCCTTGGCTTGATCACTAGGATTGCAAAGAGATAATAGCTCATTGTTGGTCTATGAACCTTGCTGGTTCCTCTGCTTTTATTCTAGCAAGAAAACTTAAGGATGTTAAAATCAAAGTCAGTGTGTGGAACAAAGTGGTTTATGACAACATCAAAACCAACTTGGAGGAGAGTATTAAACACCTGGATTGGATTACTAAAAAAAATTGATTCTCACAGAGGTTATGATCTTAGGGAAACAAATTCTTATTTTAAACATTGGTATAATATTCAGGAGAGGTTATGAGAAACTAAAAGCAGAGACCAAACGATAAAGCTTGGAGACAAAAATACTCACTTTTTCTATACTTCTGCCAAAAAAAGAATGAGAAGGAACAAAATTGAAGTTACCCAAGATATAAGTGGAAATTGGATCACTGATGGAATTTTAGTTTCTGAATGTTTCACTAATCATTTTCAGCAAATGGCCACTGCTGAAACTATCTCTCTTGACAACTTCATACTTGATCTTATTCCTAGTTCCATTACTACTTCTGAAAATGATCATCTCCTAGTTACCCCAGATGTCTCTGAAATCAAGAATGTTCTGTTTAGTATGAAAGGAGACAAAGCTCCTGGCCCGAATGGTTTTCCTCCTAACTTCTTTCAAGCCACTTGAGATATTGTGGGAACAAACACTGTCAACATGGTCCAATATTTCTTCATTTCTGGTTTTATACTTAAGGAAATGAACTCAACTTTCATATCCCTTATACCCAAAATCGATGCTCCTTCTTCTCCAGCTCATTTCATACCCATATCCCCCTGCAACACCACTTATAAAATTATATCCAAAATCCTTGCTCAAAGATTGAAACCTCTACTTTCTAAGCTTATATCCCCATTTCAATCTGCTTTTGTGTATGAAATGTAAATCTCTGACAATATTTTTATTGCTCATGAGATTATCCACAATATGAACACAAAAGGGGGGGGGGGGGGGGTGAAAATGGTCCTATGGGGATCAAAATTGATATGTCTAATTTTGATTATCCACAATTGATTATCCACAATACGAACATAAACATCAGTTGAAGATGGGGGTGAAATATGAGGGGGTGGTATTATATTGGTGTGGAAGAGAAGGACAAATTTAGGATTTCGACGCTTCTGTATATACCACCTAGCCCCTTTTTTAATTAGAAAAACAGTCGAATTTTGTTTAGTGGCCAATTAAGAAACCGATCAATATACAGACCATGACAGCTATAGACAGGTCATGACAAATGCTACAAATTTACTGGATCTAGGCACGATCATAACCGTCAGAAGACGTCTAATCTCGTCAGTAACCGATCATCTAATACCTTCTTCAGACGATCTGGTCTATTTTTTATTTTATTATAAAAAATATATCAGTTCTTTTTGTAATATAAATTACTTGTTAAATCATACTTTCCGATTCTCGAGTGCCTTAAAAGTTTTTTCCGGATAGACTATGAGTAAAGAAAGTTATCCAATGAAGAAATGAATATGATATCGGATGTAAACCTTTTTCCTTTTTTTCTTTTTTCACTCTTATACGAAGATCCGATGTAAACGGCTAAAGGTGCATATTCTTTCATTTTATACCATCAAATCCACTGGCTAAGAAAAGAAAGGAGAAACGTGCACCCACATATAAACCAACACTCTTTCTTTGATCTCAGATGGCACAGTTTACAGACTATTGCTATCGTTTCTGCGACCATGCAAGGAAGGCCAATTTAACCTTCACCCACATATAATGCGAGTGAGGGACACCGCAACAGTTGAGCGTCACCATAAGCACCCCCAACATTCATCTTACTGGCCAAACTCGCTCACTCATATCTAAAGAGTGTGAACAAATAAAATCATTACAGTCTTGCCGTGTAAAAGCAAAGAAAAGAAAGACGAAAAGAAAATGGTAAAGAAAACAGAGAAAAGAAAGAAAGGTCCAAGTCCAACTGTACATTAGTAAGACTGTGGCCTGTAGGAAGAAACACAGTACCTAAAAAGATGTAAACTTCTAAACTACGCACAGACGCACGCACTATGGGCAGCTTGGGTAAGGGACTGTTTGGCATGTCTGATTGATTAGACTAGAGCATAACAATATTATCCGTTGAGCCTCTCTGTTGATGACTCCATGAATATCTAGAGTAGGAATTAAAAGTGCACTTTAGGAAAAGATTAATAGTTCGGCACTTGTCACCTTCTAATGATTAAATGACTTTTTTGACAAAGGATATTAATCCCAACATGATATTGAATTATCCCAAATCAAAAGCATTTAGACGAAAGCTTATTTGAATTCAGAAGATCTTTTAATTAAACAAATGTATCTATACTATTTCTATAGTTTTGGATAACCATTTTAATTCATTTTCTAATGTGCAACGTTTCATTTTTCAATTACGTGAAGATATAGAGCAGGCGCAATGCTCTTGAGCGATAAAGGAGAATGCTGTCCATACGAAAGCATCATCTGACTTAACTATAGGTACAGAGAAGACTGAACGCGTTGCACTAAAGAAAGCATTTTAGGGGTAGTAAAAATTTAGAAACATTCGGTTTTTTTTTGCGGGAGATTGTAAAAATATTATCGATGAAGGGCAGGATTTTTTTTTTTGAAGAAACATCTATTAAATTTTGGTTGTTTAAAAAAAAAATTCAAAACACATTGACATCCACGATGTCTCAAACAAGGTAATTAATAACGAATTTTGATAAATATCGGTTGGGACCGAACTACTGATACGACTATTTCGATGAATATTGGCCGGGAATGAAATACTTGCACGACTCTATATTTCGGTGAATATCGACAAAATATCGACATCTCGGATAAACATCGAAACCGATATTATCGGTGGTATCTCGATCATCTCGACCGAAATTAACTACATTGGTCTCAAATAAAAGTTTTAGAATGTTTTTTTTTATATTTCACTATTTTGGACTTGTCTATGAATAACAAAATCAGTTTATTTGAAGTATCATGTAATAGACAATTTTTTGGCAAACAACAACCCCCAGTTGTAAAATCTTAAATAGTTTCTACGGTTCGATAATTTTAGAGCAATTCCAGTAGACATTGACTTTTTTGCCAATATATCATACCAGATGGATGAACAAATTCGTTTCTAGACAGTGGAGAATTGACTAAATGAGACGAAACCCTTAATATATCCATTTACAAGTCATTTTTAAAATTTTTCCATCCCACTATAAAATGATAATTAATAAATTAACTGAAATACCCACTCACTAAACTTGCTCTTATACCGTAAAATTTACAAACAACCCGGGCCATGCACCCATGGAAACAACATTTGGGCTGTTTTCTTTTGTTGAGAGCTTGCATATTCTATAACGACCATAAAGTTTCCTTTTACTCTACCAAACATATCCTTAACCAAGTACATAGAAAATTACACCGGGAACTGTGATTCAAAAACCCTTTTAGAACCTCGTTTGAAATCCGCTTTAAATAATCGCTGGCCTGTCACACCCTTGATTCCATGAAAAGAGAAAACTTCCACTATTTCTAACGAATGAAATGAAAGAATTTAAAGGATAAATCATAAATATACTATCTTTCTCTAGGAAACATTCATCAACATAACAACAACAAAAAAAAAAAACTCAGATTTTTTCATCTCCATTCAGCTTTTTCACCATGTGGGAACCCAAAACGTCAAGAACAATGCATGTAAAATCAGATTCAGAAGTAACAAGTATAGATGCATCAACACCACCAAGATCACCAAGAAGACCGTTATACTATGTACAAAGTCCATCACAACATGATGTTGAAAAGATGTCATATGGTTCTAGTCCTATGGGATCACCTACAAATCATCATTATCATTGCTCACCGATTCATCATTCACGTGAATCGTCTACAACTCGTTTCTCTGCTTCACTAAATAAAAATCTTAGAAATCCACCTACGTGGAAAAAATTTAAAACCCTTCATGGTGATGGTGATGAAGATGAAGATGATGATGATTTTAATGGAGGTTATAGAGATTCTGGAGATGTTAAGAGGTTTTATGTTGTTTGTTTTGTTTTCTCTTTTATTGTTCTGTTTACCGTCTTTTCTCTTATCTTATGGGGTGCTAGCGGAGCTTACGAACCTCAAATCTCCATCAAGGTACTTCCTTTTTCACAGGGTTTTTCATTTTCATTTCCATTTCCTCTTTAAAAAATGGGGTTTTGGAGACTGGGTCACCGAGTCAACTAGTAACTCGGTCGTGTCACTGGTAGTACTATGAAGTTTGAAGAGAATCCCTTAATTTACGCTTGTAATATACTGTCTATAATTAAAAGAACCTAATTTAATTAGTTGTTTTCACCCATGCCTATCTACAGAATCTTGGTATTCATTTAGGCTTTACTTATTTGTAAAAATTTGGGTTGTTTTTATAATGTTGATTAATTTGTAATGGGATTATGTTTTTGATTTGATTACAGGAAGTTGTATTTCATAGTTATGGAGTACACTCTGGGTCAGATGCTTCTGGTGTTGCAACAGATATGCTCACATTAAATTCAACAGTCAAGATTTTATATCGAAATCTAGCTACTTTTTTTGGGGTTCATGTTTCTGCAACACCACTTGCTCTCTACCAGAACCAGCTTAAGGTTGCTTCTGGGCATGTAAGTAAACAAACGTTTCATTTTTATTTTATTGTTAATTAATGTGAAAGGATGGGGTTTTGAGAAGACCAATGGGTTTTAGTTTTACTGTTTGGAAAAAAGTGAGAACTTTTCAGCTGAAGCAATGTGCTGAAATCTTCAAAACCCATTATCACTAAAGCAAAGCAAACATTTTCTAGTTTGGTAAAATCCTGTGGTTGTAAAACTAGAGAGATTTTATTGAACAATTGTATGTTGAAAAGCCATTAATTTCCTTGAATTGATTAGTTTCTTATGCACTGGTTTTTAGCTTATTGTATCTTTAGTCTTTAGATGGAAATTGGTAACGACTTTGGTTAGATGTTGAGGTGTTTGATTTATGACTGGTACGACTAACTGGTCCATGGTTTTGAATTAGGAAATAGGTGAAAATAGTGGTAATAAGATTACTGAGAATATGGATTTTTCAAGCTCAACTTTTTCTATAATACTTGCAGAGATCACTTTAGAGGGACTTGACTATTTACAAGTCCATTCATTTTGGTTATGAAAAATGGCCCATTAACATTGTTTCTTTAGTCTGATTTTATAGAATTGTAAACGGCATTAGTTTTATTTAGTACTATGAAAATGCATAGGATGCAAGTAAATACTTTTTTTTTGTTTATTTCTGTTCTGCGTTGGAATTGTTGTGATTAGGAAAATTAGTTATGAATAGTAAAGATATGGGCCTAGTGTTTTGCTTTCAACTATGAATATGGAAACACCAACTTGTAGTGGTGAGCAGTGTTCAGTCATTGTCACAACTTAATACACTGGAGGGAAGGATAACCAAGGGACTACTTTCGTGACTCTGGGATTGACAACCAGCATTGCCATGAATATGTTTATCTTTGCGTTCAAGACCTTCTGCTTACTCTACAGCAGGACCACTTCTTATAATAGATCTTGACCGTCTACTGACCATTCTTCCATTTATTCTTATTTTCTTGTCACAGATGAAAGAGTTTTATCAGTCAAGGAAGAGCGAGCATAAGATAGTGACGACTGTGTTCGCCGATCAACGGCCATTGTACGGAGGGCTGTCACAGTTGGGTGAGACCGAAGGTCATCCCGAAGTACAGGGTGTGATCGTACCATTAAACCTAACATTTGTGGTGAGGTCCAGGGCTTATGTGTTGGGAAGGCTGGTAAAACCCAAGTTCTATAGAATAATTCTATGTTCCATAGCACTGAAAAGCAAAGAACTTGGCAAACCCATCCCTAATATCAAGACTGCATGTGAGTATCACTGATTTAATTATGAAGTTTAGTGATCATGATGATTGACAGTGGTTGAGAATTTGTCTAGAAATCTACACTATCAGTATATTTTACTATTTCATATTGAGCTACAAATGTTAGTAATAGGGGATATTCTATGTCTAGTTTGAATGTGTATTCCAATTCCCTTTTTTAACTAGATGGGTATTTTGTAGTTGTTGTAACTGGTGTTGGTATTCTCATTCATGTGTAAAGTCCATATAATATGCAGTAAAGTGAACTTTTCGGTATGTCTTTCTTGCTGAGATTTGAGTTATTTACTATGAACTAACAAGTTGCATCTCTTTCTATCTAGAAACTGAAGTCAAATGCTAACAGAGAAAGAAAACCTCAATGTCTAGGATTATATTAGGTCTATAAATGGGCTTATGCTAGTGAAACAGTTGTCTGATGGGCTGTGTTATCTTGGTTGGCATAAAGCTGCTACCCTGCCTTCTGCTTCCTAGAATTTGAACAGTGTCTGTTCTAATTAAGTCCCACCATGCCATAATGACCATTACCCTACATTAGAGCAGCAGTGTGTTACTGTTATTTATCTACATACACTTTTTTTCTTGAAATTTCTTTTGTGTGCTTCTTTTGTTCTCTTTTGATTTGGCAAGAAGTTGCTGTCAAAATTCTGATTTTGTGGGTTTGGTTTAATACTTTTTTCAAAAGTAGTCATTATTCAGAAAAACTGAAAATTGACTGCATTATCTTAATTATGTTTGCTTATCATCTCAAGTGGCATGTTTTGTTAAGGAATAAAGAATCCTAAACCCTGCTTACTGCATGCTTAGCAGCACACTTAGATGGCAAAACTCACAAGCAAAGAACAAAGCAACCAGAGCATATTTTGGCAATAGGCATAACAAAAGGAAAAAGTAGAATCAGCAAAGGAAGAAACAGATTAAAAGAAAAAGGCAAATCATAAATTTTCATTTTAGAATTCACAAGTAAAAACAATAACAATAGTAGCTGGTGGTGGCTGGGAGAGATGATCATACTCACACACTGCTCTCTCCTTGAACAGCACTCATATCAAAGCATAAAAACAAACTAGGGATGCACAAATTCCCACAAAAGAAATATTCAGATACGAAAATGGAAATAAAATAAAACAAACTAAATAAACAACCAAATCTAGTACGATGCCACCACCTTGATCACAAACTAAGAACACAGAGGACTTTCTTAGTAGTGAGATGCAGCAGGGGTTTCCTTCTCTTTCTCCTTTTCCTTGCATTCATCATCATTTTTGCTAAACTTCTCCTTAATCTTTTCAAGAAATCCTTTCTTCTCTTCTTTCACTTCATGGTGGTGCTCTGGGTGAGATTCATAAGTACTGACATGAACAGGTTCAATTGGTGCACACTCAACTGGCTTCTCTTCACATTTCTCTCTCTCATCACATTTTTTACCTGGTAACTTTTCTTTAAGCTTCTCCACAAATCCTTTCTTCTCTTCACCTTCATGTACACTGTCTACTACTTCATGATCATAAGTAGTAACATGAACGGGTTCAATTGGAGCACACTCAACTGGCTTCACTTCTTCTTCACATTTCTTACCTGGTAGCTTCTCTTTAAGCTTTTCCAAAAGTCCTTTCTTCTCTCCTTCATGGACAACGTGTACAGTGTCATGATGATGAACCAGTGGTTCATCACACTTCTCAATTGGGATTGAGGTGTCCTCGCAATCTTCCTTCTCATCATCTTTATGTAATTTCTCCTTGATCTTTTCCTTCAAAGACTTCTTCTTCTTCTTGATCATCACTCCATCTACTTCTTCCTCCTCATCACTTGACTGCAAATTCATCAAACAAACAAAAGTTAGTTATATTTCTAAGTTAATCGGAGAAGGATGCCACTTGGCATGCATTTTCTAATATGATCAATGAAAACAGAGAATACTGATTTTAACATATACTTACAGAGCTAGAGCTGCTGTGGCTGTGAGATCTGTGAAGCTTCTCAAGTAGAGAAGGCTTCTTCTCTTCTTCTTCACAAGGTTTCTTCTCAACTTCACATGGTGGTTCAGAAATGTAAACATGTTCAACCTCAGTGGTTAATTCTTCCACTTCAGGTTTACGTTCATCATCATGATGACCAAATAACTTATGTTGATGATGTTCAGGTTTCACTTCCTCATAATCATCAACCTTCGCGTAATAAGTCTCAGGTTTCAATTCCTCACAATCATCAACCTTAGTGTGGTGATGTTCAGGTAATTTGAACTCGTGGTGGTGAGGTTCTTCTACTGGTTTGGTACATTCTTCCTCACTTGATTCTTTCTTTTTGCTCAAGAAATCAAACATACCACGATCTTTGATCTCACCTTGATTCTCATACTCACCTTCGTTAACATTCGAGTTGTAACCATGGGTTGGTTTCTGGTATTCATCAGCCATTTTTTTTTTCGAAGTTGATCAACAGAAACTAGTGAAAATGCTTATTAAGTAAACAATGAAGAAGTTTGAACTCTGGAAATGTTTGTAAACTGAGAGATGAATGAATTTTTTTTGATGGAAATGTATTGTGAGATAGAGCCCTTTTTATAGTACAAGTAACGCGTTCGAGACACGATTGAGGCGGTTAAAAAATAACTTAAAAGAGTTAAAAGACGTGGTCATGGAGTAGTTAAATTTAAACCTATAATCAAAGCAAATTAATTGAAGAAAAAAGAGAATAATATCATAGCTGTAACCAAAAATGGATAAAGAAAAAAATCCAATAGTCGGCTGAAACTTATGTACCAACTACCAATGAGAATTTGACATCTAGGAAAGTGGACCCCATTAGTCGACCTCGATAACAGAGATAAATAAGGAGAGGTCGGTGTTGTCACGTAGTACTAATCAGATGATGCCACGTGTCAGAGTATGATGGGTTATTTCTTGATATTTTTTTGGAGGTAGAGGTTTCGAGATTGAAGACGACTGGTTAGAAACGGTGTGAATTTGTACCTAATTAGTACACTTGAACCCCACAGTTTCAGTTCTTCGAATCAAATGTCGGTTAAGTGTCTCTCTTTAATTACACCTTTGAATTTTGTTTTCTTTCTTCCGGGGTTTGGAGTAATTAAGATTCGATCCAGATTTCATAAGATTGTTTGCTAAGCCGCTTTGATCACGGATAAAATGTTGATCGTACTGTATAAATCGATTCTACCTAAAAACCATCTTTTTAACTTTGGAATGGAATCACTTCTTGTGAACAACTAGGTTCATGTTCATCATTACTCCTTGTGGTCTCATCTCATGGGTCTAGCTAGGCCTCTCTATGGTGGCCAAATCGAGTCAATGTTGCACAATGCCGTACGCTTACTTTGATCCCGATAGTAACGTCGGTTAAGGACGTCTAATAGTGGATTAAGGGGCAATAAGTGCCCTCATTACTCAACTAAAACACGTCACGGTATACCAAATTTTGTCGATAGTGTTATTAGGGGATACCTATACACGTGGACTTGCGTACGCGAACACAAGAACAAAAATGGTATTATTAGGTACGTCGGCCACGTATGAAATCCACTACAGATGAATTAATAAAGTGGGAATCCATTAGTAATAAATATCAATAATGCCCCACAAATGTACGAACGTTGATGATGAAGGAGTTGGTCAGTTCCACTTCGCTTTTTATTCGCTGTATAGATAAAATTATGAATTGATAAAGTAAGTCACCCCATAACACCAAAATATCAATCCAAGAACAGTGCTGCTACAAACCGCAGGTTAAATCCACGGTATGTACCAAATAATATAAAGGGGTGGATTCTTTGTCCAATCCGTGGTCTAGCAAGGATGAATTTAGGATGGTCCCATCCCTTTGTGTTTTATCATTTGCGATTCAAGAAATAGGATTAAAATTACATGGTCGGGAAGATAAAGATAAAAAAGTTAGTAGAAGGCCAGCGCAGCCTAGTAGCATCCTTTGCAGGAGCAGGTAAGAATGATCATGGTTTTTGTTTATGTCAATTTTTACGTTGACATTAACAACCAATAATTTAAAATTTGCATAATAAACTGATACATAGAATCATTTAAAGACATATCAATTTAATAAACGTTTTTATAAATTAATGGAGGACAGATCAGAAATATGATCCAAGATACAATTCCAAATACATTTCCTAAGGAATTTACATAGATTCATCGTTTTTCTTCAATGAATCCTTTTTCATACCTAATAAACCTTCTTCTTCTAATCTCTCTTCTCTTTTCCTTTCTTTCCTCTCCCCTCCTCTTTTCCAGTGAATGTTCTCTTCTATTTATAGTCATAGTAACGAGCCTTACTTGTCCCGATCTATTGTCGTTCTTCTTATTATATTACGATCGGGATGTTTGTAAGATTGACAGATCATGTTTTCTCTTTGGTGCGCTCGTTGCATGATTTACACGTGTTCTTCATTCCTTGAAATCCGTGGTGCGTTCCTTGCATGGTTTACACGTGCTCTTTCCTCCTTGAATACCGATGTTGTCCCGAGCTTATGTGTCAGTAATTATTACCTTACTTTCCCGTACAATATGCATTTAATGCTGTTACTTTCCCGATCTTACGTGTCAGCTGTGCAGAAATTCACTCAGTCTGTCACTTACGTCCCGTCCTATTATTTTATTATGGTTTTGATTGCATGCTTCTCATCCTTCTTTAATTTCACTACTTCTTTCTTAATCATCTTACATGTGTCGTTCCTACTTTATTTCCTAACATCTGCCCCCTTCTTTTTCTTTTTCCAAAAATCTTAACGGTCGATTCGAGGTCTTCGAAAAAGTAAAAGAACAATTATTACTCCCCACTTTTCCATTACTCCTTTTCACACGTTACGCGAACTTTTCGGAAGCAGTAATTCTTATCATCACGTTTGTGTCAGTTGCTCCGTTTTTCGAGGGAATCAAATCTCCGCCTTTCCAAATTGTGACGGTTTCTATTCTTTGCTTTAAATACGAAGCAGTCTTTTTCACTTATGTTTTTTACCTCTTGAAGTTGCTGTTCTCTGTTTTCCTTAAGTTTTTTCAAGTACTTTTGCATCCTTATCGTCTCTATAGGCTTTTAACATTAGATCAAATAATTGTTTATCTCCTTTCTTCAGGTATGTTAAAATTTTTCTTTTGGGTATCTTACTTTAAAATCTAATCATGATTAACTTTTCACAAATATAATTGATTTGATTCTTCTCAGATATGATTGAGCTGATCCTTAAAACTTTTCTTTCCAGATAAAATATCATGGCGTCTAGGAATCCTCAGACTAATAATGACCATCAGGAATCTGGAAGACCTGCTAGAATTTCTTCCTCTTGATACGCTGTGGCTCGGCCTGCTCGTGATCCAGCTCCTGAAACTACTGCGAATGTTAATCCTTCTTCTAGAAATAAACGTTCTCAAGCATCTTATAGCTATCGAACAATGGATATTGAAGATTTTAAAATAAGACATGATATTCAAGACTTTAAAGTCTCATTCTTTGATCCTAGTTCCGATGTTCTAACTTTAAGTGCAATGCAGAAGTTCAATTATTCACATAATCGTTTGCTAATTGCTGCTGGTGCTTTAGAGGCCGGACTTCGTATTCCTTTATATGAAGAGGAGAATCCCTTTCAGTTTGAGGTCCTTGCGACTCGAAATAACTCTTCCCATGGGCTGCCCCGATCCATTGCTCAATATAATGGCAATTGGTGGCGAATTCTGGATGAGTGTTATCTTCGAAGTGAAGGGCGGACTAATCTTACATGCTACGTACCAGATTCTTCAGAACGTCAGGGTTATACTGTAGAGAATTTTCATGCCACATATGGAGATTGCATCTCAAAGAAAAATTATGTGAAGTGGACTGTCAGTCCCGCTCGCAAAAGTCATCCGGGATTTTCCTTATTGCATGAAATTGATGATCCCAAAATCAAACATATTCCTAAAACCAAGCTTGACTTTCCCTCAAAGGAAAGAATTCGTCAGGATCATGACTACAAGTGGTATCGCACTCCAATTATAATTGAAGGTCCTTGGGTTTATGGTAACATTCCTGCCAATGAAATTCAAGCGCTTCGGAACCGATACCCAAATTACTGTCCTTGGCGATTAAATTTTATGGACTACAAGTTCGACTATAAGGTTTGTGTTACTCTTTATTTCAACACTCATTATGAATTGTTGTTAAATTATCTCTCATGAAACAAATGTCTATGTTTCAGATTGAACCTGATTCTGATCTTGTCACTGATGTCCCTCCTCCTCCTCCTCCTCGCCGAAACCTTGGTATTCAAATTGTTGAAGGAAGACAGAGAGTGGAAGAAGAAGAAATTGTAGAAGGTAAAGGAAAACGCAAGCTAGTTTTTCCTGAAGAAATAAAGAAAAAGAGAAAAATGAGAAGACCAGCATACCCTTCTGAAACGGAAGAGGGGGAGATTAGAGATAATATAGCTGTGGGATGCAGTAATTCTGCTCCTATAATTGCTGCTGAAGGTTCGGTCCAAACCGATGTATCGGGACAGCACGTAATTATCAATGCTGTTCCCATAAGTATGGAATTACCCATTCTTCCTTCTGATTTGCCCACCGTTCCTTCATCTACTTCTGAAGCTATTTCAGATATCATTGCCCCCTCCAATATCTTCGCCACTTTTTCTCCTCTTCCTAGTAGCTTTGACATAATGCACGTTGCTCATTGCGATGTTTCATTAACGGTTTTCTCCGGATTACCTCAAGAGGAAGGAGATGATGTTGCCATTGAAGAAGATAATATAGTACAATTGGTCGAATCTTCTATTGCTGTTGAAGAGAATGTTGAAAATGAAAATATTGTTATAGAAGGACAAGGGAATGAAATCTCTGAAGGAGGTAATACTGAAGGTGCGAACCCTAATGTTCCCCCTTCAATCGTTCCTGATACTGCGCACCAAACTGAGAATGTATCTGCTTCTGAGGTCAACCAAGTAATAAGTGCCCCCATCGGGACATCACCTCATCCTTCCACTCCTTCTCATGATAGTGACGATTGTATGACTGATCCTTCCGTGCAATGGCCTTTTAACGAGGAAGATGAAGGAACTATCCTTGCGGGTAAAGAAGATGAAGCCTTCGAGTGGTTTGTCTCAAAAGGGTTTTTAAATACTTCTATTCGCTTCAACTTATCAAAGGCCGATAATGCTTCTATGGCTAGGCTTCGGGATTCAGTTGGTGCGGCTTCAATAGATAGTACCCGAGATGCTTGGTTTGAAGGTGATTTTTTCGATCAACCACACCCGCTCAGTCTTCCTTCTTCCTTGAATGAAATTCTAACCATGGCTGAAGGCTCTACATACTCGTTTCCTCAACAAGTTATTACTCAGCTCAAAACTGGTAACGATTGTACGTTCGCAGCGTATAAATTCTATAAGGCTAGAGCCATAATGATGGAACAGATGCTCAAGAACGAGAAATCGAAAGCAAAGTCCGGGAATGAAAGTTTGCAACAGGAAATTGAGAATCTGAGACAAGAAAACAATAATCTTCAACAACAACTTCAACAACAGCAAGAACAACAACAGCAGCAGCTTCGGCAGCTGGAAATTTTTGAGGATCAGAATCAAAAACTTCAAGATCAGAATCAAGGTTCGTCCCTACTCCCCAATTCATATTTTATTTTAGAGTCGTACTGTATCGTTCCAGGATCTATCTTTGTTAGGTGCGATCTAATGGTTCGTCCGTACTTGGGCGTTCCAGTGCTTGGTACGTCCATTACTTGGTGCGTACCAGTACTTGGTGCGTTCCAGTATTTGGTGCGTTTTTTTTTTTTTTTTTTTTTTTTTTTTTTTTTTTTAAATCTACCCTTCATTGATGGGATCAGAGGGAGACCTGGAACCTCTGTTTAGATTCCAGCGTAGGATGATTCAGTTGAACAATCATGCAAGGGAAGTGAATAAGGATATGGAACTGGTTAAGAAGAAATTAACACAGTTGTACGATAGTATGGATTTGAATACCTGGAGACGTAATAGAGCGGAATCCAAGTATCAAGAAGTTCTGAAAACTTCAACTCTTAAAGAGACAGAATTTAAATCTGTGATTAGAGGTATATGTTGAGTTATATGATGATTTTATTGATAATTTTATATGGTTTAACTAACATTTACTCTGAATTTTAGCGCTAGAAAAGAAAATGAATGAAGCTAATGGGCGAGCCACAATAGCGGGAGCTGAACTTAACATTGCCAATAATACAATAGCGAACCTGACTAAAGAGCTGAAGACATCAGAGAAAACTGTAGCTTTAAATACGATTAAGCTTCGGGACTTACAATCTCAACTCAACATTCAAGGTGATGAAATAACTAGAGTACAATCAAGAGCTGAAGAACTATTAAAGGAATTGAATGCTGAAAAGGAAAAGGTAGATAAAGATCAAGAGAAAATTAAGGATCTTCAATCAGAAGTAGACTATTGTCATGCTTATGTTGTCTGGGTAAGACAAGATGCTAAAGCTAAAATTGCAATGTCTTTTAATTCTGCTTTGGAGCGGGCTCAGGCCGATCCTTCTGTGGTAACTGGTCGTGCTCTTGTTCCGGAAGTTCCTTCCCAACCAATTCATCCATCCAACCGCAAAGCATAGTTATACTTGTTGTTGGCTTTTAGTATTTGTAGCTTCATTTCTAGATATTGTTGCTTTGTGTCCCGATCTCGTCTTGTTCCGAGGCTTGAATTTTGGTGAAAACATTATTTTGTAATTTCTTGTTTCTAACTAGTTTGTGCCTTGAATATTATTCCTCAAAACATATAATCCGAGATCCCACACATACGAAACAAACCCGGGCCAGGGGTAAGATACAAGGTTGGTCCCGATCGTATTCTGAAAATGATAACCATAAGTTAGATATTCCTTCTTTGTGAAAAGATTAGAATCTATTCAAATTCTAATAAAACATGTACCTCTGTGGGTATGGAGATTGAATTTTGCCGCCAATCGAAGCGTTTTCCAGAGTACAATGTTCCGGGAACTTAATTTAGATTATGTCGTCAATCGAAACGTTCTTCCAGAAGGTGATGTTCCTGGATTTGTATTTTATTGTAAGTACGAACTCAAAAGAAATGTATCATAAATAACTGTTTATAATAAAGATATAAATACCTGTGCGGGCTCCCATAATTGTGTTAGTTTCATGGATAATAAAGCTTTAGGTATCGTGCATTCCAAGGATATTGTAAGATTTGTCCTTGCATATTTTGGAGATAATACGATCCTTGCCCAGCTGAATTATGTATTATATATGGTCCGTCCCAAGTTGGTGCGAACTTCCCAGCATCTTTATCCCGATGGTATTCAGGGATTTTTCGTAATACATATTGTCCTTGAACGAAGTATCGAGACTTGACTTTTTTGTGGTAATCCCGTGCTATCCTTCTTTGATAGTTCTCCATCTTCTGGAGTGCCACTTCGCGCTTTTCTTCTAAATCATCCAATTTCTCTAACATTAAATCTATATTCAAATTTTTCTCCCATGCTTCTGTTCTTGTGGTAGGTAGAATGATTTCAGTTGGTATGACAGCTTCTGTACCGTACGCAAGAAGGAAAGGAGATTCTCCGGTGGATTCTTTTCTCGTGGTGCGATAAGCCCATAAAGTGTTATGCAATTGTTCACACCAACGTTTGTGATACCCATCAAGTGTTTTATTCAAATTCATTGCTATTGTTTTATTCGTGGATTCAGCTTGGTCATTACTTTGGGGATAAAATGGTGTGGATCTGTATTGTTGAATATTATACGTCTCAAACAACATATCAATGTTTTTTCCTTGAAATTGTTGCCCATTATCAGAAACTATGGCTGCTGGTATTCCAAATCTACATATAATATTTTCAAATAAAAATGTAAATACATCAGAATCTCGGATTCGAGCCAATGCTTTCGCTTCTACCCACTTGGTGAAATAATCAGTAGCCACTATTAGATATCGTCTCTTTTTAGTTCCTTCAACTAACGGACCAACAATGTCTACTCCCCATTTTACGAATGGCCATGGGCTGAGTATAGAATTGAGTTCGGTAGCTGGTGCTTTAATCTTTTTGGCAAATCTTTGACACTCCTCACATCTTCGTACCATGTTGTCTGAGTCCTTTTGCATGGATATCCAATAATAACCTTGAGTTTTGGCTTTTAATGCAAGTGGTCGTCTTCCACTGTGGTTTCCTGCATCTCCGTAATGTATCTCTTTAAGTATCCGAATTCCCTCCTGTTGGGATAAACATCGAGCTAATGGTCCGAGAAATGATTTTCGATACAAAATTCCATTTCGAAGTTGGTAATTGTCTGATTTGAGTTGAATTTTTCTTGCTTCTTGAGAATTGGTAGGTAATATATTATCTTGTAAATATTGATGAATCGGAATTCTCCAATCTGGTTCACTTGTTTGATCACCTATTTGTTGAGGTAAAAATGGAATATTTTGTAGTGTAGGATCATGAACTGTCTCTGTTATGTTTTCTTCCATGTTATGAAGCATTCTTATCTGAATTGAAGGTTCATAGATTCTCCCAACCTTTAGTGTTGTCATACTTGAGTCAGTTAACATGGAAGAAATGAATGCTAAAGCATCAGCATGTCGATTTTTGTCTCGAGATAAATGCCGGAAAGTAAGATTTGGGATTTGGCTTGCCAGATTTTGAACAAGATTTTTATATTGCACTACATCTACATCAAGTGTTTGATATCTTAGTTCAAGCTGCCGAATTACCAGCTGCGAATCACTCGTAAGTCGAACATTGCTAATTCCCAATTCAATGATAAGTTTCAAAGCATGGACCACAGCTTCATATTCTACTATGTTGTTTGTATGTTCTTCAAATTCAAGACGGAAAGAATGAATCATTCGATCTCCCATTGGTGTAGTAAGTACAATGCCAATTCCTGCTCTTTCTTTGTTTCGGGATCCATCAACAAAGACTTCCCATCTTTGAGAGCTTGTCGAGTCCAGAATATCTTGTGGGTCTTCTTCCTCGCATCCAGGTAGTCCTTGGATTTCATATTCTTCTTCGATTGGGAAGTCTGCAAGGAAATCAGCTAAAACTTGAGATTTTTGAGCGGTTTGTGACTCATAAATTATATTGAATTGTTCTAGCTGGGCATTCCATTTAGCGATTCTTCCCACTTTTCCTGTATTCTTCAATACCGATTGTAACGGTGCCTTGCTCGGGACCCGAATATAATGAGTGAGAAAATAAATACGTAACTTTTGTGTGGCAAAGACTAATGATAAGATGAGTTGTTCGATTCTTGTATAATTTCTTTCTGCTGAATTAAGGGTTTTGCTGATATAATATATTGGTTTTTCTATCTTTTCATTGGTCCGCACCATTACTGCACTGATTGCATCTTTTGTTGCCGATATATACAATGTTAGTATTTCTTCAGGTTCTGGCTTCTGTAATGCTGGCAAAGTGGCTAAATGCTTTTTTATGCTTTGAAATGCTTGTTCACACTGATCGTTCCATTCAAATTTATTTTTCTTCTTGAGTATTTCAAAGAATGGTTTGCATCGTTCTGATGATCTGGCAATAAATCTGTTCAAAGCAGCTAGACATCCGTTCAACTTCTGTACACTTTTAATACTGTTGGGTGATGGCATATCTGTTATTGCTTGGATCTTAGCTGGATCAACTTCTATTCCATTCTTTGTAACCAAATAGCCCAAAAAACGTCCCGATGAAACACCAAAAATGCATTTCTCTGGGTTAATCTTCATTTTGTACTTCCGTAACGCACCAAAGATTTCAGCTAGGTCTTTTAAATGGTTAATTGATAGTTTGCTTTTTACCAACATATCATCGACATAAACCTCTAATATCTGTCCGATCCATGGTT
>JAJJMC010030977.1:24523470-24546600 GCA_023531435.1 Papaver californicum | reverse complement strand
GAAAATTGCATCAACTAAACGCTGATATGTTGCTCCTGCATTCTTTAATCCAAACGACATCCGTGTATAGCAATAAAGCCCCCGTGGAGTAAAGAATGCTGTGTGTTCCTGATCTGCTTCAGCAAGTGCGATTTGATTATATCCCGATTGACCGTCCATGAAAGATAATGCTTCATGACCTTCTACTGCATCTACTAATTGATCAATATTAGGAAGTGGGTAGCTATCTTTTGGACAAGCTTTGTTTAGATTGGTAAAGTCTATACAGATCCTGACTCCACCGTTCTTTTTTGGTACGATCACCATGTTAGAAATCCATGTAGGATATCGCACTTCTCGAATGAACCCTGCATTTAGAAGCTTTGTTAATTCCTTTTTAACAGGATCGTGATATTCCGATGCAACCTTGCGTATCCGTTGACGAAATGGTGTAGCATCAGTCCGTATTCGCAATTCATGCTGTACAATATTTGGATCTATCCCGGGCATATCCTCCATTTTCCATGCAAATATATCTACAAAATCAGAGAGTAATTTGATTAAACTTTGCTCCATATCTTCTTTCATCATGATTCCAATCTGCACTTGCTTGCGCCATTCCGCAGTTCCAATATTTACAATTTTAGTTTCTTCTATGGAAGTGAAAATTGGTTTTGGATTCCCAATTGGAGTTGGAATTCCCTTTAATTGCTATGGGAGTCAAGAAAAATTCAGAAAATCAAAATCTACCGTGTTATTAATTATATCAAGGAAAGTTTGCTATGTATAATAAAATAAATAAATATGATTGAAAAACATTGGATTTTTGTCAATAACTTAGTGTTATTATGAAATGACGAAGGTGAAAAAGATAACAGTAGAATATGTACATACAATTAATTAATTACCTAATGTAAACATATTAATAGAAAAAAATAATTAGCTGGTCAGATGGTTTTTTGACGACCAATCAATGATCAAGTACCAATTTTTAATATTTTAATTACTAGATAAGTTAAAGTTCAACGGAGCACGATGGTGTACTAGGATTGTATAAGAATCCCCTGGACCGAAGAAACCAGGCCGAAACCGACTAATTTTGAACCAAGCCGAACCGTTCATCCAACGGTCGGTTACAGTTTGAGATCTCACAACCGTAGAATCCTCGACTTGTTCAACAGTTTGAGCCTCAAAACCGACCGAGCCGAGTCGAGCCGAATAAACCGATGAATATTTTATTTTGAGAATAAAACGAATATATTAGAACCAAGCTAGAAATTACATAAAGGGAATAACTTTCATGTTATTAACCAGGAGGTTGTTCTTCCCATATTTGAGTTACAAAATTTTCCCTAACTAGTTTAGCTAAGGCATCTGCAACCCTATTAAGGTTTCTATTAACATATTTACATAAAGATAACCGAAAAGCCGTTAATCCATTTTGATAATCATTTACAATAGAAATTTTTTCCAACTGACATTATGTGGTTCATCATTTATAGACTGTACTAAGGATAAGTTGCCAGAAATGAAAAGTACGTCTTGGTGTTTCTTATCCTGAGCCCATGCTACTGCTTCAAAAAGGGCTTTTGCTTCTGCCTCAAGAACTGTTGATGCTACTATTGTCCAACATTGGCAGCTGAGAAACATCCATTGGATTGATAGGAAAAAAGTCCACAACCTGCAAGAGAGTTATGTTTCCTAATAAAGGCATCAACAAAAATTAGAACTCCATGTTCAGGTAATGAAAATCAGCTATAAACAACATACATTTGCTAGGACTACTAAGGACAAATAAAGGTGTATTTGGTAATTTATGAAACAAATGTTGATCTGATTTATAACATCAATTTGAACTTTAATCTGAAGAATGACTGAAATAAGATTATGTTCATGATGTTCCATGCTAGCCTTATTCCTAGTTGTCCATATCTGCCAAAGGATAATGGTATAAATTCTATGTGTTTCAACTATATGAGATTTTGGTTTCTCTTGAAACCAATCTATAATCCACTCTCCGAGACTGGAGAAATTAGATATGTTAACTAGTGCTTGGGGACAATAGCCAAACCAAATTGCTCTAGCAAAAGAACAATGATAAAAAAGATGGTCAAAAGTTTCATCTGCAGAATTGCATAAAGGGCATAAGTTGTCAGCAATAAAACATATGTTATGCAAATGAGTTTTATTAGGTAAAATGCTATGCAGACATTTCCAAAGAAAAATCTTAAACTTTGGAAGGTTATCCATGTGCCAAACTCTTAGCCATTGCTTTTGCTTATGAGGTGAAATTGTGCAGTGATCTTGAATGAGAGCTTTATATGCATAATTGGAAGTAAAATATCCAAAGTTGGTCAGGGACCATCTCAATGTGTTTGTCCCTGAGTTAGGAATCCTGATTTGATGAATTTGTTCTATTTGATCCTCTGAAAACAATTATTGCAAGACAAAGTCTTCCCATTCATTAGTATTTGGATATATCAACTGACTTGCTGATAGGTGCATAAAATACATTATTTGAGTATTTATTTCCTATACTTTTCGTAGTTAGTTCTCTTGTATTTTTGTGTATTACGCTTGTTTTATCTTTTACAGATCTTTTGGAGTCACATGAAGTGAAAGAAGAGAATTAGGAGCTCAAGGCGTTGTTTGGAGGCGTTTGCTGTTGATGGACTCAAAGCTAGCAAGGCAAGAAGGTTGTAAAGAGGCAAAAACAAGAAATTACGAAGGGCAGCCACCTGATAAATTAAATAAAGATAAGGGGCGGACATCACTGGGTGCCTTAATCCGGTTCTATGTCCTAACCTAAAGCTAGGTCACAACAGGCGCAAACCATTTCTCTTTCGCAACCAGGTTTGTATTCTATTACCTCTCTTCAACAGTGACCAAGTCCATGAGCTGCTGCCAAAAGTTCGCCGCCGGTTAACCTAGAAGGTAGTTAGCTGTTGCTGGGTTAGAGATTTCAGTGAGGGTTCAAGATTAATTACAGCGAGAAGAAACTGAATCTGAGAAGACAGGTAACAGTCGAGAGAAATCAAATAGGAGATGAGATCAGAGAATAATAGATGGGTTTTGTGGTTATTCAAGAATGGAGAGGTGGTCACAGTTGAGATAGAATGAGATCGAGAAGAACACAAAGACGGAGAATGGGTTGCTATGTTCAAAGAAGTGGGTTGATTTCAGATTTAGGTAGAACACAGAGTAGTGGCTCGAGTTCAGCGAAGAAAAGTAGAAGAAAAAGGGTTCTTGAGGTCGCTGTTAAGAGTGGGTTGCTGATGGTTTTGGGTAGTGAATAGAGATGATGGCAGAGTTCTGGGTTCGCTGTAGAGCTGATAGAAGAAGGGTTTTTCTTGGATTTCAAGATAGCAGCAATGAAGAACAATTTGAGGCAGAAGATGGGTCTGAATTTGGGTGACTCGAGATGGAGAAGTGATTAATGATTGAAGGAGGCTGTGAAGCCATGGAATTGAAGGAGTCTGTGTGGTTTGTTGGATTTAGGCGAGAGAAAGTAGTTTTGGCAGGGAGAGAGTAAACAGAGAAGAACATGATCTGTGGCTATTAAGGGATGAATTTGATTGAGAGATGGCAGTGAAGATGGAATAGAAGGCAGTGAAGATGGAATAGAAGGCAGTAAAGAGCAATATGGGTTTGTTTGAATTATAACAAGATGACAAAGTTTAGTAGAACAGAAGAAGAGAAGATGCAGGTCGATGATTCAAGGGTTAGAAGATGGCAGTAAAGAAGATGGGTACGATTCGAATTTTCTGAAGAGAAGAACTTGTCGAGGAACTAAGCAAACAATAAGAGATGAAGCTGATTTCGTGAATTAAATGGCTGCAGTTGAGAAGAGTGGCAAGGAAAGTTAGGGTGGATGAGAGTATGGATTTGATTTTGGATTGTGGCATTTGAAATGTATGATATGAATGAATGGGTATCGATGAATTATGTGCAGGGAAGGAGTGAGATGATTAAAAATACCAACGACTCATGCCGGAAAACGAACAGGAAAGTGCACGCAAAACTGTTTGATTAATTGCCTCAGTGAATGGCCAAGAGGTGGAAGAGTATATGGACTATGTCCCTGATTTTGGGTTAGAGTTTATTTGGGCCTATTTCTATTAGGCTAGGCTAGGCTATGGCAAGCTTGCCAAGAGTATGTGGACTTGAGTTAATTATGGAAACCTAGAGTTTTACCTAGATTTAGAAATTGAGAGTTTGATTATACACCAAATGAGACTTCTATTACAAAAGGGATTTTACAATGGAGAAAACTATATAAAAACAACTTTAACAATGTGGAGAGATATCTAGGTTTTCACCTAGTTCTCTTCTCACCTCTTCTACTTCTTTTTGTATGTTCGTACGGGGAAGATTTCTTGACGTCTAGGTTTGTAATTTATTTCTTTTATTCAATTTTGTGAACTCCAATGATTATGAGTAGCTAATTTCTTTTATTGGTTAGGGATTAGTTGAATTTTACAATACATGATTCTTTAATTAATAAATTAGTTTTATTTCAATATTATCGTTTATAATTCACTACAAATATCGCCAATGTATGATTGAGTGTTTGTTTTGTCGAGTGGCCAATTGATTGAACTCACATTCATATTATAGCTAATTTAGGGTTTATTATACGCAAAAGTGATACTCCTTGAATAACAAGTAACAAAAATATGGTTATAGCTTGTAGTGATATATCCTTGTAATCATATGTGAATCATGACCTTTGTTAAATTGAATTAGTACGCTTTCCACGTTCAATAGCATTGATTAGCCTAATTTCATTAATCTTGATGCTTCTCTGGAATTAAACTTGATTGGTGTTTTTTACACGTTAGGTTGTTTCTCTTGGTAGAATTCATATTCACATCTTTTAACGTGTGTGTTGATAACTTGAGGAAATTTACGGGATATTCTTGCGATCAAGGTATGCTAGGGCTTTTGATAAAACAAGATTAAATATCAATTCTAATTATTAGTACAAGAACATGTTTGTGAATGAAAACGAAACCTTGACCAATATTCTCAACTTATTGATTTCTTTTTCTACAATTTCTTCGCTTTCTTAATTAGTTTAATTACTTTCATTAATTCTGAAAAAATCCCCCCTTTTACATAAGATTTCAAAACCATATAACAACCTAGACCTTCCCGTGGGAACGATTTTTTCTTACCCTTGCTTCGTAATAAATCATAAGTAGTGAGAAAGTAATAAATAATTTTGACGTGCTGCGACACACATCACTTAATTGTGTATAGTCCTTCAAATGAAAGTTAGCAGGCCTATTTAAGAGTTGAGAATCACTCTCAACCCACCTGTCCTGCCATATGCTAATTGTTTCTCCACTGGCAACCTGCCAAGTGTGGTATTTTCTAACTATGTCTAGTCCTTTACAAATCCCATGCCAAATCCATGTACCATGTTTTTTCTTTAAAAGATGAAGAAGAGAATGATTACGAAAATATTTGGACTTACAAACTTTGACCCATAAAGCATTTTCCTGTATACGGAGTCTCCAAGTCATTTTGGCTAACAAAGCAAGATTAAATTTAGCCAGGTTCTTAAAACCTAAGTCTACATACCTTTTTGGTAAACAAAGTTTTTTCCAAGCTTTTGGATTAAAACCTTTCTGTTTTGGTTGGTGTCCCCACCAATATCTTCTTTGAACAGTTTCTAACTGCTTCAGAGTAGAAACTGGCAAAGAAAAACAAGACATTTGATATATAGAAACAAAATTTAATACAACTTGTATTTGTATGGCCCTACCTGCTTTTGGAATAAGCTTTTCTTTCCATCCATCAAGTTTAGATTGCATGTGAGTAATGAGCTGTTTAAAACTATCAACTTTAAATCTATTTAGGAATAATGAAACTCCTAAATATTTATCTGAGGGTTTCATAGGCTTCATTTGAAGCAAATTGGCTATTTTATGTTGCCTAGATCTAGGCATATGCTTATTGAAGGTTATTCCACTCTTTAATGGGTTTATTACATGCTCAGAAGCTCTACTGAATCTCGTTAGGAGATCTTGAGCATATTTTAGCTCACTAGTTTTAGCTTTGAGAAAGGGGGATTTTGTGTTTTCCCCTCAAAATAAATAGTTATTTTGCAATACCCCTTTTTTAGATCGATAATAGGTAAAACCCCGTTTCCATCATAACTGTTGTGACCACCCAGTTAATTATACACGTGCATAAATAAATAATACTTTTAAAACCCCTAAAATACCCTTTATCCTAAAAAAGTGTATCGTCCATCTAATCTAATCTGACGGTCAAAAAAAAAAATCCTAGATGAACCCTAACATTTTTTCATCTTCTTCAGCACCTGCTCCACAATCAAACACAAACTGTAGATGCTTTTATTCATCCTGAGAGGTGAACTAGAGGAGAGATCAATAGACGAATAATACAAAATTTAGAAGAAAAACACACCATTTTAATATGATTAAGTTGTAACTCATGCCTTCAAATGACCATTTTTAACTGTTCAATGGTTACCTGATAGAGAAGAACCAGCTGGTGGTGTTTTATTCGAACTTCAAGCTGCTAGTGTTATTGATGCTAAGGTGATGTAGTCCAGTCATATTCCTCATGCTCCCAAATAATTGTTGATTCCTAATTTAACCATTCAACAAAACCCATCAGAGTCCCATATAGCACCACCATCACTACCGACCAACAAAAACATGGTAATATCCAAATTAGTGAAATATAATTCACTCAATTCTGAAATTGAATTGTTATGGTGATGAATCAGATGATTTTAACATCAGGAGAAGACAAAATCACTACTTACTAGATTTTCAATTAATGTTCTTTTGATCACTCCCGTCATTAATATTAAATACAAAATACAGAAGAAGAGATAGAAAAGAAGAAAGATGAAGATGAACGGTCGATGCACCACGTGTCTACGATATAAGGGCATTTAGGTCCGACCGGGAGAACTCGTTTTAATTTATACACACGTGTCTTTCACGTGCACAGTTAACTGAGTGGTCATGACAGTTATGACGGAAAAGAGGTTTTACCTATTATCGATTTAAAAAGAGGGTAATGCAAAATAGTTATTTATTTTGAGGGGGAAATATAAAATCAATAGAAGGACATCATCTGCAAAAAAAAGATGGAAAATAGATGGTCGTGTCCTAGTTGGTTTAACTCCATGGATATATTTTTGTTGTTCAACATTAATAAAATCCTATATAAAGCATCCATACGGATGATGAAAATATAAGGATATAAACTGTCACCTTGTCTTATGCCCCAAGTAGGTGTAAAAGGTTTACATGGAGATCCATTTAACAATAAAGCAATTGAAGTTGTACTTATACAATGATAAATCATATTACACCATTCACTAGCAAAACCAAGTTGTTTAAAAATATCTCGAACGAAAGTCCATTCTCATCGATCAAAAACTTTTGACATATCTATCTTTACAACTATGTCACATATCCTATCCTTTTTTTTTTCATAGTATCAAGCAATTCATGTGCTATAAGAATGTTATCTTGGATACATCTACCTGGTACAAAAGCTGCCTGAAATGGAGATATGATCTTATCTATGATAGGTTTCATACGCTTCACCATAAGTTTAGTGATGATTTTATAAACGGAACTACGTAAACTAATAGGACGAAAATCACTAGCATTAGAAGGACAAGCAACTTTAGGCACAAGAGTTTAGAAAGTAAAATTCAGACTAGGGCCAAAAGTTTGGTTCATAAAAAAATCTTGCACAATTCTCACGATTTCATGTTCAACAGTATCCCAACTGTATTTATAGAATTCTACTTGAAAACCATCAGGCCCAGGTGTTTTCCAAGAAAGCATCTGGGCAATTGTGGCTTTTATTTTATCTACTTCTGGAATTTTAAGCAAATTCATGTTATCTTAAAGGGTAATACATGGAGGAATTAAACCAACCAAAGCAGTATCTTGAACAAGATTAGAAGTTGAAGATATATATTGGAAATGATCAGTTAGTAACATTTCAATTTGGTCTCTTTCTTTATACCACAAGCCTAAAGAATTTCTCAATGAAGCAATACGGTTTCTTCTACGACAAAAATTAGCATGAGCATGAAAGTATTTTGTATTTCGATCCCCATAAGAAAAATATTTATCCCTAGATGTTTGTCTAACATGCTGATCATACACATCATACTAATGGACCAATTCTACATTAAGAAGCTTAAAATCAGGTAATAATTTAGCTTAAGGGTTAGCTTGTGCTAAAATATGCAGTTGTTGTTTTACATAATGGATTTTCTTTGTAATACTTCCAAAGGAAATTTTACTCCAAGCATACAAAGCATATTGTGTAGCCTTAAATTTACTAGCAATAACATCATCATTTGAGGACAAACTATGAGAATTCCAAGCAGAATATATGATGTTTTTATATTTGACTTAACCAATATTCATACAGACGAAATAGACGAGTTAAAAATTTATTAGCTGGATATAAATCAAGCAACATTGGAGCATGGTCTAATCCAATAGGAATTAGGTTATTTATCTGAGTTAAAGAAAAATGTTTATGCCATTCCTAATTGTCGAATACTCTGTCAAGTATAACTCTTATAAGATCGTTATCTTGCCGGTGGTTAGACCATGTAAAGGGATCTCCAAATCAGATAACATCAGTTAAACCTAGATTTCTAATGACCCGATCTGCAAAAGCATGCTTTTTATTTGATGAGGTATAACCTCTTATTTTCTCTGACTCAGAGAGAGTAGTATTAAGGTCTCCTAGTAAGATCCAAGGAAGATTAATTGAATTTCTGACCGTTGTATAACTTTATCTTTATCATAGATGGCTCTATAAACACAAAACATAATCAACTTACCTACAACAACATCAATTTTCACAAGGAAAGATTTTTTTTCCTCCTAGATAAGATCAATTTTAAAGCAATCATTCTATAAAACACAAGACCACCTGATAGTCCTATAGAGCTCTGGATCAAAACATTTGGATAACAAATATTCATTTTTTTAAACCCATTTTTAGTTTCAAACAAAAAAAATAATCAAGTTTGGGGAATGAGTAGTGTTTTCACTTATAAGATGGTTTTGAGTTAAGGTTTGTCCAATACCTTGGACATTCCACGCCAGAATTTTCATACTAAGAGAATTATAACAAATTATAATTTAAAAAATAACAAAGAAATACCAAAAACAGAATGGTAAACTAAGAAGTACTTGTATAAAAAAACTAAAAAGGGGAATGTAAATTTTTATGAAGAAATTTAGTTTAAGAGATACCTTCTTATCAGTTTCTTTGATAATATTTTGTGCTTCTGGCAAAGACTGATGAGTTGATGGCTCTACTATAACCCGTGTATCATTAATTTCACTTTTGTGACACATACTACCCCTTGCATCTATGTTGTTATATAGACTTATCATACCCTTATCTTCAAGTTTTTCCTGAGTGATACCAACTTCATTACTTTGACTAGATTCTTCCATAGTAGTTTGTTGATGGGGAACTCTAACAATATTTGTAAAACCAGATTGATTGTTACCTCTGAAAAATATGTGTAGTAGATTCAATTCCTTTTGGAGTCTTCCAACTATAGTAGAACATTCACTATTTTATGATGGGTACATAACATTTAAGACAGAGTTTATAAGGTTGATTTATGTAGAAAAATATAATCTTAACTTCAATCCCATCGATGCGTTCAAATGTGATGCCTCGACGCCAAGGGGAATTCACTGAAATATGAGTTGACATTGTTACTATCTTATCCGTAGTAGCAACTCCTTTTGTACGATAAACTTGTTTAACATTTCCTATAAAACTCTCTATTTTCTCAGCAAAAGAACAAGTTTGAAATTCTTGCGGCTGATTCCATAATTCACTATCAACTATCAATGTATTCCAATCCAATTTGTGAGCCTCTATTGTAGGATCCCAATGATGAAAGATAACAAGATTCCCATTAAAAAAGAAATTTTTTTCTTTAAGATAAAATCCTTATCTTCCTTTTTCTCAAAATTTCTGATGAACATGTTTTTGTCATGATAACTGAAGATAAAGTTTTCTACATTTTTCCAGATCCTCCGAGCAGCTTTTTCAGTAAAACCGATAGACATGGTATCTTCATAAACTACCTTTGCAATAATATTATACGCCCAGTTAGCGATACCTTCTTGGATGTCAACATCTTCATGAACAACAATTCTCTCATTCAAAGTAGTATTATCTATTTGATTTGTTATGGTTCCAATCTGTTGTGAGGATGATGAATCCATGGTGGTTATTGTGACATATGAGATTTTCTTATGAAAGAAGATACTGATATAGCCCAGGATTTGAACTTAAATATCATCTATATAACCAAGGTATAAATGTTGAAAGGACATGGGTTAATAGCAGAAGAGCCAAATCTTGACACGCATAAGTGAAAACTGAAATTGAAACATACATTACTTAGAAACTGATGAAGCAGGTGAGAAACTTATAGATCCATCTGGATAATGAAAAGCAATCAACAAACAAAGTTAAGAACCAAACAAAAAATCTGACAAAAAAATAAGACAAGAAAAACGTTTGATTAAAGCAAAATTATAGGAGAAATATAAACTTAGAGATAGAAAAGGTAAATAAGAGTAAAGGAGGATATGCTTTGAACATGCAAAGAAGATATTAAGAGAATTTTTTTTGCATTAATGGAGATTTTGAAAACCTGGGTCAACTCTGCTTTCAGGATAGATTTTCAGACGATCTCTCTTCTCAGTGGGCTAATCTGCTATTTTCTCTCCTCCCGAATAAGACGATGAATATAAACCACTGATTTTTATATATCTATTAGATCATAGTCGTACGTCTCCACCTAATATATATACTTTATTTTCTAACCCTAAAACTAAAACTTCATTTCATTTTTTTTTCTTCATCTTCTCCTCTCCTTTACTGTCATCACAATCACAATCACGACCATCACCCCCATTCACCACTTTTTTTTTCTTCTTCTGTTTTGGTTACTTCTTCTTTTCCTTTCAACTTTTCAACCAACACGGCTATACCAACATCACCTGCAACACCACCATCACCTGCCACACTATGGTCAAAACCATTATCACAACCACCACCACCAGCTACACCATTATTTTTCAATTGGTGAAAAATTTAAGTTTTTTTACTGTATTAGAATTTTAGGGTTCTTAGAAAAACTTATTTTTTTTATGGTTAGATCTAACTTGTATTTATCATAGGTTTCATTGATGCTATGTGATTATGAATTTTTAAAGGTTCAATTCGTAACCCTAATTTGTGCATTTATGAATTTTTGATTATTTTTTTTCAATTCATTGATGCTGTAAGATGAATACAAGAATATCTACTTTGTTTTAATTTATATATATATGTATGTGTATATATGCCAATCTATGGTAGTGAATTACAACAACAACAAAAAACATGAAAAATCAAAATCATCCTGTGTTCAGATCAATTCACATCTTGGTAAAAACCGATTAAAATCGTCATCGAACCGGACCGACTCAGACCGGTTCAAAACTGAATCGAGGTTTGGTCGGCTCGGTTATGGTTTCAAATTTGTAAACCGTCCTATGGTCGGCTCGGTGGCCGGTTTTGACAAAAAAAACCGAGCCGACCAATGTGCAGCCCTAAGATGCACGAAAAATGAAAATTCATCTTTGTTTGATAAAACTCATATATCAAATAACAATGATTCAGATTTTGATTAGGAGGTCAACGATAGGTTAAAAGAAAATTACAAGTTGTATACCCGTATACATGCTAATTTTTATTAAAACAACAATCATTTACATTAAAAACAAGTTTTGTTTGTTTTATTGCATTGAAAATAATAACTCTTTGCATTGGAAACAAAACCTGTTGTTTTCAACACAAGAAAAACTAATTTTAATATGATAAGACAAACAAAAAATTATTTCCAATAAAATATAATAAACCTAAGATGTATACGGATATACAAACTAACAAAAACCAAATAACAAACATCGTCATTTTTATGTAAGTTACTATAGAATTTTTTATGGCAGTTATCAAGATTATTTTATAAATGATAAATGATAAATGATAAACCGAAAAATTTATCTCACACCTTCGGTTTGCCTATAATAAGATTATCTTCCTTAATGCTTCAATGATAGAGTTGAGAAGATTGCATGTTATATTGGTAACTTTTCAAGTTCTAACAGGCTTAAAAGTTAATTTAGAGAAGAGCTTTACAACTAGCATTTGTACCAATAATGTGGTTCAAGATTTGGCTATAAAACTGGGATGCAAAACCTCTATTTTACCTATCTCTTACCTTGGAATACCGATAAGAAAAATAAGAACTGATCCTGAAAATTCATCGTTCCATGGGAGCCAAAAATGACAATTGGTAGAAACATGTGGATTCCTATTCTAAAAACTAGACATAAGTTACAATTTTGCGTTAAATTACAGGTTAATAATGGAAGATATATTCGTTTCTGGACTGATTGGTGGCTCAATAATCAATCCCCAAAGATGAAATATCCCCGTCTCTACAAAATCAGTTTGCATAAGAATACAATTGTGGCTGATATGTATGTCGCCGCTAGTTGGAACTTTGAATTCAGGCGTCTGCTTGATGCAGCAGAAGGAATTCATATGCTGGAGTTAAAACATGATCTTAGATACTTATCATTGAATCAAGGGAGCGATGTTCTTGATGATGTCTTCACGAAAATAAGCTGAATGAGTTACTAATTAAGGATGACTTAAAATTATGGTTTTATTGATAAGATTTTGCTGCCGAATCTTCCTCCAAAAGTCTTGTTCTTCACATGGACCATGCTTCACAACTTGTTACCAATGAGAACAATATTATAACAGAGAGGTATTGCGATCCCTACTGAAACTTGCATCTTATGCTCCATAGGTGCTGAAACAATTCAACACTTGCTTATACATTGTGATTTCCTAAACTCACTTTGGTCTTACTTCACTAATGCCTTTGGAGTCTTATGGGTGAATGCTAGAGATGTTAGACAACAATCAGAATCTTGGAAAGACAACAATCTGAAGGGTCGTTGTAGTTTTATTTGTCTATTACTTGTGTATGCCATCACGTGGGAAGCTTGGAAAGAAAAAAGATTTTTGTTAGAGGGAGAACAAAAATTGATATGAGGAGTGCATAAATCGTGATCGACTCACTGACTAGGACCTATCTAATATTTTATTCTAATTTATAATAAACTACCCCTATTAGATTTATAATCAGTAATCACACAGATTAAATATCGGACTCCATTCACTAGCCATGTCCATTACCCTCAACTCCGTCGCGATCTGAAAAAAAATCAATCGAACCAAATAAAAACAAAATATCATGAAAGTAAAGTCTCCAAATTTTTCAATTGATTCTTATATCTTACATTACATAATAATATTCTAATCACTCATATCTTTAAAATATGTTCTTCTTTGTTCAAGCATGATCGTTTCAGAAAAGTGGTAAAACTAGTTCGTTTGCCGAGACTTGTGAAGATTCGTTTTACGCCTAATTTTGATTTAAACTAGAAAATTAGTAATTTTTTTTAATAATATTGGGAAGAACTAGAACTCAGGATTCCACCAAAATCACTTCTGATTGATTTCTACAATGATTCTTTAACAATTATAACTCTTTTATTGACTCTGTTTCTTTGCCAAAAGTAGATTTCTAAAACATTAACTGTGGATCATAAGCATATCGCATCAAAAGCTCTTCCCAGCATACACCATCAAACAAAATCACAACAAATTAAGAAAAATCATAAATCAATGCAAAAGTCATTAAAGAATCAAAAATAGTTATCATTCATTCATGAAATATGGATTCCTCCATTGTCCCAGTGGTTGGGTTTATCTCATCATGATGTAACTCTCAAAACAATTATTCATGGCTCAAAAGTGTGTAAAAAGAAGAAAAAATAATAACACAAATGGTTCGCAACGGTGTAACGGCGTTGAAAACCACTGTTCTCACTGTTACAGAAGAAAAGTGTTTTTAGCTGAAGATAAACGTTGCAGATACTAAGATATCTGTTGCAGATGGGTTGAAGAAACCGTTGAAGCTTAAGATAAATGTTACAAAGCTCAAGATAAACGTTGCAAAACGGTTAAATAAATTGTTTCATTTTCTCTGTTCTTCATGTTCTTCAGCAGCAGCAGAACACTTTTTCATGTGATGATTTTTTCTCCTTCTGTTGGTCTCCTGAGCCTGACCCAACCTCTCTCAATCCTATGTATCCCCTTAATTGACTTAAACAACCCCTTTTATACCTAACAGACCCCAAATCTCGAAGATATTTCTTATATGAATTGTTTCCGGATGACCTCCCCCTCCTCCTTTTTTTCTTCGATTTCATTCTCTATTTATAGGTTTTGTAAACCTAATACCTTCTCATGTTTCGATAAGGACGAAAGATCCAATCCAAATCAATCTCTAATTCACGTTTATCCCAAATCAGGGAGTATTTTTTCTCGGTGATCTCTTTGAATTTTCAGGCGTGATTCATGGATTGAAATCCTCTAATTCTACTGTTTCATCCTCTAATTCTACTGTTTCATCCTCTAATGATTGTTGCTTTATGTTGATAAGGTTTAAACTCTTTAAAATCCCCCAAAAATCGCTTTCGAAAATCACAGCTAACTCTCGCGTATAGAAAATCTTTTCCCACCTTTTTCGAATTTTTGAAATTGAAAGGGGGTGCCCCTATCCAAGCTTAGGTTTCCTTTATCAACCACCCTGGGTTTCCTTTAGTAATTTTCTCGGGTGCTTTTATCACTTTTTGAGCCGATTTTTCCACTAATATTTATTTCTCAAAAATACCTACAACGACATAAAAACCCATAATAAGTACAAAATAAGTGCTAACAAAATAGAGATGTGGGACAAACAAGACACAAAAATGTGTCTATCAAAGCACCTCCGGTTTTTAAATCCGAAACAGGGGAAATCTTGGTAGGAGATAAGTTATAGTGAATTAATCAACATACAAAAAGTTTAAATACGGAAAAATCCATTAACCGACTACAACTTGTTGAGTAAAACACTCCGTCATTTTAGGAACAATTTTATACTTGAATGAGCTCCTTCAATGAATGAACCATCTCCATTCTCCTCCCCCACTTAAACAAAAAAACAATTGAAGTAGAAAATTTCTAAATGATTTCAAAAATTTAGACTTGATTGAAATTGTTAGGTTTTACAAAGACCCTTTTCTTGTCTGAAAAATATTGGGAAGAGAAGATATCTCCTAAATTAGGGTATACGCAGATGTTCAAAAATATGATGGTGGTGTTGAAAAATTTATTGTATAGGTGTTGGTGGTGGAATTGACGGTGGTGGTGGAGATTTTTTGAGATGGGTGTGAGTTTTGTGTGGTTACTGGGTGTAAATAGTAGGGATGGTTTCGTCTGAGTGAAAAAATATTGAATAGGTCCTTGTTAGCGAGTTGAATACTATTTTGCACTCCTCGGATCACTTTTTTCTCTCCCTTTAACAAAAATCAAGAAAGAAATAGACGTATTCTAGAGCAAGGTATATATCATTGGACGAAGTGAAGTTTTTGACCAAGCAAACCATTATCTTGTGGTCTTCAGATAAGGATGTTTTCAACGCCATTCCAATTTCACAAATTTTGTCCTAATGGAAAAATGTAATCAAGTTATAAGTCGATCTATCCTTATGTAGTGGGCTATATTTCCCTTATACTTATCATACATATCCTTCTTATTTTTAATATAACCTTTGTTATAAACCTAAAGTTTATTTACTAAGATGCATTTGTGTCTAAGATTAGGGTTTATATATCTTAGGTACCAAGTCTCTTATCCCTATGAATAGAGACCTAAACTTTTGTATTCAACACATATCTAATGAAAATTCTCCTTATTTTTTTCCCTCTACTTTGTATCTTCTTTTCATCTTTTCTAGTTTTATAACATGTTATCAACACGTAGTTTTAATCACTAAACTCTTTTTTTTTATCAAATGATTTTATTTGTTTGTAGTATCTTTTAATTAAAACCCTAACTTTGTTTATTTTGGCTTTTAGTTTTTCACCTTAGCTTACATAAGATCAAACACTTATATAAGTTTTAGTTTTTATTATATATCTGTTAATTTGACTCGATTTAATAGTCAAGATTATACGATGATTTTTATTTTTTATTATTTTGGTCTGTTAATTTATTTATTTTTACATAGCCACCCCGTTGGCCGTTTCCATCTGCACTATGCTTTTGGAGGATTTGTCTTAGTAGCATCATCCTAATTTAATTTCGATTTTGTTTTGTTTATAATATAATAACTAATGGTACTGATTTTAATTGTTAGGTTTTTTATTACATAATAAGACAAAGCAACTCACTGATGAAGTCTGTGATTTCAAAGTTGCATCTGTGTGTTTCAATCCAAGGATGCATGAGGCTAAAGATACTAACATGATGGACGTTTTAAAGTGGCGGTCGTCCACTGTTATACTGTAAAATCTCAACGGTATTTTAATTATTGATATTTTATTTTAAGTTTTAATCATTGTATATTAATTTGCATTACGTATGTGTGATCAATTTTTAATAACAAGTTTGATTCTCTTTTTTTTCTCCTATTTCTATTTAGAGAAGAAAAAGAAAATCTATCGGACGATGGTTTACAGTTTTTATTCTTTTAATGAAACTGTGATTAGGGCTGTCAATGGGTACCCGTTTACCCGGACCCGTCCCGGACCCGGATGAATCGGGTCCGGGTCTGGGTCCCAAAACTAGACCCGATAGTGAATTTGGACCCTAACGGGTAGGACCCGTTAAGCCCCGATAATAAACGGTTCCAACCGGGTCTACCCATCGGGTACCCGTGGGTAATCGGGTAATGAGGGTAACTTTGTAAAATCAGATAAATTTAGGTCATATATAATGAAAAATCAGATTTCATTCTCATTTCATTCTCGCCGTTTCTGTCTGAAGAAGATTTTCAATCCAAGTATAAACTAGGGTTTTGTTTTCTCTGAACTCAATCGATGCGTCAGTGACTTCATGTGGGTGACTTTGTTTTAGATTAATGTGAATACGTAGTGGTTTTTCTTTGTATAGATATTAACTCTTTGCAGTTCCTTGTTTTTCTTGCCGCAGGTATCTTTGTCCCCAGGGAGGCTGCAGGGAGATCAATGGTTATCCTGGTGATTGCTCGTAAGTTTCGATACACTAAATTGAGGTGTTTTAGGTTCATTTTCTTTTTATGTCTTCGATAGTTGGTAATGTGCTTGTTAAATCTCACGTTATTGGTCATAAAACACAGATTATTCGAGTGAGAATGTGTACGGTTATTGGTCTTACAGTTTTGAAGCAGAAGAAGTTTATTGTACTGCCGTTCTAGTATGGGATTCTGAGTGTGTTTATGTGGTGAGCAGGTAAAATGGCACCCACACCACCCAAGAGTGGGCTCTTTGTTGGTTTGAACAAAGGACATATTATCACTACAAAGGAACTCGCTCCTCGCCCTTCTGCTAGAAAAGAGGTATGAGACTATGAATCCAGCTGTGTTTGACATTATGTATTATTATGTGATTTGGTTGCTAGAGTATGTATGTGATGTATATTGAATAGGTTCTATTTGGTTATTTGAAGGGTGTATTGCAGAAGACCAGCAAGAGAGTTCTTTTTGTTAGGAGTTTGATTAGGGAAGTTGCTGGATTTACTCCTTATGAGAAGAGAATTACCGAGCTTCTTAAAGTTGGAAAGGACAAGCGTGCTCTTAAGGTGGCTAAGAGAAACTTGGGTACCCACAAGAGAGCCAAGAAGAAGAGAGAGGAGATGTCCAATGTTCTTCGCAAGATGAGGTAATTTCTTACTTCATTATAGTTTCAATGACTGAAGTGTTGAAAAGCATGAACTATAGCTTAGCCAATACTGTCCTTGAAATTTTGCTGGTTGATTTTGCTGTTCGCAGACACTTACTGTTGATAAATTGATCTTCACGAGCTTGAAATTTATTTTGAAAGGTTCTAGATGCCTAATTGCCTGTTTAGTTTTTCAAACGAGAGAATTGCCATTGTTTTACTCATAAGATTGGGCAATAAGAGGCCTTGCATTTTTGTTGTATGGATGGAAGTTGTTGATGTATAATCTTTAATGCATAGGTTCAGGTGTGCTCTACTGTAGAATATCCTCACTTAACTAGTGTTTAGGTAATGAAGGTCTGTGCATAGTCATCTTATAATAGCTTACCTCCAGTTTTAAGATGTCACGCATAACAAATTGGTATTCTATTTACATAGGTTGAAGAAGCAGGAGTTAGCATCATTTGCTCTATCAGCTGGAGAAGTTTTTGAAGCTGTAGAAGAATCAGCTAAGAAAGAACTTAGCATTTCAGTTACTGATGCTAAAACTGAACAACCACCAAAGGCTCTTGATGAAAGAGCAAAGATTATAATTTCTATCCAGGAAAATGTGTATTATGCATTCAATTTAAACACTTTCCCTATTTCTTTTCCCTGGTTCTTTACTTTTTGAATTTTATTATAATTATTTCTTAAGACCCGATAATTACCCGGAACCGATAATTACCCGGAACCGATAATTACCCGCTGTTTTAATAGGGTCCGGTTCTGGGTCCATAGATTTAAGAACTGGACCCGGAACCGTTAGGACCCGGAACCGACTAAAATATCAGGGTCCGGGTCCGGGTCCTATGGTACCCGGGAGGACCCGGACCCATTGACAGCCTTAACTGTGATCACTAAAAATTGGTGTTATCACAATTTAATTACCTTTACGGTAATTAATCACTGCATGGTTGAAAAATCTACAACCAATTAAATTTGGTATATTTGTCCTTTAGACAAGGATCATGTGATTTACCCATATGATTTCTATTTCTTTACAAGAAACCATCCGTCAACTATCAAATGGATTTTTTCATATGCGATGACTAAACAACATTTTTTTTTAATTTTTGTCGATCCGATTTTGGTAAACCATACAAACCAATTTATCTTAGTTTTCTCCATCGATTCTATGAGATGATATGTAAAAAAATTGGCATTCTAAATTATTTTTGAGCCAATATGGTTCCATTCCTTGCAAGGAACATTGATTGATTTTTATTCCCTACAAGAAACCATCATTAATCAATCACAAAGTGGATTTTTTTTCCTAAAAAGAGAATAACGTTAATAGTTTCATTATTTTCTAAAGAAGCGTTTTCTCTATATCAATCCTAAAAGGATGAAATACTATGGTATTAACAATTAAAAATATAGGTAAAACGAAAAAATTGATGCATTCCTCAGGGATATTGAGCAATTATTTTTTATTTTCTCCTCGTGGAAATCTCCAAATTTAGGTCTGTTCCACTTGTAGTTGGAACTTCCCAGGACACTAAAGGTCAATGGCTGCGCACCCGACTTGTTAGCTATTTCATTAGTCTTTGTGGAGACTAAGTTTATCTTGAAATTAATTTCTCTTAATAAAGAAGTGTTCATAATTTCATTCTAACTCATTATCTCGTTGGTCCTATAGGTCAAATTTTTTATTTTTTTATTTTTGGAGTTCTAGTTGCATATTTTATATGCTTTTGGTTGTAAGCAATAAAATCCATGATTTGATGCTAAATTTGTATCTCAATTTTACTACAATTTTATTTTAGGATAATTATTTTATGGCTTTTGAATTCATTCTCTCCAGTCCAACCTGGTGTTGTTAAAATCCAGAAATTATAATGAGTATATGTCCTCGAATTAATCTGATAATACTTTACGAAATTTGTTTTCGTATATGAGATGAAAATATTTCCGCCGTGAGCAGGGGGAAAATTCACTGCTATAAGTTGGTGTTTATTAACTTAAAATTTATACTAATGCCTCTCCCATTATGATTAAATCGAAAAAGGCTGTCATTTAATAGGCGTGAAAATGTCTCATTATGCTTTTGTATAAGCTTTTTCCTCTTGAATAGGCGAATCCAATCACATACAACAACAAGTAGCATTTTATAACAAGCTATAAATAATGCTTAAATAGAGTCTATCAAAACAAGATCCACAATCTCATAGTTCATATCTCCTCACTAGAAGATGGGGAAATTATAATGCCCGTGGACGCTGGTACCAGTAATTCTGTGAATTTTTCAAGATATGCATACACTTAAAAATTATGTGGGCATTGTAAACTGATGATTGTCGAACATTTGCTTACAATAGATACTGAAATAATAAATGATGGTGGTGGTTAACCCCTTGCAGAGTGATATCGACATATGTGATTGGTATGCACAAAATCCAAATCATGTTGGATTGAATTTCTTGAATATCGCAATATTTGGATCCAAGACTTAACACCTTAAACGTGCAAGCCTGACTTATGAAAATTACAGGTTGGTGTAGTCTTCATGCGTTATATGAGAAATATAATCGTTTTAAAAACGATTTGAAGGTTTCATTTTTTTTTCTTCTAAAACCCTAGGATTGGTTTAATAATACTTTGTTCACCATGTATGATGCATTTGGATTGGTAGTCCTTTAAGGATTCGTATTGCATTCACACATTAAATGTTCGGTGAACATATTCGAATTTGTAATCCTTAGAGGATTCAAAAGTAAAGTACAAAGTAGAGAGGTTTTGAAATACAAAACAGGCACAAAGTAGTGAGGAAGAAGGAGAGAGAATTATATTAATGTGTGTAGAATACAAGAGTTTAAGCCTCTATTTATATAGATAGAAGACTTAGTTCCCAGGATATGGAAAACCCTAATCTTAGACACAAGGGCATCTTAGTAATTAAAGGTGTATTTAATGGACTTATCGTGTTGTACTCTTTTTCGTTCGTCAAGGTTTTGTCCCATTGGGTATTCCTTTTTAAGGTTTTAACGAGGCAACCTTTGCGTGTCCAAAACTGTTTTAAGTCTTTATGTTTACGCATTTTAAGGTTTTGCTATTTGAGTTTTTCAGGTATGTTTAAAATGACCTAGCCACAGGGGTCTTCAGGGGGGAGTGTCATAAATCGTCAAAAGTTGCACTCTTTTTCCTTTGTTTCAGGTTTTCTCCCATGTGGTTTTTTCTAACAAGGTTTTAACGAGGCAACATCTCACTGACGTTTACTTTTAAACTGTGCTCTTTTGTCCTTCGTCCAGATTTTGTCCCATTGGGTTTTACTGGAAAGGATTTAGTGAGGCAATTTATTCAACATGGTGGTCATCCAAGGGGGAGTTATATCAATTTTGGTTATTTGGTGGATTCCTACCATTAACTAGGTCATTTGATTAGACCAAATTAACATAACCACCTCATATGAATTTGGATGTCGTTTTGAACCACATATGGTTTAACTCCAAATACGGTTTTTGTTCACGTATGGTAATGTATTCGCATCTTGGCACTTTGTTGAAGAAACTACATCAACTACTTCTACAAATCATCTCTGATAAGCTAGCAATCCTTGATACAAGTTCTCAATATGTTGAAGAAGAACGCAAACATTGCAAGAGTATTACTCGAAGACAACATCGATTGCGTATCACCAAAGAAGACTTCATCAACTATCAAATTTCTTCATAAAAGCATAATAACCTTCTACATTTCAAGAATTTATTCATCTAAGTTGGAAAGTCTCATATCAAAGATTTACAGACCAAGATTTAATTAAAGTACTTATCAGGGGGAGCACCATCATACAAGGTGTATTCTACTGAACATATCGTGTTGTACTCTTTTTCCTTCGTCAAGTTTTTGTACCACTTGGTTTTCCTTGTCAAGGTTTTAACGAGGCAACATATGCGTGTCCAACAATACTGTCTGAGTCTTTACATGCTTATGCAATTTCAGGTTTTGCTCTTTTGAGTTTTCCTGGTATGTTTGTAATGACTTAGCCATAGTGGTCATCAAGAGGAGTGTTATAAATCTAAAGTTTATTTACTAAGTTGTCCTTGTGTCTAAGATTAGGATTTACATATCTTAGGCACCAAGTCTCTTATCCCTATAAATAGAAACCTGAACTCTTGTATTCAACACACATCTAATGAAAATTCTCTTTATTTTTCTCCCTCTATTTTGTATCTTCTTCTTCTCTTTTCTAGTTTCATAACAACCTTTCCTTTTTCAAAAAAAAAAAAATCGAAAAAGTTATCCAATGCTGAAAAAAAATGATATCAAAGGGTAAATTTTTTCGGCTACGCTTTTGAGTGACAAGCGCTTATTTCCTTTCCCTTCTCTACAGTCATTCTAAAACTGTAATCTTTCTCTCTTTTATTTCTCATCATTTTCAATAAAAGAATTTAAAATTCAAACCAATAAATTCTTGAACTTATACATATCTTTAGATGATCTTTTATGGAATTCATTTGGTAAAATTTGAATTTACTGACGGCGGCAATCTTACTAGAGTTATCCCCGGTGAATGGAAATCGAATCATTCGTCATCGAAACAAACGATCAGGGTAATTAATAAGAAAACTACCCTTGAATTCTACATTACAACCAAGGATCGATATATGGATTTTCACCGCATGAATCACAAAAATCATTCCTCTTTTCAAGCATGTGATGGGAAAACTACAATTATCATATGGTGAATATACTTCATGTCGTGAGTGTGACTACTCAATTCAGGAGTTGTGGTTCTATAGTAAATCTAATCTGTTCAGGGATAAATCCAAAATGACTTGAAATAAAATTATTGCATGGGTTCTAATATCAGGCCCATCGTTCACTTATAAGTTAGTATAAAACTAGTTAGTGGATTATTAAAGGCTAATCCAGACTTGAGCCTGATTTAACCCCTTCGTACATCCCTCGGTGAATTAGCCTATCCACCTTCTCCGTTAGGATCGAAGCCTAGAGGAAAATAGTATGTGCATTATAACCCCATAAACACAAACCTCGTACCATAAAAACCTCAGCCAAAACAAAATGAAACGAAAATCTCATTTAAGCAAATTTGTCTAAAGTACCTTTTAGACTAATTCAACCCAACAAAAACAAAAATCAACCCCACTCTTAATTTCTATTCTCTCTTACCACCAACACTACCAGCACCAACTCACCACCAACAACCAACACCAACCACCACCAGCCAGTAACATCACCACCACCAACCACCAACTAACAGCACCACCAACCACCACCACCA
>JAJJMC010030977.1:24451616-24517352 GCA_023531435.1 Papaver californicum | reverse complement strand
ATTTGATAGGTGCATAATCTACATGTTTTGAGTGTCGATTTCATACTTGTTTTAATTATATTTCTTTCATTTTACCTTGTATTACTCTTGTTTTCTATTTTGTTTCTCATGTTCGGGCGATTCAACCAAAATAAGTGGAAATGGCTTTAAGAGTTCTAAGTAAGTGAAGAAAATTAAAGAAAAGTTGAAACTCATTCAAATCCAGGAGTTCTTCTCACTAGCTTGTATAAAATCAAAATACGAAACCGCAAAAAGAACTAGGTCATTCAGAGTTCGTATGAAGAAGTTATGAGCAAAATTATGAAACTAATTAGGATTTGGTTTTTGTTGGGTCTGCGCGTGAAGAAAGATGGGAAGCGTTTTGGGTTTACATTTAACGTTAAAATTAGGGTTTTTGTTGGTTTTTAAGGAGGATAAGTCTCATAATTGGATAAGGATCAAAAGAAGGTGGAAGAGTTTAATGAGATTAGGTTTCCTAGTTGGATAGACATTAAGAGGAGGTTACCAAAGCCTATATAAAGGGGAGCCTAGATACAATTTTCTACACAACTTCTCCACATAAAATAGAGCAAATTTTTGGTTCCCTTTTAAAGAGGGGAAATTTCTCTTCTTCTCCTCCTTTATTATTTTCTTCTATATTTTTCATGGGTTTTAGTAAACCCATGAGTAGATGATTCTTCTATTGGTTGGAGATGTAATCGGAAGTTCTAAACATGGAAATCAATCTCTCTGGTTAGTTTTAATTTTAATTATCTCTTTTAATCGTTCATGTTTTACTACGCATAATAATTATGTGATTATGTTCATGCATTATGATTGGTTGTTTATGTTTAAATCGTGATCCTTAATAACATATTTATAGGTAATTAGGAATCTTAGGTAATTTTATAGAGCCCTAATAACCAGTAGTAATTTGTGATCACTAGCGGTGCGAATCGTGAAGGAAGTCACAAGTAAAGTATGGCCTAGGTTGAATATGCCATGACTGTGCAATGTATTGCCTATGAATAACTCGTCTCACAGATATTAACGATTTCCTCAAGTTGGATCTCTTAGTGAATTGCACTAGTTAGGTTATTTGGTGGAATTTTTTTCCATATATTAACGATTGCAGTATATGACATATGGAGGTGTAACAAAGTATTACACCGATTGGGAATACTTTTGGGTTATTAGTATGAAGAAAGAGTGGATGTTTATTCTAATCGATTGATAAATATGTTTGGTGATGGAAGATGAAATCTATAACCCGTATTTTATATTTTTGTTCAAAACCTTTATTCACTTTGCTTCTAGTTTAGTTTAGTTTAGAAACTCAACAACCCCTCTGGTTACCTAAGAAGTCGAAAGCAAATAACAATTCTCTGCTCTCTGTGGGAACGAATCCCTAGACCAACAAACATCTTTTGTGGGAACGAATCCCTACACCAACAAACATCTAATGCAGTGATTCATGGTCAAGTGCAGGGAGCAACAGGTCAAGGTTTCGAATCCCACCCTCAACACTCTTGAAAAAAAGCTAATATTGATAAAACTTGCGTGATATAAAGTAGATATGAGCTTTGAAGTAATTGGATCGCTATGTGCCTTGAATATAGTTGGGATAAGGTAAGAAAATTAGTAAAAACACATCACATGCTCGCCAAGCCCGCAAAACATGCGTACTTGGATCGGTGTTGGGGAAATTTGGATGTATTATTCGGGAACGAATGATTCGCGAATAATACGCAGAATTACCTAGGCTCTCAACCGCAAATGTAAAAATATATCATTACCTGGAATAAGAAGTCATTTTGCAAAAGATGAATAAACATGAAGTCCCTCGCCACCACCACACCACCAATACTACCAGTATCCCTCTGGATAATAACCACCAACCTTCTCACTATAAAATTATAACATGTACTAATTATGGATTTTTAGTTTTAGATTATTGAGATTAGATTTTAATTATAAAATAATTTATATTTAATGTTTTTATTTAAGTGATTTTATAATTTAGTTTCTATTTTTAATTAAATGAATTTGTAATCCGTTGTTGTTTCCGTTTTTTAGAAATACCAATAGCTCAACTTTTAACATTTAAGTTCAATTTTTTAATCTAATTCAATCATACTACGACTCTCAAACGTCTATTTTTTAACGATTATGTATGAAAAAAATCTTATAAATTGAGTTACTCTCAAACGACACACACCAAATCATATTATTTATCATTTCTATCTCTTCTAAGAATATCTTTTCATATCCTTTTAAGGTTTCTGAGAATATCTTTATATTTATGGTTTTGTATTCTGTATAAAAAGTTATAACAATCACCAGAGCTTATATGAATGTTACACTTCTGGATACTGACATTTAGAAGCTGATGCACAAAAATTTTGTACAAAAATTCATGCATCCCTTAAAATAGGTCTCTAAATTTAGAGTACGTTTAAAAATAGGAAGATTGTTTTGAGACATACAAGATGATTGCCCTAGCTAGTGTAGCTTGATAAGGGGTGTCCTAAGACTAGTTAAATTACTTAGATAACCTTGATTAATTTATCTATTTACGTTTTTATTTTAATTTTTAATTTTTTTTTAAAAAAATTTTCTTTTTAACTTTTTGAATTTTTTAATTACGAAAAAACTTAAATTTTTTATTAACTTTTTAATTTTTTTAATAACGAAAAAAATTCAAATTATAAAAATATAAACGATAAGAACATTACAGTCATTATTAAAATATGGTGGATAAGGGGTTATTGGTTTTACTATCTAGTGACTCTATTTTGTCTTTATTGAGTATGCCTTAAAACAGCCTTCAAAAACAGTTCATAAGAAAATTTGACTTTCATAATAAAAACAATATATAAAAATATTGGACTTTCATAATGGGATTAGACACGTCTAATGAAGAACGACTTTTTGGGGACCCCTCAGAATTTGAGGGGACCATCCCCCCAATTTTGCGAAGGTCATTAGAAAGTAATTCCTGCCCCTTATCCATATAATTTTAGATATGGCCAAAATACCCTTAATTAATTAGAGTTAATAATTATTGTTAGTTAAATAAGTTAATTGCTAGTATTGGATGAGATAAAATATTTGTGTTAGAGAATTAGAATTATTGAGAGAGAGAGAAGTAGAAGGAGAAGAAGAGTTTTGGGAAAATAATCTTGAAACCTAGATTTTGTGATTCTTAAATTCAAAATAAGTGATTCTAGTGCAAGCTCAGAGGAATGGGAACATTCAAATCGTAGAGTAAACAAACTATTCGTTAATATTCATAACGATCCAGAGATGGATGATTTGTTAGATGGTGAATGTTTTATTACCCAATTTCAATCTCAAAATGAGGGTTTTTACGAGATAAATGAGGATCACAACGAAGAATGTGAAGATTATAATGCTTCTGATGCTCATGTATAAATGTGTTTTTGTTGCTTGGGTTGGCTTAAATTTGATAAAAAACATCAAATTTTATAGTTTAGATTCGGCTGGCTCGATATAAGTTCGGCTAGAATATTGAAGAACACAGGCAACCAAACTCTGTCTTAATGGAGGATTGGACTAAGTTCGGCTACCTAATTGAAAAACTCCTAATGTTTGGCTAGTTCGAGCTGAAACAAAATTATGTTCGGCTAGTTCGAGCCCAACATTGTCATAGCCGAACTTTTAGTTATAGAAGTAGCAAAAACTTTTTAAGTACATAGTTCGGCAGTATATGGTAGTAAAGAGCCTAGACGAACATAAATGTTTGGTTCATATAGGATTTATCGACTTTGCCGAACTAGTTTGTTCGGTTAGATATGCAGATATATGCGTAGCCGAACTTTGTAGTATTTTTTTGTTGCAACTAATATTGTCATATATTTTGTAGGTCCAATTGGAGCATGTACCTATGGATGATCAACCTACTCATGTTGATATTATGTACGATGATACATCGCATCATTATGCAAATGACTTAGTAGGTTACTAATTTATGTGTACTTAGGTGTTTCAAAGAAAATTGTCAAGTTTTGTAACTTTGTGTTTTGCTCAATGTAGACATTGGATACTCCCGATGAAGCAAAAAGTTGGTCTATAGAACATGAAAAACGAGATATGTGTGTATTGGGTTTGAATGGAAAATCTAGCAAAACCCGTTGTGAAATGGTTTGTGAGAGAAGTCGTAAGCCCGAAAGCTACAAAAAGAAGGGTTATGTGTATATCGGAAAGACCGGGAGAAAGAATGTAACAATCTCAAAGAAGACCAATTGCCCGTTCAAGCTTGTGTTTAATTTCAACAAATAATTGAGGAAATGGGTTCTATTCAAAGTTGTTGAAGGTAGACATAACCACAAACGTCCTGAACATCTTGAAGGACATTCAGTCGCAACAAGGTTCTCCCCTCTTGAAATGGAGAAACTAGCTAAGGTGAGGAAAATGCGTATTCCACCGGTTAATATGCTTCACATCATTAAATAAGATAATAAGGATAACCTCTCCTCTTTGTCCACCATTTACAATGCAAACGAGACGTTGAAAAGGAAGGAATGGAGAGATAGGAAGGTAATGCAACAATTGTTTTATGTGGCACAACAGAAAAACTATGGCGTTCAAGTAGGTCTGGATGGAGAAATAATACATTTATTTATTGCGCATCCGATATGTGTTCAGTTGGTGCAATACTTTTATCAAGTTCTTCTAATGGATTGCACTTACAAGACTAATAAGTACGAGATGCCATTGTTGAATGTTGTTGGGCGCATGTCGACAAAGTCACCGTTTAGAGTGGCTTTTTGTTTCTTGAAGGATGAGCAAGAGCCTAGTTACACTTGGGCGCTGCAACAAGTGAGGTCAATTTTCCGAGGTGATGATATTCCTGGATTTATAGTCATCGATAACGAATTCGCATTAATGAATGCAATAAAGCTAATCTTCCTGTTAGCACATAATCTTCTATGTATGTTCCACATATGGTGTAATACGATGCATAGGTGCAAGCCTCAAATTCTACCACCAAAGAAGAGAGGTTATGATGAGATAAAGTAGCTATCGGAAGATGAACAAGCCAATGCGAATGAGGAATTTGATAAACAATATGAATTAAATGAAGACAAATGGGCTTGTTTCTTTAATGAATGAGACTCATTGTTTTGGTCTCTTACCGAGGATGATTACAATATAAATCTTATGGTGTTCATCTGGCACTGGACTAGCCCCGAGTACCCGGACATGATACCATATTTGTTGAGGAAATGGTTGGAACCGCACAAAGAGAGGATTGTTTATGTCTTTAACCAACCAACACAAACACTTGGGAAATCAAGCGATGAGTTTGGCAGAGTCGTCTCACCACTGGTTGAAGAAGAATCTATTTGGACGTGTTGATAATTTTGTTTCGGTGTTTGATGCTATGAAAAATTACTTCACACGCGACATGGATAGGATCAAAGAGAAGTTCCAAAAGAGCCTTATCTTCAATACTAAGAAATGGGATGATCTTCCGTTTCTCAAGGGAATCCATTATAACGTGTCCCATGCATGTATTAAGAAGTTGATGGTAGAAGTCGACTTGATTAAGGATTGGGACATCAAGTCGGACGAAGTGTGTGTTTGTAACATGAAGAAGTTTATGAGATTACCATGTCACCATATTATAGTGAAGAATGAACATGGTGTCATTCCTTTAGACGATATTGATCCATTTTGGAAACAATTAACTTTCAAGCCTCCCATGGAAGAGCCTGGAGAAGAGTTTGGGGATACCGAATGTGGAAGAACCGTACTCGAGATGTACCGCAAGATGAACAAAATACAACGACAAATATTTTGGGATGATATGAGGACGATCATTTATCCACATACTATGGAGAATATTTACGAACCGGAAAAGTGCATGCCCAAAGGTAGGCCAAACACCAAAGAAACAAAGAAACAAGAGAGGAAGTATGCCAAGATTTTGGCTAAGAAGCATGGTGACATATACGCTAATCATAGAGATCCTTGGGTCACGAGTACACTATAACAATGTATGCCGAAGAATCAAACAAACAAGGTCGGAGTAGTGAGGAAAAATCTGAACCAAGTGAACGTGATACGAAGTAAAGAGGTCCGATGTTTCCATCGCCGTCAAGCGAACCACCTATTGGAGACGTGAATCTAAAGCGAACATTTGTTGATATGGCGTACTTTGAAGAACTACCTCAAATCATTCATGAGTACGTCATATCCACCGACGATATCCCTGGCGATGAAAATTGTGGTTTTCACGTTGCGGTCGGAAAACTAGGGTCGTTTCAGTACCGTGCTAAGGAATACAATGGTTGTGAAATCACTTATATAAGGCAAACGTTGTTGATGAAATTACGGGGGAAACCCGTATTTTACAAGACAATGATGGCAGGGTTGGATGGTGGGGTGAAGTTTGAGTTTATAAGTTATCAAAGTCGTCTACACGGGGGCAATCATATTACACATGATCATTGGGTGACAAGGCCGATTTATGGCACTTGCTCGCCGACGCATTTAGTTGTATGGTTCATTATATATCAATAGGTTATAGTGCTACATTCACCCAAAAATCAAAGAAAGGTGTTCAACTGCATTGAAGAGTGTTCATTGCATTGGTTGGAGGCAACCACTTTATCGGTCTCCGTTTGAAACCCGAATGTTCAATTCCTCCGTTGTTCCAAACTTCCTATTGGGAAGGATTTAATATCGACGATATGAAGAGTTGGTGTAATTTGTATGAGGCAAATATGGATATGTGGATATCTTTGAAAATGGCCGCGGAAGAAAATAATTCCCAACCAATTGTAATTGAGTGAATGAGACATACAATTAACTAAATGTGCTTTGAAGATCATATATTTTGAATAAAAGAATTTTTTTTGTTGAAATTGTATTATCTTTTGGTAAAAGGTTCGACTAGCAGCAGTGACAGTGTCGACCTTACCGAACAAAATGTTCGGTTAGAGAGTAGAAGTTCGTCTAGGAATTGCACAATCCAGAGTAATGTTCGGCTAATAATATCAATTTAAACTCTAGCCAAACTTTAAAAAAATCCAGGCTCAGTTTGTGTCAGAAGTTCGATATATAGAATATTTCAAGTAGCGGAACTTTATACATTTTACCAGGGTTTTTTGGTGTCATAAGTTCGTCTAGGAATTATTTATTGCACGCAGACGATAATTTATGATTTCACCAGGGATTTTTGGTGTCATAAGTTCGGCAAGGTTTGATTTGAAACCCCTTAGCTGAACATTACTCTAGATTGTGCAATTCTTAGCCAAACTTTTCACACCTAGCCGAACATTACACAAGAGTTTCAATTTTTTTTTGTTAAGTATGCTACTAATACTGAATTACAAGGCTAGAAACCAATATATTTAATAACACGCAATGAGAAACCTAGAAACCAATATTTCTACTAACACACAATTAAAAATATTGAAATCGATTACATTTTTAGCATCTTCAACACCCCATACTTGTTACGAGAAACCTACGAAGGATATCATAATGAGTTTCGCATTCAAAATTCTTTCCTTTCCATCTTCTCCATTCCTCTCGAGCTCGCACTACAACATCAGCATTGGTTTCACCCCTAAATCGTTATCGATTGACAACCCGAATTAAAACTATAAACTCTTCGACTTGTTTTCTTATAGTTTGAAATCTACAAAACAACGCCGGAGAATCCCTGTTATTAAGATTACCTATTTCAGTGCAGAAGGTTTCAAGAATTCTACCCCAATAACGCATACTAACTAAACCATTTTGACGTCGTTCTTCACCCTTCTTTAGATAAAAAAGCACATAGTTTGTGCAAAAAGATAAATCTTCATCTAGAGTAAAGCTAGCACCAATGACTGCCATTTTTAAGTGAATATGTGATTTTAAACGTGAACTAGTAGCTGGGTATATACATAGTACTTGTTCCTACGAATATTTTTCGAAAAGTGTGGAAACTAAAATTGTTCGGCTGAAACCATTAAAGTTCGGCTATTTTTACCTCCATTCACGTTCTAGTTGTCTAAGAAATATCGGGGCATATGTCTTCAAATACGTATAACATAGCTCACGCTTGAATGTTGTTCTACCATGACGTATTCCCCAAAGAGATTGAACTCTAGCACTCTAAAAATTAAAGAATTGACAAGTTAGTATTAAAAACTAATAATACTCCATTCACAAGATAAAGGATCGTGTTTAAATACTCACTTTCTCTTCAGCAGTAGCTATACGATGATATATCTTTATCCAGCGGAGTATTCTAATGTAATATCGCAATGTATATTTTAGCATTCCAAATCTTTCGGCTAATTCTAACCATTTACTGTTTTTAGGATTCCCATATAATTCGAAATAAAATTCTTTCACTCTCTTCCAGAACATCGAATAACGTTCACGAGGTCTTTACGGTAAGCCGGAATGAAAGCTTTAACAAGCACTACATCATCTTTAACGGTGAATGGTTCCATTTGTTACTAGAAATGTAAAAAATTGGAGGAAGATAGAGTATTGGTGTCAAAAATAGAAGTTCATGCGAGAAAAGTTTGTGCAAAATGAGTTAGAGAATGCAACATTTATATAGAGAGATGCCCCAACTGATATATTTAAAAAAAAAACGAGATAATTTCTCTCCAACCTATAAGTTCGGCTAGATCAAAATTTGTTATATCTAGCCGAACTCTTTAATTTATAATTCGGTTAACAATTCAATTCCCTTTAGAAACCAAAAATTGCTCTGTTTTTACAAAAAATAAAACGATGGCAGCCGAAGACTTGGTTTCTAAACCGAACCAATTGTTCGGCTAGATCGAAATTTGCTATGACTAGACGAACTCTATAATTCAAATGAAAATAAAAGTTTGTTTTTTTTTTTGCAAAAAGTTAAACGTTGCTAACCGAAAATTCACTTAACATCTAACTTCATAATACTGTTTCAACATAAATTAAAACCCAACAACAAAATAACATACCATGTTCTTCACTTACTACATATTTTTCAGAGAAAGTGTTCAAAATAACTTAAAACATCCGAGAAAAACGAAAAAAAAAAACAAAGCATAGATATTCAAAGTGAGCAATCTCATTGATCTCATAAAATTCTTCCATTCCTTGTTACTATCGACTTGGTCCTAGTATTATCAACTTTTACTCGCTTCTTCTTCTTTTCCTTCTCCTTAGGATCATCAACAACTTCATCTTCCTCAACTGGTGAGTACATAGGTCCTTAACGTAGTTGAGGGGATTGTCAGGACTGTTCCATTCACAATCAGGATCGTTCATCATTTGTGAAAAATCTGGATCATCCATCATCATTTGATATATTTCTTCAGGAGTAACTCCTTTTCGTAAATTGAAAAGAGGACGAGAAAGAATTTCAGCTTTTCGAGTCGGAGAAAGAGTTTTACCCATTTCAGCTATCGCAACCTTTTCCTTTTCATTTCCATTGCCTTTACCTTCTTTCGGAGCCTAATGTGGATAAACCAATGTAAATGTTCGGTTATGAATGATATTTATCGAATTAACCGAACAAAAAGTTCGATCAACAATCACAAAGTTCAGCTAGGTTTGACACCAAAATTACCAAAAACAGAATAATGTTCAGCAAATGGAACAAAAATATTTTTGACCGAACATTTTGTTCCCAATTTGGGACTAAAAAGTTCGGTTGATAAGATGTATTATTGACCTGAACGAACTCCTACTATTTTCACTAAACAAAAAAGTTCCGTTGAAAAATCAATGACAAAACCAAAGTTCGGCTAGCCCCTAAATGTTATTCTCAACCGAACTGTTCTTGGTCTTCATCCTAACAGAAAGTTCGGCTGGTGATCCTAACTGAACTTTTCACTAATACTACGTTTTGAACATGATTTCAAGTCGGAATAAAAATCAAAAAACTGATAGAAATGAATGAGTTTGTCGAGAATTACCTTCTAATATTAGAACTGGAAGATTCATTCTTTGCTTCTTTATTTTGGGTCTTGATTTGCCTCCACCATCAACAACCGGATTTTGTTGATTAACTTCATCAATCGGTTTAACCATTGTTTAGTGATTACTAAACTAGGTTAAAGATGAGAAGAAGAGGGAAAAAAAAGATGAAAAGTTTCAAATTTGATAGAGATAAAATTAGGTTTAGGTCAAGGTTTATATATCATTATAGTTAAGGTTTAATATTAAGGGCTACTTAGTTATTTCATCATATTAATATACCACTTAGCTCTGTAGGCATATGGTCTAAGTAGATAAAAGCCCACTTAAAAATAGACTGGCCAAAAAATCGTTTCTAATGAATTCATAGTAAATGGGCCCGATAATTAATGTGTCCAAATAAAGTGTAAAATCTGGAAGACCATAGATGACGAGAACAAGATCCGGCATTCCGGTCTTTATAATCTGTCTCAGTATGGGACTTCTGTTATCCAGGTGCCACAACCATGCGTAGGTGTAGTTTGAGAGGTGGCCTTTTGACACAAAAAAACAAAACAAACAAGGATGATACTGATATCCAACGGTCTGTATAAGTACCCCCGCAAGAACTTTCGTTGTTTTTCTTCGCAAGAGCTAATGAAAAAGTTAAGTAATTTAGCTAGGCATATGCAGGATTTTTCTTGAACACCTACTTGCATGAAAATGGTCGGTAAGGTTTTCATCATGATAGAATTTTCATTTATGACATTTTTTTTTTGTTGGCCACATATTGTACGTAATTCGACGCTGCATAGAGTGCAGGTATGATCTGCTAGATAAAGTCTTTTGCAGAAAATATGCTGTGCTAAAGTAATTAAACCAAATGCACACCTTGACATTGATTCATGTAATCCTGCTATCATGAGTTCATGATTCAATTTTAATCGAATTGTTTGATTGACTATACCAAGTACTTCGATTGCTTTCTAGTGTTTTATGAGATCAAAGGTTTATCATCTAAAAATGTTTTTTTTTTTTTGCTTAAAAAAAGGTTTATCATCTGAATAAAATATGTATAGACATGAATAAAATGTGTATACATATGTGAAACTTTGTAAAATGACATACTAGATCCAAAGCACAATCCCAAGTTTCAACGACACAAGCGAATTATTCTTCTATGTTTGTCTTTTCTCTTTTATCTACTGCAAAAGAGTTTTTTCTGATGGTGCTTTGAATACGCCACGATGGTAAATACTTTGCGTTGCTAAGGTGACATTTTAATTGGTTGAGGCAGATGGATAGGAGGCAGATTTTCAAATTTGAGATAAATCTCTCCCTTTTTTAACGGCAACAACACAAATAAAAAAATATTAATTGATCATTAGTTTTTCTAAATTAATATTTAATCATTGGATAAAAATTCCGTGCAGATTATTAACTACATTTGTTAGATTTTTTTAAAATCAATCGTGAATTAATTCTTTTGTGCCTACAAAAAACATCATTTTTATAATAATCAAGATGAATATTTTAAAAATATCATATCTTTCAAACTATATATCGGATTTTGGTAAACTTTATATATTTAGAAAGTTTTTAAAATTATCTACATAATAAACATAAATAGGAGTATCAAATTTTTATTTTTCTAATATTTATTTTTTATTGCTATTTATATTCTTTTTTTCCAAAAACTTCAGCAAACTTTGAAAACAAAGTGAAAAACTAACGTTTACATACGTGCAACGCACACATACTTGCCTTGTAGTTTTTAGTTTGGGATGTCGTAATTAAATTTACATGAAAACGCTTGTATATATGTAAATTCAATATCATTAAAAAGAACTCAATCGTAATTAGATTAAAAAAAGAAAGTTGTTAATTTCAGTCGGTATTATCATAAAACACCAAAATAACCATATTTACTAGAAAAAAATTCTAACCATAAGTTGAGTTCTATAAAAACACCATATTCTTTAAAAATGATATAAAAACGCTAAATTTATAAAAAAATATAAATTAGATCATTTTCATATTCCTTAAATACCAATATTATCTTTTTTTTGTACTTCTTCTTATATTGGATGTTGTTTTTCCCATCTCACTTAAACTTTCACACTACTACCGAATCCCTTACCATATCCTGATCCTCCATCGCATCCTCTTCCTCCCCACCACCACTACTAGCACCTCCTCCTCCTCCTACTACTATTACATCATCACCACCAAACCCACTACCTGATCCTCCACCAACACTACCTCTGCCTACACCACCTCCTCCTCTTCCTCACCTACCACCAACAACGCCTCTTACTCCTACTCCTCAAGTATCTCTTCATCTTCTGTTACAACAAATTCCATTCAAAAAATTATTTCTAAACCACAATAAGATTAAATTATGAAATTTACTAAACATTAATCAACGTGATATAAATTTGGGGTTTTATCAAAATTCAAAAATTGATTTAACACGATTCAGACAATTATATGTTTGGTGAATTGGGGTTTCTGCTGCTCATCTATTCTTCCATTAACTTCTTAAATGTTGACTGCTTTGGTTTTTTATTGTTTCTTGATTCGAAATGAAGATGTGTATCATTGGGATTTAGGTTAAAGATATTTAAATCGAGTTTCAGAGTTTGTGTGAGTTGAATTATTTGTTTTTTCTTAGTTCTAATGCTCTTTAATTTAATTTTTTCCAGTTTCAATCCATTGTATTTTATTGGCATGGTAGTTATTTCATAACATCCAGTATTGTAATTTTTCTATTTAACCTCAGAAGTAATTGATTCATACAGAACTCTAGTCTGATGTCTTTAAATTTGTAGCTGAAAATTTGAAACCTCACATAAGAACTAGCCACTAGCCCACTACTATTAGTTTCAAACATTTCTGGCTATCTGGTGAAAGCTACCAATCGAAACAAAGAAGTGCATGGTTATTTCATTACTGCAATGACATCTAAATACCAGGTTTGGTTTCAACATATTTTGAAAAAAATTAAAACGGCGTTCAAACCAATATTTTGTTGGTGAAAACAATAAGTTTATGTTGAAACCAAATTTGGTCAACTAATTTTTTCCTAGTTTATTCAGTCTGACTCGGGATTGACGCGTTTGATTTCATCGTTTGAAACTAATGTTATGTTAGTAGAATGTCAATTTTATGTTAAAACCGGGTTTGATTTCAACATATTTTGACAAAATTAAAACGATGTTGAAACCAATGTTTTGTTGGTGAAAACAATAAGTTTATGTTGATACCAAATTTGGTTCAACTGATTTTTGCCTAGCTTATTCAGTCTGACTCGGGAGTTGACATGTTTGGTTTCATCGTTTGAAACTAATATTGTGTTAGTAAAATGACATTTTTATGTTGAAACCAGGTTTGAGTTTAACATATTTTGACAAAATTAAAACGACGTTAAAACCAATGTTTTGTTGGTGGAACCAATTTTGGTTTCAACTAATTTTTGCTTAGTTTATTCAGTCTGACTCGGGAGTTGACGTGTTTGGTTTCATAGTTTGAAACTAATGTTGTGTTGGTGAAATGACAATTTTATGTTGAAACCAAACCTGGTTTCAACATATTTTGACAAAATTAAAACGACAATGAAACCAATGTTTTGTTGGTGAAAACAATAAGTTTATGTCGAAACTAAATTTGTATTTAACTTATTTCCGCCTAGTTTTTGTCCTTGAAGCCGATGTTCTTGGTGATTCGGTAAGTTTTTGTTGGAACCAAGTATATAAATTTTGTCGTCGAAACTAATGTTTAATTGCTAGTGATACAATAAGTCTATGTTAAAACCAGTTGATTTTGCTGAATTTTCGTCGTGGAAACTAATGTTGTTGGTGATACAGTTAGTTATCATTGAAACAAGGTTTGGTTTCAACTGATTTTATCGAGTTTTGTCTTCGAAACCAATGTTGTTAGTCATATAAAAATTTATGGTTTTGTTTCAACTGTTTTTGATAAAATTAGACGGCATGGAAACCAAATTTTTATTTTTGAAACGATAAATTTATGTTGAAACTAAGTTTGGCCGTGACGCTGGTTGGTCGTAGTAGGATGGTAGTGGTTGTGGTAGCAATGCTGGTTGGCGATGGTGGTGGTGGTTGGTGGTAGGGTGGTGGTGGTTGGTGGTGTGGTGCTAGTTGGTGGTGGCGGTGCTAGTTTTGGTGGTGGTGCTAGTTGATGGTAGCGATATTGGTTTGCTGTGATGTCGGTTGCTGATGACGATGGTGATGGTGATGCTAGTAGGTGGTGGTGGGGTGGTGCTAGTAGTAGTAGGAGGTGGTGGTAGGAAGAGAAACAAGATTTACGAATAGAGTTGTTTCTTATTTTTTTTAGATAAATTTAAAGTTTAAACTGTGAGGATTTGTTTAGACTTGAGGTTTTTATGAATCATTTGTTTTGTTGGTCATTTTATAGTAAGAAATAGACAACTTTGTTATTAGGCTTGGTACGACAACCCATGAGGCCATGACCCCCACATCTCCAATGTGATACATGCTTTTGTTGTACGTGATATTTGCAGCAGGTGATATTCAAGATGAGTTAAATTCTGGATTCTGATGAGTCACCATTTTTCATCCAAAGCCTGATCCTAAACTAGATTTGTCTTCATTACATACTCAACTCTTACTATTCCATTCTAACTTGCACAGAATAAGTATTGCTGCTAAATTACGCCAAAGGTGTGTCCATTACGCACCATCCATTCAATTCAAAGAAGTCCGCGGAGAAAAACCAGTATACCATTTATTAAAGGGTTAAATTCTTCTTCATTGTTGCTGCGCTGTTCCTTCTCGATTCATAATTAATACTCCATAGTCTACATAATTACTACTAATTCTCTTTCCTCACAAACTTCACCCTCGCGGTTTCACGTTTCCGACATTCAATTTTGCTTCTTCTTCTTCTTCTTCGAAATTGGAATCCAATAATTTTTTTGTTGATGTTGAGTCAATGCTAATGAGAAGGTTGTTTTGATGACAAACATTGGGTTTTGTAGCCCAATTCGCGGCTTACGCGATACAATTTGTGAATGCTGTTCTAGGCTAATCCCTTGTCTCTCTGATCCTGGTTAGTATTCTTTTCAGGTTTATTATTTATTTATTTAAATCTGTGCGAAATTTATATTTTTATTGATTTTTCAGAGACGAGATCTTCATGGGGTTTGAAAGCGTCTCTAGTGATGCTTCATTTGTTATATGTTGGTGTTCTATTTATTTTTGACAAAGATTTGATTCAGAAAACGTTTAATCAACCATGGTATGTGAAACCCTTCTTTTCCCTCTACATGATTTTTTTCTGTATTTTGTAGTTAGGTTAGTTTTTTTTTTAATAAGAATAAAAATTAACAACACTGGTAGTAATTGTAAGCAAAGCATATCACATTATCTATAACGAGGGTAATTATGCGCAGTGACTAGAATAAGAAGCTAACAATGACAAGTACAAAACATAGATGATAGGTTTCGTTTATTGTGCTGCATCTAGTTCGATTACGTTTTTGTTTTTGATCACTGGCTCTAAAATCTCTAACTGGCGGAACAACTGTTAGATCGATTAAGTATTAGGTTGCAATAGTTTAATGGAGGGTTAGAGGGAAGTAGTTAATGTTTAGGCCTTAGTGTGTGAGCATTAGACACTTGTTGTCATTTTTATGTTTTAATGAAAAGAAAGAGCTATGTTTGTAATATAGTCTTTAGCACGAAATATCTGCACATTAATCTTTCAAGTGAACTGTGGCAATTGATTTTTGTTCCACTTTTACTAGTTTTTTTCGTTGGGAAAACAGTGAGAACTGTTTGGTATTAACCTGTTCTTCCCAGATGTTCTGTGCCTATTTCTTTGTAGTAGACTGGGAGTACGGTTTCTATGGCCGAGAAAAACATTTTCTTCAGCACTTACGTGATCGATTTCTGGGCTTATCAGATCTATTTTAATTCATTTCACCATAGTTCTTTTTCTTTCGTATTTTGCTAATTTCATTCCTATTTTCTCAGGTACACCGCAGCTTACTTGTTTGTGCTTCTTGCAACGTTAGCCCAATACTTTATTACAGCAGGAACTTCTCCTGGGTAGCTACCATCTCAGTTCATTAAACACCATCTTTTGACCTGCACATTCACTTCAAAGCATTGATAAGATTAAACCACATGCTTTCTGTTTGCTTTTGTTTCCGTTGTCCATATTTTCATTATGCATATATCTTGCTCTAGGTATGTCCTTGATTCAATGAGGGCTGTCAATGAGTCACATGCTGCATTCAGAAAGGCATCAGAATTGAAGTAAGATTGATAAACTTTTCCTTAAATTTTCGTATTTTGACATGATATTGATTAAGTACTAAAGCCTCTTTGAAGTAGCACTGAGATAAGGTTTGCTTGAAGATAGTAGAAAACCCTTACCAATAGGATGGCTTACTAACTTTACTTTATAATGATTAAGCAAAGACAATCTGCTTCAAGCGTAGCCAGAAGCTTAACTATCTCCGTGGAAGGAGACCAGTTTGGAAGAACTTTTTCAGGATCATTCAACACACCATGGACAAAGATGGTTATGGAAATGTACCCACCTGGATCATCCGTAAGGTACAGAAACTCTGGTTGGTTTTCTGCTTAATTATCTTTAGGTCAGTGGAAAAGTTATATGATGGTTGTTTACTTGGGGTAGAGCTGTTATTGAAATTTCCTGTCTTTTAATTAACCCCATCTGATCCCGTTATGGGACGGATAAGAAGGCTAGGTTAATATATAATTTTATGATTTTTCCACACTTTTGAGTTGACATCAGTGCTATTGCCCAAAATTGCAACTAACTTGTTGACCTGATCTGGCAGGACTTGGACTTGCAGCCACTGTAATATACTGCAGGTAATACCATCAAATTTAAGCTACCTATTTTCTGTACTATATTACTTAGGATGAATTGTAACATCTACTTTAACTGTAGTGGATGATTTATTGATGTTCAATTGGAGGTGTATACATAGTAGTTACAGTGTTTCACATATGCACATATTTGGCTAGCATCACATGATTCTACTATCTATATACCAATTCTCATTGTATATAACAAGTTACTGGATACACATGATTCTTTGTTTAGCATGCCAGGTAGATCCTATACGTTTATCGACCAAAAACTAATTGCTAATAAATATATAGGAAAAAAGAAGTAGAAGAAAGCAGTAATTATTGGATAACGACATAAGCATGAATAAGATCAAGTTATCAAACTATAGCTTGAAACTTAAAATTGGGAACAAAGTTTATAATGACATAAGCATGTAAACTTTTCATAAGTCAAGGTTAATGGTTCAGGCTCTTCCAAGAGTCTGCACGTATACAGTTCACCATTACTAGATCCAGAATCCTTGTTCATACCCTAGAGTCTTTAGTAGGCAATTGTTGAGCTAAATGCTAATGGTTGGTTTAATTTGTTTGGTTTTTTGGATATCAACAGATGGAAATTTGTAATAGCCAAAAAGAATTGAAAATTCTAATTTGAGTATAGTAACCTTATCAACCAAACAAGAACTCTATTTGTTGTTGCTGACTCGCATGTTGCGGTTGTAAGATTGCAGCATTTTTGTGTATGTGCGAGTGAAGGTTTTCAAGTTGTTATACTTGATGTGTTAGATATTCTGCAGAAAATTCTTTCCATTGGTAGGCTTTAGTCAGTGGTCACCTTGCAAGTGGAATATGACGGTCATCTAACGTCTTTGTATATTTCACGGTGTGTGATGTTTTTTCAGCCTCCACGAGCAAAGCATTGTCATGACTGCGATAAATGTGTTCTTAAGTTTGACCATCATTGTGTTTGGCTAGGGACATGCATAGGCCAGGATAATCATTTCCGATTTTGGTGAGTTGCATTTTGTTGTACAATTTCGTCTTTTAGTAGTCTGATCTATTTGTCCTGGATAAACGGATTGGCAATTTTATCTTATATCGACCTAAGCCAGCACTGGCTCCACATTTTCTCCAGTTGAAATAAGAGATTCATTTCCTTGTGTCGACATAGTTTGGGGAAAAAAAACTTACCTGATGTGGAGATTGGCCTAGTTTTTATTTTTCTATGTAAGTGACCTGTCAGGAAAGGGGAATGAGCTTTTTGAACCTAATCTTTTTTTTTTTCAGAATTCACAACCAAGATGTATGCTTTGTGGGATCATATGATTATCATTTTCCTTACATGATGCAATTCTTTTTTAGGTGGTACATTTTTGAAGAGAACATATTGTGCTTCTGGACTATCATCTTATACATCTCTTTTCTGAGGTCTGATACACCACGGGCATGGTATGTTAATTTCTGTGGTAAAAGACTTCTTCACTTGTGAGAAAATTTACTATATTCTGGTGACGTGTAAGTATCAGATATGTTACAGCTGAATCTACATTTATCGATCAAAAGCAATGTATGTATGTTATAGTGTCATTCACGCAGAAATGTATGGTTTCTGGGTGGATGGAGGTAATTTACAATTCACCGAAGGAATTTGTAATAATACTACCCTTTCTTTTATCAGGTGGATTGATGCGATTATGATATTACTTCTGGCCACTTTGTTCATGTGCACCATATTTATTTTCCTCCTCCTTATTTTCCACAAGTAAGTTTTATTCTTCAAAGAGCAATCATTTTGATTATTGTTCAGTTTGGTATTATTGTAACCAAAATTCATTATTCCTTAGTTTCATGGTTTACTGACATCTTTATCTACTTGCTGTGATGTTTGAAATGTATAAGCCGAGTACGGATGGTAGTTTCAGTGGTTACACATTTATAAGGATGACCAGCACAAAGTCAAGTAAAATAGTGATAGTAATTTTGACCATCTTTACAAATTACGAAGGTCATTTATAGACATAAGCTGATTTTCTAGCTCTTTCAAAAGGTTGAGAATTGGGATTATGGATACAGCATATGATATGTTTTAGGGCGTATCGTGGTCAAGTTGTATGATAGGACTTAGAAGCACATCCTGGGTTAGTCCCGAGTATTAGTGGGCATCCCCATAGGCTCTTAGTACTTCTCTTCCTTTCAGAAATTGATTAGAAGACCATTAAGCAACCCCTTGAGTGTTACTCATGTCAAGAATGCTGTTCAAGTTGATAGTATGACTAGCCAATCTATTTGGTTTAGTTTATAAGGAGGCGAAACTTAAAGTCTTAAAAATAAACCAAAGTGTTCCTTTTTTTTGAGTTTTTGCTTCATTGTGTTTGATCTCTTTGTCTGGATAACGTTTTCCAAGTTGGAGTATGAATTTGGTGTCCTATAGCATAAAGTGTAAAGTCTCCAGTAATAAGGTAACTTATTGTGAATTCGTCTTTTTTGCAGCTATCTTATCCTCACAAATCAGACCACTTTTGAACTAGTGAGAAAGCGTCGAATTCCATATCTAAGGTATGTGTAGCTGAAGGATTTGTCGGACACATCCCTGATCAAATACCAATTTTCTTGGTGGTTGTTGTAACATTTCCTTGTTATTTGTTCTTTTCTTTGCAGAGGTGTTCCTGCAAAGGTATTTCCGTTCAGCAAGGGTATCTGTAGAAACGTCAGCAAATTTTGTTGTACGTGGGGTAAACATAACATGGAATCAGTTCCACCACCTGAAGAGCTTGAAGAAAGATCAAGACCCTACACCTGCTCTGATGTATTATGCTGTCGTTGCTGCTGATTGCTGTGTAAAATTATGTATTTCAGAAAAAATTCTTCTGTTGTAATCTGAGGTGGTGACTTGTGTAACTCATGAAACCTGTACCTATTTTTACAGAACAATATGGGATGGGTAGATTTTTACATGGATTTACTACTAGATTTCAGTACCCCAAAACCCTTTAGTTTTGATGAGCTTTTAGAATTTTTTGGACTGAGGTGTAGACTGTATGCATATATGAGAGAACAAAATTAGTGCAATTGTTACTGTACATACATATTGGAGTTTGTTTAGTCCGGCACAAAATATAAAAGATTAAACAGGTTGGTTGGTTGAATTAATATCGACAATTTTAATCCTTTTCTGTTCGTATGAATTCGTAGGAAATAAACTTAGAAGGAATAGAGGCTCGAAGGCTCAGGCGAGAACTCCACCTTAGTCTGCTTAACTTTGCATGACTATTCATTTAAAAAGATAATGTTAACGTGATTGTCATTTCAAAAGATAATGTTAACGTATAGATATAAACCACTATATTATAGCCAACGGCTATTACTATGACGTATGTTTTAGCTATAATGTAGTAAAAAACAATGGCTTGGCTAATGAGAGGTAGAGATGTGTGTCGTTTGCTAGCTAAGAGATGGACTACGGAAATCCAGCTTTTGTAAAGCACACCAGACAAATACTGAATTTCAATTAATTTTTTTTCCGTTTTACGGATACTGAGGATACCGTCTTCGAGTTAATGTTTGTTTAACCTTTTTTTATTATAACTCTCTCACACCAAATTTTGGTCATCCATTATTCTTAACGGTTTTATGTTTTCCACCGTCAGATTCCAACTACTATTTTTAAAACAATTTGAGAAACATGACTATATATATAAAATAATGTTTCTCAAATCACTCCAAATCATCTTCTTACAACTTAATTTCCACTCAAATCACCTTCTTTTAAAATTCAATACCAATTCTTTTTACATTTCATTAAATCTTACAATACAATGGCTCTCTAAAAACTATTTTCTAGTGAATGCTTTAAACAAATTCATATAAATTGAGTTGTTATCCATCAAACAACACACACTCAAATCATAACATTTATCATTTCTATCTCCTCTAAAAATTTCTATGCATCTCCTTTTAAAGTTTCTGAGAATATCTTTTTAAGTATGGCTTTGTATCAAGTAGAAGAAGATGTAGCAATTACCAGAGCTTGAGTAAATGTTGCACTTCAACCTGATGTCCTACACCACCTAGTTCTGGCTATTAACTTTTGGGAATAGGTGTACAACATTTATACTCAAGAGTTTGTGAATGTTCATCAGATAACAAGGCCGGTTATACAAAATAGGGTTGTTATCTTAAAAAGACAGTACAACTATACGTAGATATCAAAAAATAAATTTATAGATACAAAGTTGTAAGTTTTTTTTAATTTCCTTTACATATCTTAAAATATAGTTCTTCCAATTAGTTATTAATCTAGTTTATGTTTGTTTCCTGCAGGAGGAATTTGGAAGACATTATTACTTTTGGAATACCGGCCAACAATTCAAATTTTATGGATGTTACCTAATCAATAAGGATGGCTTTCCGGAGCTTAACCCGGAACTGGCACTGTGCGATTCTCCCGAAGATTAAAACAACAATTGGTCTAGATTTTATGGGTACATCTTCTGTAAACCCCCTACGAAACTAAACTCGTCCATTAGGATCACCTGGGGACTAAAAGACTTATTGCATATGCTAAGTGTAACCGTGATTCTTACGAAAGTGAGTTAGACTTAAAATTAAGAATTTAGTAATTTGCTTATACTTTAATTTTTTTTTCCAAATAATGTATTATCTCTTTATTAACTCTTGAAGAGTACATAAAGAAATGACATTATATTCAAATATTTATTCATCGGGATTGTAGTAAGCAAGATTTTATTTCAAGTGTCCACCACATTTATCAACTTAAATTTTGTGCCTCTCTCTTAAAAAAATTCTAAGCCAATAGTTTTCTGAAAAAATAAAATAAAAATAAGTTAGCAATGTTAACTTTAAATATTGCCCAAATACTAATAAATAATACATGTTCAGATACTTACTCGTTCTTTATATGATATCCCAGGATTTCGTATGTTAACTTCAACCTGAATATCAATGAACATTTTAACCTCATTGTTGATGCAACTGAATCTTATTTGGAGAGATTGTTAAGTTCTAGTCTTTTTATTACATGTTAGCATAACAAAGGTTTCAAATACATTAACCCAAAAACTGTTGTAGGGTTGATTTGTAGAAGTTGGATCATTTGTAATCGATATACATGCTTGAACAAGAACAACATCTTCTTCACTAGCGAATCACTACATTTTTTTTTTTGTTGTTGGAAATAAAAGATAATGTTTTGACAATTTAAGTATGAGTATGATTTTCATTATATATAAAAATCACTAAAGCATTTTGATTTCAAAAAAATTTCCGTTAAATAATAAATAACCGTTACTAAAAAATTATAGTCGTTGGAACTAGATTAAAGTTGGTTTCTTTTGCTTCCTTCTGAATATAACAAGTAAATAACACCATTATATTGTTAGAATTCTTTACATTACATACTCTAAAATCTATAATCCACGATATGTCCTTTGATATGGTCCTAAAATGGAGCATTTTCCAGATCATATCTGGATGATGGAAGACTTGGGCATCCTGCTTCATTAGTAGATACATAACCTTTTTGTTGATATTGTTGCCGTGCTTTGATTGAGATATTAAGACTCATCTTGAGGATGGTAGAGTTGCTTATCTTGATTGTTTGGTACAAAATCATGAGGCGATGTTGATGAATCACGGTCCCTACTACTATGTCTTGGAGTCAACGACGTTTCACTAGTATATTCTCCTTGATATCGCGGTTGAAGAAAATGAAGATGGGTTGGTACGCCTTCTTTGGATGAAGTCTATGTTGCAACTCTCTTATATAGTCAAGCAATATTTGACTCATATCATCAATGTGATGTTGCTTTTCCTCAACCAATCGGCACCACATCTCCTGCAAACACAAAAAAAAAGATTAATTTTTTATTTTGACAACAATTTTATAAAGATAACTTAAAAGAAATAATAAGACAAGTAATACTTACATTTGTGCTCCATTTGACATTATAATTGGGTTTTTTATAACTTTACTCAATTACTCATTTACATAGGTCTCCTGATTGTATGACCACGCTCGTCAACAAATTTGATATAAGGATTTACTAGCACTCTGATATAAGGACATTTCACTGGCACCAAGTCTTGTGTATATATGGATTGCATCCGCTCTGGTGGTTGACTAACAAAAATATTAGGATTTTACGAATGATATACATCTCTATTTCCTTGATGTTTAATAATTGAGGAGTAGCTTCCAACAAAGTTTTGACTCTAAAACTCAAAGTACTCCCAATCATAGACCTTCTCATATTTTAATTTATCACGTTCATGCTGGGGTACATGCTAGTCGTGAACGATATCTATCAATATGTCAGGTGGATATATCGGTATTAATCTCCCAAGTACACGACGTTCTTTCCATTTGGATCATAAAATTTTTACATCCTTCAGAAATGCTTCTTACATGTTTTACCTCTTCCTTATATTGTCATCGACTTCCCAACCAAGACACCAATGTTGCTGAATAGATGGTGTAGCTGTCTATTTGGTTACAAACCGATATGTTGAATGGTTACTGGCATCATGTTGTTTACCTCTTTTTTTCAGTATTTATGTGTCATCCCATCCAACCATTGATCAAATCTTATTCACTGAGGTTTATTATGCTGAAAAATATACATCGGAAATACGTCCAAAACCAAGGATGTAAAAACACAAATACTTAAAGATTATTGATGACTTACGTTCAACAACAACAACACAATAAATTTATAAGGGAGTATAAATATGTTTGACATTAATAGATACCAAAAGAACTGGAGGTGACTTTTTTCTTTTGTCACTCCCTTACTCAACTTCCATAACATAAATCCATACATGTCTAAACCCCAATCGTAAGTGTTGAGTATGTTTAAATCCCTAAATACCCTTAACCAGCTTCTTGGAAAAATATCGTTCTTGTTTAGGAAAGGTACATTACCCACAACCCACATCTTCTTCTTCTTCTTTTTGATGAAGGGGAGCAAACAAACCATCCACTGCGGTGCAAATTCATCCAATTCTTGAGTACCAAAATTTTAAATAATATGCGGGTTCCTTGGTCAATAGGTATGCCTGGTATTTGTATGAAGTCCCATGGTGTAAAGCCTATTTTAAGAAGTAATGTAGTGAAATGTAGTGGTGGTATGCCACCACCTCTCCAATATACCGGTGGTTAGAACCGTCTCGTTAAGTTTTGGATAAACTATTTTAAACATTGATCCACACCCACAACTGTCGACAATTTCTTTAGCATGAGGATTCTGGGAAACAATGGCGTACAATTCATTAACATGGCTTGTACTATGTTGATGTTTTCCTATCTTGTCCCTATTTTCTCCCTTGGGGAATTTAAACTTATGATTATCATTAAAACGCGACGAAACCGGATGTCTAGAACACATAAATGTGATCAAAATTATCCGACATTCTCAATCCTACAACAGATTTGTATATATTATCAAATTTTAGCACATTGGCATTGCAAAAATCATCACATAAACCATTGCATTTGAACACATTTTAATCTGATATATAAATATCATATATCAACACATCTTAATCACAAATTAATCATCAAATAACAAGTTAAACATGGATTTCTAATTAGTAATAATATAATATTAATGACTAGCCATGAGTTTTAAATCATCAATCAAACATTAACAATTTTATGATAATAAAAAAAATGTTTTTCCAAATCCTAAAAGTTTAATTACTAACCTTTGATAATTTTGTGGATAAAATTGAAATTAAAAGATATAATAGGAACATATTTGATTAGAGAACAAGACCTTCTGATATTACGATAAAATTCGATCTATCACATGTTTGAAAATCAAAAGGGATGATGGATAGATAAAAGTAAAGTTAAATATCATATATCAACACATCTTAATCACAAATTAATCATCAAATAACAAGTTAAACATGGATTTCTAATTAGTAATAATATAATATTAATGACTAGCCATGAGTTTTAAATCATCAATCAAACATCAACAATTTTTTGATAATAAAAAAAATGTTTTTCCAAATCCTAAAAGTTTAATTACTAACCTTTGATAATTTTATGGATAAAATTGAAATTAAAAGATATAATAGGAACATATTTGATTAGAGAACAAGACCTTCTGATATTACGATAAAATTCGATCTATCACATGTTTGAAAATCAAAAGGGATGATGGATAGATAAAAGTAAAGTTAAATAGCAAAAAAAGATAGAAGTGCTAAACTCACGCTTCTCCTTGAAAATCAAAAGGGATGATGGATAGATAAAAGTAAAGGTCAGGGTCATGGACAGCAAAAACCAAATTTAATTTGTCCTGTGAAGGTGGATTGAACACCCAACCTTTAGATCTTTAGTCTGACGCTTTCCCATCTGAGCTATCCCTGCTGTTTTATCATTGTTACTGTTAATTACTATTTCACATCAAATGTAAAACGTTAACTTAATCAGTCGGTTCCTTAAAAATCAGGTTTCACCCTCGGAGATGGAATTGTTCGATTCTTCTCATTTTCCTCGATTGATGATCCAAATCCGATGAGATCTGTGTAATGAGTAAGTGAGAGGTTTTTGAATAGAGATTATATTGAGAGATGATTCCTCGTTCGAATCTGGCGGAACAAGTGAAAGAATATCAGATTAGATCGAAACTCGATTGGGCTACTGATTCTTTTTTTACCTCCACTTCTCCTAATCAAAACTCTAGGTAAATCATTACTGTCAGTCTCTTAAATTAATACATTAATTTCTCTGTTTTTGGAGTTATTTCTTCTGTTATAATATGAAAATTCCATGTTGTAATATTCTTCTGAATGCCATAATAAAATAGAATCAACAGCGAAAACAGAACTTGCAGCCTTACATCTGAAATTTCAATTAATTTACTCAGACACACCTTATTATAAAAAAACAACAACAGAACAATAAGCTGTGGGGAGTTTATAAACAAACAATTGGTGAATGGTGATTAACTAATGAGAATGCTTTCATGGGTTGGGATAATTGCATTAGAGCTTTCTTTTATTGGTGAATCTGTTACCAAATATTAGAGTGAACTGCTCGGATTCTACTTCTTTGGTAGATTAGAAAGTAGCATTGCAGTAACGGGTTAATATATGATAATAAGAATATGTATCATTAGCCTCACTGATTTTTCATTTACTTGTAATTTTTTTATGCATCATTGAGCTGTAGGGTGGAAGTGGCATTAGTTGTCCATAAACGATCTTCTTGGTTAATGTTTCTTGATGATTCCCTTTTGTATGTTAAACAATATTTCCTTATGCTAAGTGTTCTACCTGACCATCAAGTGAGAAACAAAACTTAGATAGGGTTTTGTATTGAACTGTGATGGTGATAAGTTTTTTCCTAAGATAAAGACCCGAGCTGAGACCATCTGTTTATAGTGATGAAGGTAGATGTTTTCTGGTAGCAGTTTGGTGGCGGTAGTATTTGTGTTAGTTGGTGCTTGTCTATTTGGTGGTCGAGATTGCAATGTGGGAGATAGTTGTTGTGTAGTTATTAGAATGGTGGTGGTGCTAGTGATCCCAAAGCTGCTTCGTTTTAGTGGGTTAGAATAAATGTAGTTGTTTCAAGTAAAATAACACATTTCTTAGTTTGTTCTCAAGACTCATGTCTATAAATGAATCAAGTTAGTTACCTGATGAATTAAATTAATAGTTATGCCAGATTATGAAATAACATAATACTTCTAACATCTAGTTCTTGATAATTCCAGGTAAAAAAAAAGTTTACTCTCAATGGTTAAAGTAGTATAAATGCCCTGTGATTCTTGTTTTCCTCTCTCTGTCTCTGTCTCTCAGCACCTACTTTGTGTTGAACTGCAAAATTATTGGTTTTATTTGATATTAATAAATTCCAGTACTTGTGTATTTGCGAGCACAGGGTGGATTTTGTGATCGTGGTAATATGGGAGCTCATCATTCTGGCTTTCTTGGTTTTCTCAGCAGTTTCATTATATTTAAGGTACATGAGACTTGCACTTATCTTAATATGCATCACGATTTTGCTATTGTCTGCTTGAAAATTGTGAAGCAAGTGAGGCTAGCTAGGAAGAAGAAACGGAGAATGCTTTTACCTCTGTCAATGTGAGACTGTCAGCAGGCAGACACCATAGAGTTTAGGATCTTTACAATTTTTCCATTTTTTTCTTCTAAAATGTATTTACAGTGTAACCTAGTTGTCCGGGAATACCCAAATGTGAGCAAGTTATATTCTAGATGGCCAGAAGACTCAGATTCAAAAAGTAATCATTAAATGGTCTTCCAAGAACTTTTTCGAAATCCTTAGTTATGCCACAAGAATGATTGATGGGTGTGAGCCTGTTTTTGCATAAACAATATATTATGAAGGCAATCGTACAGGGATCTTCATATTTGAAGTTTGCTATTGCAGTCACATGGATGGTAGGTATTTTTGTAATGTGTACATTGAATTGGAATTTGGAAGTGAACGTTTCAGATTCAGAAAGTTTTGTCAGTGTTGTAAGGCGACATACTGAGGCAGCTGTTTACTGTAACTCATGTATGACCTCTTCAATCAATAACTAAGCAAAGTAGTTTCTTTCTCTTCTGTTTTCTATCATACCTTTACCATGTTTTGAGGAGCAATACTCCATTTGATTTAAGTTATTACATGGAACCATTACCTTGCTGTATACAGTATCAGTTGTTTTGGTGCACATTATAAAGCTACATCCATCAATCGGAACACTATTTGTTGTAACTGTCGAACCAGTGAGGCCATGAAAGCAAGCAGTATTCTCAAATGCATTTGATCAGTTCATGAAAAATGTAACAAGTTCTTTCGTATTCGAAACAAGACATTGTTTGGTTTGAACTTTCAAATGCATTTGATCAGTTCATGAAAAATGTAACAAATTCTTTCGTATTTGAAACAAGACATTGTTTGGTTTGAACTTTCGCACAACAAAAAGACCCCATTGAATTGTAAGAGTAAGATATATTATTGACAAAATGCTGTGCACGGTACTAGCAACAACAGCAACCAAAAAACTTACCCTAACTCCGTCTGCCGTTGCCCTGTAGATAAAAGTCCAAGTTGGGGTTCTGCTATATCGTACCTAATTATCCAAAAGGGTCAGATCTAATCTATGAGAATTCTTCACCATTTGAAACACCAGCTGAATCTTCACCATATGAAACACCAGCTGCCCGGACTATGTAAACCTAGAAAGGAATGGTAATTAGAACAATAGTAACAACATTTTAAAGAATTCGAAATACAAACTTAGTGTAAATTCCTCAAGAAGGAGAAGTAAAGATGTGTTACAGATAAGCTAGCATACTAAACTTCATGGTTTAAACAGCACCAATCCTATCTTCATGGCTGTAGCTATTAGCAGAATATGAAGAGGGCTGCAGTCATATGATATGGTAGCACTTGTCAAAAGGTAGATGCAAGCACTGATTTTAAAACAAACAAGCAAATACTCTATAAACCTGATTCACCAGATCAAGAAGTGGCACCCTCAGTGTTGAACTGTAACGCTGCAAACCCAGCACATAAATGACAATAACCCTACTAACTCGACCTTATCTACAGAGCATACATGCCATTGTTGTCTCTACTAAGCTTTATTGCAAGCCCCAACAATTAACTAGTTAATTGTCTTCCACATAGTTATTGGCTATGTGGTGTGATTGCTTCCACATAGTTATTGGCTCCAACAACTAACTAGTTGTATAGCAAAAGCGTACTGAGAACTAAGCATCTTGTAAAACATTGTCTGATACATCATGGTGAGATTGATTGTCAGAAAACAAAAAACAAAAACAAAAACAAAATCAAATGTTATTACCTTAAATTGGGTAGGCTTGGTTAATTGGAAAACACAAGCATCCCCATCAATTAGTTGGTGGTCCAAGGCAAATCCTCTCCACCCACCACTTAATCCAACCTTCTCCGCAAGATAATTTGTAACACACTCTTCCCCCTTTTCATCAACCAATGTAATTGATGCATCCCGTCTGGGTAGGTACTTCTTGCAAAAACTATTAGGTAGACCCTATTGACAATTCCAATTACAGACCTAATTAGTCTTTAAAAACAAAATTAAACATAGTCTCTATGAAGAAGATTAGCCAAACAAATGGTGCCTATACTTACCAACCAAAAACCGCGGTTAACATGGGAATGAAGCATAGGTTTAACAAAACATGGAAAGTCATTTCCAAGAGATAATTCCAGTTCACTAGCTTTCTCAGTTGCAATTGCTCTTTCTTTCTCGCTTGCTACTGGGAAATTCTCCATTGAATCTCTCAACCCTCTAGGTCTTGAATAGTTTCTAGTAGCCCTTTCATACTCAAAAACAAGAACCTGCAAAATAGACAACAAGAAGTTAGTAAGAATGACTAAGAAAGAAAAAAATGAACAGTAAAAGACCACACTCACTTCTTTATAAACCGGCGTGGGTTTGTCCGCGTTACGACTTGATCTTCGAACTTCAACAAACTCCAGCTTTTTCTGAATCATTCTTCGTTTTGGTGGTTTTTCCTATAGTGAACAAAAAAAAGTTAGGGTTTTTAGATATGAACAGAGTAAATGGAGAAATGGGGTTTTAAAGAGCAATAGAGTAAATGGAGAAGTGGGTTTTGAGAGAGATATACCTGTGAGGGTTTTGATGAGGAGTTTTTGAGATTGAGAACCAAACTGTTGAGTTTGAGTTCTTCCATTCTCTTCTTGTTTTCTTCCATTCTCTGTAACCTTGTTTCTTCATATTTGCTTTTACTCATCACCATTTATGCTTATTATTAAAATTGCAAACCCAATATCTCTCTTAAAATCAGTCTTTGGCTCTCAAAGTCACTCTCCCTCTCACAAGACTCTAGAGGCTGAAGAAGAAGAAGTGGAAATGCTTAGAGTCAGAGTAGTGGAGTAGTCAGTATTTAATAGACCGTTGAGTTGCCGTATCGATTCGCGGGGTAAACATAAATTGAACACCTCCCCATATCATATGCACAGTGTACGGTGAGAGATTGAGCGGCAAGAGCTAAAGAGTTTGAAATTCAAATTAAAGTTGAGTCTGACATGGCACAATTTTTTACTCTCTACCTTCCCATAATTTTCACTTCTATCTTTTGGGTCTCTGGATACGCTCGTACGCCTAATTTTGACGGTGGAAGGATATTCAGTCAAGCACGAACGGAGCAGGATATATTAGTTGGGGGACAAATACGTGCAGGTAATATAGTAATACTGTAAAAATATACGATTGAAGGGGGTAATTTTTTTTTTTTGACGTTCAATTTAATTTGTTGTTTTTTATTTCAAATGGTGTCACTAATATATCGGATAAGTTATAAGACGTTTTAATTAATAATTGGATTTAATAATTTATAATACTTTTTATTTAGTTCCTACGTAATTTTGATATTGAGTAGAGTTTTATACGATATAAGCCTACTATTAGCCATTTTCAAAACCAATCATAAAATTTATATAAAATTTTAAATGATTCAATATTCTTTAAATAATATCTAAAATTAAGGGGGATAAATATATAAATATCTAAAATTTTCAAGTCTCATATGATAATTAGAAAAATTTGAGGGGGACAACTGTCCCCACTAGACCTAATATGGCTCTGTCCCTGCAGTCAAGTTTGGGTCCGGTCATTCCATAAGTCACTCTGTTTATGGTCATACATGTAATTGAGGACCCTGCTATCCATTCCAATCCAATCCAACCTTCAAACCTTATCGTAAAGGATAAAATTGGTTTCTATAAAACCTGAAAGTTGTGGGCCAAATCTTTGGTATGACTTAGAATTCTTCAAAATTAAGTATATAAATGCAAAAGCTGTAAGCATATTTATGTTCCATTCAAAGAAAATAATTGTGTTATATATCATGACGCAAATACCTCTGGAAGTCTTAGTCAGATGAACACATATTTCAAACTTAATGATTTGCTCATGAGCTTTCACTATATAACAAGCTATTCTGATGGAATTATCACACACTTTCTTATCAGTCTTAACCGCTTGAAGTTTCCTTTTCTTTTTAGTGCGGAGTGAAGAGCTTTTCGATCATAATCAATTGCACTTAGTTTCGAATGGCTTCTTCAGCTCAACAACTCAATAAAAATGACTTGGTGCAAGCTCAATGTCATATATTCAACCATATCTGTGCTTTTCTAAGTTCCATGTCTCTTAAATGTGATGTTGAATTAGGTATCCCAGGTATCATCCATAAGCATGGAAAACCTATTACCCTTATTGAACTTGCCGAAGCACTCTCTTTACCACCATCAAGAACCGAGGCTGTGTACCGCCTCATGCGTCTCTTGGTGAACTTGGGCATCTTTGCTACACAAAAAACGGTGAAAATCAAGACGAGGAAGGATATGTTCTTACGCTATTATCTAGTTTCTTGACAACAGATATAAAATACACCTTGGCACCTTTTGTGGTCAATCTTCTGACTCCTGCTCAGGTAAAACCTGGCCATATCTTTAGTGAATGTGTTGGAACAATTGTTGAACTCATACTTGCAAAACAAAGATTAAACACTAAAAAAGGGATGACGGTTGAGTCACGACCAGGTCGCTTTCTTTAAGACGTTTCGTGGCTCTGCCTTGAGTTTTGTGCAAGCAGTTCTATCTTCGTCACAATGTCCCCAGGATAAAACAACCGAGAAAGCTCTATGTCAATCTCTCACGCACACAATGAGAGATTGGACACTTTCACTCTTTCTAATCTTGCTCAGAACCCTAGCCTCTTGATTCACAGTTTAACAAAAACAAAAACTTATTCTAATTTTTGTTTCTCAAAATCTGTTTTTATTGCCCAAAAATCAAAATCGAATTAATAAAAATTTATTGCTATTAATGGAGAATTTTTTGCTACCATAAAACAGTAAAAAACGGACAAATAAATTAACCATAATTAGTACTATTAAAAACGTAATTAAGGGCAGTAAAAACGTTTTTGAAAAATCTTTTTAAATGAGCAAAAAATAATTTTTAATTCAAGAGACCTCCCAAGACCCCGCTGCCGGACTAATGTTATACACGTACGGGTACGTGCACATATACACCCAATCAGTAGGGGAAGAGGTTTGAACTTGTGACCTACCTTACAAGGCCCAAAATCCTTTATCAATAGACTAGAAGCTAAATATTGATATAAATTTAAAGAGAAATTTCTTTTTAAAAACATATATCCCAATAGAATGGTATCGTGGAACAGCACCTACAACGTTCGAGTCTGATCAAGGTATGCCATTTTGGAACTACTTGGCACAAAACCCTGAATATGAAAAGAGATTTGGCGTAACTATGGCCAAAAACTCATATTTGGTCATGACTTCAATTGTCAAAGAGCATAAGGAAGTGCTTGAAAATTTGAAGTCTTTGGTTGATGTTGGAGGTGGCACTGGAACTTGTGCTAGAGTCATTGCTGATGCATTCCCACACTTGAAGTGTATTTGTTCTTGATCTACCAACTTTGATTGCAAACATTCCAGGGACTGAAAACTTAGAATTCATTGGTGGTAACATGTTCGAGTCCATTCCTCCGGTTGATGCAGTTTTACTGAAGGTAACACCCTCTCTTTCCCCTCCTATGAACATTACTTTTAATCTTAGTTTACATCCGCGAATGACCCACATAGAGATGACCATATTAGTGTAAGATGCTAACTTATGACACCACTTGCTTCATTTTTAAATTTTTTTTGGAATGATCATAAAACAATTTAATGTTAATTTTTGCTTATGATTTAATCAGAATACTCTGCATAACTGGGGGGACGAGGAAGGCTTAACCATAATGAAGAGCTATAGAAAAGCCATTACAACAAAAGTGATCAAAATTGACATTGTGGTGAAAGAAGGAAATAAGAAGCAAGAAAATGATGAGTTCTCAAAAACCCAACTTTACTTTGACATGTTGATGGTGAGTACTCACCATGGTAAAGAAAGAACTGAGAAAGAATGGGAGAAACTCTTCATTTACTCACTATAAGATCACTCTTCTAATGGGTTTTAGTTCCCTCATTGAAATTTTCCCTTAAATTGACTTTGTATACTGTGTTTGTGTTGTGCTTTGCTTATCATATTCGTGTTGTAACCTGTTCACGGAACCTATAATAAAACTATCTTTCTCACGTAATCGCCAAGTATTAGAGTGTAGAAGTTCGAGTAGCAATCTCTTTTCCTCACAAAACAGTAGCTTGATTTGTTGGTTATCATGCAAGATCCAAAAACTAAAGATAAGGCTGAAAAAGGATTTTCGAGGAACAGTTGTCATCTCCATTATTAGGGCTGCACAGGAACCGACCGGAACCGAAGAACCGGACCGGAACCGACGGAACCGTACCCTATAAAAACCGAACCGAGGGTACAGGGTACGGGGTATGGGTACAAAAAATAGGAACCGAGTATAAGGAGGTACAAGGTACAGGTACATGCTCAGAACCGACCTGTACCAGACCCAAAGAACCGATCAAGTGATACTAAAGTTTGGAACTGTTGTTTGGAAAATCTTATAATAGAATACAACATATATGAAGCACACCATGCTCATCATCAAAAGTTTTTGAACACCATAGAGGGTCTCATCTAAAAGATCTTACAGGGAAAGGAATCAATCGAAGTTCTGAATGTGATGAAATTCGTACTACCAAGTTCTGATTTTTCTGAACCCAAATAAGAAGTTAAGAATTCAATAGTTACTTAAGTTACCTGAACGGCTGAGCCTTAGGAAAGCGACCGCCGAGATTAAGTAGCCATCACATTCGACGGAACCACCAAACTTTTTGTGTTTGTGTTTATTTGACAGAACTTAATACTGTATACATTTCGTAATTAGATTGAAATGGTAGAAACACTTAAACTTTTTTTTTTATTTTATTTCAACAATTTACATTTAAATTTTATATGTAACCCAAAAAAAATAAAATAAAAAAGGGTACAGGGTACGTACCCGGAACCGGACCCAGGGTACAGGGTACAAAACCGAAACCGGACCGAGGGTACAGGATACAGGGTACAGGTACAAAATTTAAGAACCGACCATGGGGAGGTACAGGTACATGGTTCCACCAAGAACCGAGCCGAACCGACCTTTGTGCAGCCCTATCCATTATCGATCGATCAAAAGTTCTAAATTAAATTTCTAAACTAAAAGTTCTAAGTCGGTCACATGGGCACTTACCAAAATACCTATGCGAGTCTCTTTCCATCCACATTTGTGTTTCTAAATTAAATTTCTAAGTGCAAGGGTTATGGATAGTATATTTTAACATTTTTTTCCTTTTAAAATGAATGAGAAAGAGTGTTTTTACACTATGGAATAGTGGGATAAAAAAGACTAGACGGGGGATGTTTAACCATCTAGCTTTTATTTTTAAAAATAAAATAAAATAATAGCTAGACGGCTGATGTTCATCCGTCCAGTGAAGACTAACAAACACTCCTTCGATCGAACGAGTGGTTGATAAACTTTGGATGAAAGAATGTCTTCTCTCTACCCATAGTAGAGTCTAATTTGATCAAAATTAATCAAACTCCTTCACTTTGAAGGAGAACATACTACCCATAGCCCTTGCTTTAAGAGCATCTCCAATATAAGGGGTCGATGTCATCTTAGGTGGAGGTCTTATTAACACCTTTTTTTATGGGCCATTACTAAGACAAAAAAAAAATAAAGGTAAAACTTTTTTACCTAAAGTTAATCCCCAATCCCCAAGGTCTTATTTTACCTCTTTATATTTAAATTTAGAAACAAAATGGTGATGTTGACTTAAAACCCAAGGTCATGAAGAAGGTCTAATCTAGACTTTCTCCTTTACCCCCATTTGGTCCCCACTTGGCCAAGTAATCTTTTCTCATTACCTTTACTCTAGCATTGGAGACCAATTTTTTATGAAAAAATACCATGTAATTTTAAGACCTTGATCCTAACATTAGATATGCTCTCGTAGGTGGGGTGGGATGGGGTGTGCTAAAAGAAAAGAAAACAGGAAGGTCAATTATTAAATTTTAACTTTCACACGGTTACATTAGTGGACTCGATTATTAATGGGGGTTTAGTGTTTTATAACTAAAGTATTAGTAATGGACTTAGGGGGATTTTGGACAGCTTTATCCCAAATTTCTCTTGAAGGATTGATTTCTTCCATCCTGTGTTCAGAATCTTCCGATCAGATTGAACTTGATAATTTGGTTTTGTAAGAAAAAACAGAGCAATATGTAGGGGCAGAGCCAAAGAGGAACATATGAGGGCACTTACACATACTAATCAGCTGGTGGGAAATTTTGAATTTAGATTTCTGGTATCATTATCCAATAATTTTATTACCGTACTACAATAACATCTATTGTACTCAGGTCACCATTCAGCTGATTTTATTTACCGGTTGTATGTACTTATAAGACTTTAAGTTTTTAACCTCTTTACCTCATGAAAAAAAAAACATAAGCAAACATAATTCTTGTTGATCATGTCAAGCATAACAAGATAATTTACACTTCTAAAAAAAAAAAAAGACCAGTAGTATTACAAAGTTTACAAACCAACGAAAAAGAACAATCAAAACTGTATAATTCGTTCTAGGTATATAATAAGGGCGCGCGACTCCCATTCTTTCTCATCCATCAAGGCTTGAAGAACTTGACTTTAACGCCGGTCTCTATCACACTATACAAACCGGCGGCGATAATTAAACACGTCAAAGCTATACCAAGAAGTCCAAGTCCCCAATTTGTGTACCACATTGCACTACGACGTTTTGGCTTCTTAATAGAAATCCACATGAAACATGGATAAGCTAAAGTGACAGGTAATGCCAATCCTCCGATTAGACCAGCAAGACTTCCCAAGAATGGCAATGCAACTGCTATGAAGTAATTCAAAAACCCGAAAAACAAACGAGAAAACACTCGGATTTTCCATGGACATGCCTTGTTGAACTTCTTTGTGTATTTTTGTTCCATGTCGTCGAAGGTTGGCATTCCATAGATTTGAAATGAGCATACAGCGTTTATCACTATAAATAAACCTGTTATTACAAGAATTCCCTTGGAAGTGTCCTTGCTGTGGAATATAAACAATGCCGACAACATACCACCATTTTTCGGAATCTGCACACAAGAATTTCTTATTAAATCACAAATTCGAGTTCGGAATTATAGTTTCGATCTTCTAATCGATTTCAATTTTACTTACCAGATGACCATAAGCCCAGTAGCCACCAATTGCCAGGGGAAATAAACACGAGGCTACCATCAGATAGGCTATTTTCACACCTCTCCACATTGGAACTTTGGATGGATATTTCTCACTTGATGGCATTGTTCCCTGCAACCATCATTAACACAAAACAACATCAATACATAAGTTAAAGGGTGCGTACGTACTGCGTGACTTGGTGGTAATTAGCTAAATACGGTATGGCGGGCTCTATCCGAATATCATCAACAAAATCAAACTCTTGCGTAAATGTTTGATCTCGACTCTGGTTGAAAAAATATTAGTTCTAAATTACTTAATCAAGGAAATTTCTTGTTCGTAATATTTATTGACAAATATGTTACTATGGTCAACAAAGGAGTCAGCTATGGCGTGTTATATATGTTTCCACTCAAAGTCTAACAAATTGTATGTATTAGAGATGAATTAGATAAAGTAAAAGAGAATTAGCTAGATGAGGTTCATTTAGCTAGAACAAATACTTGAATCTCGAGAAGAAGATTATGCCCTCTAAAAGCGAAAACGATGATACCAAGAGCATTGAGTGCACCAAAAACACTTGCGAAATCGTTACCGGTTAAATGAACGTAGGTAACATCAGGAACCCTACCCTTAGCTATAGACACAGCCCACATAATTGTACAATATCCGACAGCTGTAACCGCACCAACTAACGAAACACCGGCGATAGAATTCAAATTTGGAAGTTGAGAAAAAACCACTGCGATGCATGTAAACACCAGATACCACTCAGCTGAAGTTAATGGCTTAGGATTACTACATGTGCCTCCGCATATAGTCTCATGGATAAGCTTCATGGTTGAACCACCAATGATGATCAAAGCAACACACGTTCCTGCTGATAAATACATGATCGGAGCTGTCCCTAAGTATTTCGTTGCTTTCTCGCCTGACAATAGTATTAGTTGATGATGAGTTAATTGAGTAATCAATATAATTTTTAATCTGATCTTGTTGATTTTTGTACGTACCAAATGCTGCAGTGAAAAGATCTAAGTAACGACTGTATCGGGTTCCATCAACAGATTCGTGAAGGTGCACGAGCAACCAGAGAGTGTAAAGTTGCCAGAAAAATATTGCTGTCAAGCTTATAATTCCCCAATTCCTACATATATTTAAGAAATTGTTGTTTTTCAAAATAAAATTTTGTGGGCAGTTATTTAGAAGCAAATTTTTATATAATCATGCATAGAGTAACTAAATTCTAGAGGGTATGACAACTTACCAGCCAAGGATGGTTAAGGCAACGGGAAGAACCAGAGCTTGAATACCAATACCAGAACACAGAGTATGAAAAGCTGCATAATAAGCGTTACCATTTCTAGATTCAGTTATAGGAAGCCAATTATCAGGATCTTCAGGCTGTGGTTCTAATTTAGTCATTCTAATGATTTTTCTAACAGGACTACCTAATGGTGTAATAAAACTTGGTGTCAATGAAAGTCTTGATCTTGGTGTTAATGAACTTCTTGACCTTGGTGTTTTAACAGTGGGAGTATAATTCTTAGTAGATTTTGCTGATGCTTGGTGATTTGGGCTTTCGAGAAGTAAAGGTGACCGGCTTACAGATGGTGATTGAATTTGCGAAGGTGGTTCCGTAACAGTTGGTGTTTTCATTGCTGGTGGTGTTGGTGCCATTGCTGATGATCTTGGTGTTATTGGTAGTGACATTAAATCCCCTCTTGGTGTTATTGGTGCTGAATATATTTCTCCTTTACCTCCTTTTGGTGTTATTGGTACTGAATTTATTTCTCCCTTACCTCCTCCTCTTGATGTTATGGGCAGTAAACTTACCGCCGGTGGTGTTGGTGCCATTTTTCTCTAAACTCTCTCTTGTCTAGATTTCTTTCTCACTGGCACTAACAAAAGTATGCTTTTTTTGCTTTGGCCTTGATTCTAGTGGAAGTGCATTTCAAGGGTTGTTGGCAGTACAAACTTCAGGGCAATTGCTGGTATGGTTCTTGGCAAGATCATATCATGTAAGTAGTTGTTTATTTTGCAAGAACCCACTTACTAAAGCAGCCATTCGTGTATAATTTTCTCCATCCACTTATAGTAAGTCAAGAACACCACAGAATCTCTAACCGTTTGTAGTGACTAGTAAGTGGATGGTGGGACTAAATACAAGGAATTAGATGGATGAGATTGTCTGTTGTTGTTCACCAACCTTAGCTTTAAAGGGTACTTGGTGGTGGAAAAACTGGTGTAGATGTCTTTGTTTGACGATGATAAGAGGTTGACCGGATAACAACTTTTGAAATATGGAGTCAAGTTTGTTTTCCTTTGGGTACGAAGACAACAAGTTTCTGATTATTGTCTTTTTTTAAGAAGGCTGATATAGGGGCTCCCATATCAATAGAGGGGCTCCTCAAATAAGATGAAATAGGGACATTATGAAGTAAAACTTAAAAACCCCTTATCCATAATATTTTCACAATACCCAAATCACCCTCCATTAATATATTAATTACCTTAATTAGTGAAAATTTAATTAAGCTAATCATGGTTAATTAAACTTAATCTTTGACTAACACAAATTGAAATCAAATTTTTTTTTTTTTGATTTGTGATTTGGGGATGAAAAACTAGATGAAATGTGAGAAAAAAAATTCGTTTTTTTTTAAACCCTAGTTTTTGATTCAATCAACCATAGTAACCATTTAGGTCTTTCTAGATTAAAATCTTGATCATTTTATGGCTCAAATTAGAGAAATCACGAATTGTAAGTTTGATTTTGTGTGATTCAGAGACAGTTACGGTTGGGTTTCATTACGAACCCAACCGTAACACCAAGAACACCGAAGAACACCTTCAGTTACGGTTGGCTTTTGACTCCAAACCCAACCGTAACCTCAAGAACACTATGAACACCCTTTGAACACATAGTTACGGTTGGGTTTGGCTTAAAACCCAACCGTAACTCATCCTTTTTAGCATTGATTTTTAAGGTCAAATTTGAGTTTTAAAATCCAAATTTTGAAGTTATTCAACCATTTTAACTAGATTGTAGGTAAATTGGGTCATTCAAACACACAAAAACCGAAAAATCAACAGATTAGAGATTCCAAATTTTGAGTTATCAGTAGAATTTACGGTTGGGGTTTGGCTAAAAACCCAACCGTAACTAATTATGTTGTTGCATGTTTCATGATATAGTTACGGTTGGGTTTTGCATTGAAACCCAACTGTAACTAATCTTTAAACCCCAATTGTAAAATTAGATAAATATAATTTGAGATTTTTTTCATTTCTATCTTGTAGAGAATTGAAAGACGGAGCTAAACCAAAAAAAATGAGGTCAATCGGACATCGTATGAAGGAGTTATGATCAAAACGGTGACATTTTATTTGTATCCAGGAAGAATTACGGTTGGGTTGGCCCAATAAACCCAACCGTAACTCTGAGCATTTTGGGCCTCAAGAGCCCAGAGTTACGATTGGGTTTATTGGCCCAACCCAACCGTAATTCTTCCTGGATACAAATAAAAATGTCACCGTTTTGATCATAACTCCTTCATACGATGTCCGATTGACCTCATTTTTTTTGGGTTAGCTCCGTCTTTCAATTCTCTACAAGATAGAAATGAAAAAAAATCTCAAAATATATTTATCTAATTTTACAATTGGGGTTTGAAGATTAGTTACGGTTGGGTTTGGTTGAAAACCTAACCGTAAATTTTAATTGAATCTTCATCTCCTACATTTGAAGTTACGGTTGGGTTTGTTTAATAACCCAACCGTAATATGAAGAACAAATTAGTTACGGTTGGGTTTGGTTGAAAACCCAACCGTAAATCTGGGCAAAAATGGTGTTCTTGGTGTTACGGTTGGGTTCGACATGAAACCCAACCGTAAGTTTCTCTGAACAACAAAAAATCAATCTTTCAAATCGTGATTTCATCAAATTAGTTAGTGTAATTTAGTTTTATCCGGATTGTCATCACTACTACTTTCTACACATTTATTAGTATTCTTCATCACGAAATTGGGAGTTTAATCGGCGATAAAATTTTGATTCGATTGAGAAATTTGATTAAAATGGAGAAAGAGAAGATATGGAGGAGATGGAAAATTTTTAATTAAAGGACAAATTTGTCTTTTTTTATTAGGTAAAGGGTAAAATGAACATTTAACTTTACCCCTAGGACATCCCTTATTGTAAAATTGGGTCACCTCGGCTCAACTGGGAGCCCCTCTATTGATATGGGAGCCCCTATATCAGCCTTCTTTTTTAAAGGATTATGAAATGGGTTTTTGTTAACCTGTACCTCATGCACAAGTTAAACTCAATCATTGGCATGTGGTATAATAAATTATACTCCTATTAAATAAATCATGGGGTTTAGCAAAATTAAGAGATGATAATTTACTGTTATACTCTTTTCTAATGGTAAATATATTATTTTATTTACAAAAAAATTCCCACTAATTCATATATTTTTATATATTGAGTTGACTAGGTTTAAATGGATTGAACTTCAAACCTCAAACTTGCTAAACAAAGGCATAGATCACTCTTCCATATGTTATTATGTGATGTATATTTTTTTACATAGAAATACAATGTAAACATAAAATTTTATGTAGCAAAATTTAGTTTCTACAAACTAATTTATTTTCCAACTATTTTTTCCTAACTAATAAAAATTTGGCACGTATCTATTAGATATAAAAAGAATAGATAAAGTAAAATTTAATTTCCAAAATGATAAAATTAACACACATTGAAACAAATACTGAGTTTAAATCCTAGTCTTCGCAAACCGTTTTTTTCTTCTTGTTCCCATTACTCACGGTCTCCACATTAGGTAAGCCTTTTTTTTTCTCCTTATCTTCCCAATGCTCATGGTCTCTTCATCAGAGCTAATTAATTATTTATTAATTTTATTATTTACAATTCCTCCATTTTAATATTATCATTTACTAACTACTTCAAGAAGTTTTACATGGTCAAGACCTCCGGATAATATTTTCAACATAATAGTTGATGCAACATATAATTTTAATATGGGAGCGACAACATCAGTCACCCAAAACTTTGAAAATAAACACGTTGCTAGTATGACTTCTTGTTTCTGAACTGATTCTCCACGAAGGGTTGCAGGGAAGGCTTATACTTAGGTGCAAAGCTTGTTATGGAGATGCAAATGCAAGATATTATCATAGAAGGAGATGCAAAGACCGTTGCACATTTCCATTAAGATATTACTCTTTGTACGTTTTACTGTTGTGAAATAAATGGATTTTTACTTAGTCTCGAAAATGTTAATTTTAATGATAACGAATAAAAAAAAAGGTTCAATCTGATGCAATCACCTCAATTCTTATTCAATTTCTTCAATTTTACTCGAATTTTTTCAAATTCTTTCGAATTCTCATTACAAATTATCAAATTGCTTTAAATCTATTACAATTGAAGTACCTGTAATCATTCAATTTGATCCAATCACCTCAATTCCCATTTAATTTCTTCAATTTTACTCGAATTCGTTCAAATTATATCGAATCTTCATTATATTATCAAATTGCTTTAAATTTATTACAATTGAAGTACCTATAATCATTCAATTTGATGCAATCACCTCAATTCTCGTTCAATTTCTTCAACTTTACTCAAATTCGTTCAAATTTCTATCGAATTTTCAGTACAAATTATCAACTTCCTTTAAATGTATTACAACCAAAGTACCTATAATCATTCAATTTGATACAATCACCTGAAATCTCATTCAGTTTCTTTAACTTTAATCGAATTCATTCAAATTCTATCGAATTTTCATTATATATTATCAAATTTCTTTAATTTATTACAATTGAAGTACCAATTGGATGATTATAATCATTTAATTTGATGCAATCACCTCAATTCCCATTCAATTTCTTCAAATTTACTCGAATTCGTTCAAATTCTATCAAATCTTCATTATAAGTTATCAAATTGCTTTAAATCTATTACAATTGAATTACTTGTAATCATTCAATTTGATGCAATCACCTCAATTCTCATTCAATTTCTTCAACTTACTCGAATTCGTTCAAATTCTATCGAACTTTCAGAATAAATTATCAAATTCCTTTAAATGTATTACAATCAAAGTACATATAATCATTCAATTTGATATAATCACCTAAAATCTAATTCAATTTCTTTAACTTTAATTGAATTTATTCAAATTCTATCTTCATCCATGTGTTTGTTTAAAAGCCTGAACGATTTGTTTTGCAACCAGGTTACAACAGATGCTAACTCTTGGGTCTCAATGGTTTATATATGTTTCTGCCGCCATTTAATGAATCAGCTGCCATTGATTATCTTGATTGAGGATGGGAGATTAAGAAGTGTTTTCTAACAAAGGGATTACATAAATTCTGATGCACCAGACTATAACAAAGGTACACCTACTCAGTTTTTGACGTTCCCAATTCCTTTCCTTTTCTCCTCCTTTTCTCTTTTGGTTTTCTATTCCTCCTCCAGGCTCCAATATATCTGATTCCACAACCTAAAAACACTCGCGTCTCTAAATCTATACGGATAAATAAATCTCTTGTTTACTCAATGCTTTTATGAACTTTGTTTTTTTACTCGTCTTCTTGGATGCCTACTTTCGATGTGAAATAATACGTAGTGTAATATATAGGTGGATATTGTTATGCAAGATATTATGCAAACGGAGGCATATGATACAATGTTGGATAAACATAGATTTCCTAACTTGAAGATTATTTCACCTTTGGAAGACCAAGCTCAAAAGATTCTAACGCAATATGCTTTCAACATGATTAAAGATCAACTATAAAGGGCAAGTCATTATGCAGTTATGAGCAGAATGGGCTCCAATTTTGTTATGCAATACTTTCAAGAAAGCGCCACCATAAAACGTCGCAAGGTATTTTGGGATGGCAATGTAACTAATTGTAATTGCAAGCATTTTAAATTTTGTGGTATAATTATTGTCATATATTGAGTGTCTTTTTCTATACCAGTTGTTTTGAAATTCCTGAGATGTATTTACCATTACGTTGGCATCGTGATGGTTTATGTGATGAAGAACCGAGTTAAATTCTGTTTCCGAATGACGACAATGTTACACCTCAAGTCGAAACCATAAGAGAATTTGTTATTGAATCAATGCCTATAGATGATAACATTGCATGTCCACCCGTTTCTAATCCTAAAGGTTGTCGCAAGAAGAAGCGGATGAAAGGAGGAAAAGAGTTGGCTAAACAAAAGAAGACATGTGGTTATTGTAATCAATCTGGTCATTATGTCACTACATGTCTAAATAAGAAGGCCGATGAAGAGACCCCGAGTAATGGGAAGAAAAAGAAGAAAAAGGCTTTGGAAGACTTACCTAATGTGGAGACCTCGAGTAATGGGAAGAATAAGAAAAAGACAACCTGCAAAGACTTGGATTTAAATCCAGTATTTGTTTCAAAATGTTAAAGTTTGTGTTCGAGGGATAAACTCAATTTTACATTTAATATTTTTTGTGTTAATTTTATCATTTTGGAATTAAATTTTGTTTAATCTTTTTTTTTATATCTAATAGATACATGCCAAATTTTTATTAGTTAGGAAAAAATAGTTGGAAAATGAATTAGTTTGTAGAAACTAAATTTTGCTACATAAAATTTTATGTAAAAAAATATACATCACATAAAAACATATGGAAGAGTGGTCCATGCCTTTGTCTAGCAAGTTTGAGGTTAGGAGTTCAATCCCTAGCTTGCTTTTTTGAAACATTTTAAGTGCATTTAAACCTAGTGAGTTGAGTCATGAGTGAATCTGACTAGTTAACTCAATAGTAAAAAAATATATGGGTTAGTGGGAGAGAAAGTTTAAATAAAATAATATACTTACCACTAGGGCTGTCAATTACTATCCAAAAATCCAATATCCGATAATCCAAAATGTCAGAAACGGAACTTCTACCGTATGTTATTAGCTTATCGAAACGGAACAGGCTGAACTAAGTAACTAATAAACTCCGATACCGATAGGAACTAATAAACTCATTATTAATTCTGGCTGGCCAAGTCATTACGTACATTAATAAACTCTCGGTATAAATCCACTCATTGATCCATCGAAGATCATCAATTTGGTTGTGTAGATTCAGATCAAAATTAGTAGCAAAACGTAATTTCATTGCTGTTAAAAGAAAGAGATCAAAGAGAGTTGTGATCATGGCATCAGGTGGTCAACAATTTCCTCCACAAAAGCAACAACAACAACCAGGGAAAGAACATGTCATGAATCCTATTCCTCAAGCAGCTCACCATGACTACAAACTTCGTGTAAAGTGATTTCGTTTTTTCTACGATTTCTAAAAAATATATTAAGAGTCGAGTTCTCACCACAGTTTTTCTATAAATCATGATCTAATTAATATGTGTTGCAGGGAAAGGTTGCTCTAGTTACAAGTGGAGATTCAGGAATACGAAGAGCTGTTTGTTATTGTTTCGCGCTTGAAGGTGCGACAGTAGCTTTTACATATGTGAAAGGTCAAGAGGACAAAGATACAAAATCTTCAAATGATAATACAAGACAAAACTCAAGATTCAGATTTCTATCGAAATTTATCGAAAAAATATTCGATATCTGATAACTTTAAGGAAACAAAATCGGCTAAGATTTCTATGGTTCCGTTAGAAGTTATCGGATATCGTATATCTGATAACGGTTATTGTGCCATGTTCCGTTACGATAAATTCCGTTCGATCCTATTTATCACTAGTAAAAAGATCTTTTTATAACAATAAATTGTGGTTTATATTATTATATTATTTATATTTTTTCTACTTTTACTAAACTCCATGGCTTGTTTAATATAGTATACCAAATCCATACTAATGACTGGGGCTTAATTTATATATGGGTACAGGTTAATAAAACCTTATAAATTCATTTAGATGGAAAGAAATGAAACAGATAATCACATTTTGATATATATATTTTTAATACCTAATTGTGGTTGGTAAATGAGTGTTTACATTTTAACTGCTTAGATGTGTCATCTAAAGTTAGTTCTCTTTTGTTATTTATTTCCCACTAGGTCTCGAACTATTACACCAGTCAGAAAGTTAATCCGTCTAAATTGACCTAGTTAAAAGATACTCAAACAGAGTATGGAGTTGAGTCATGGGCGGTCGTATAAGAGGTAAAAAAATAAAAATGATACTCTCTCCGTTTGAAAATCATTACACTTTTTGTACACCTCATGCTTAATCATGCTTAATTGTACTGGGTCAGTGTCACCTACAGTGGATGGACAACACCTTAAATCGACGATATACGGTTAATCGTCTTTAATAATCGGCTATGGTTAATTCTATATTTTTAACTAGAAAAAAAAAACCATGGTGGACAAAAAAAAAAGGAAATACTTCATTTATGGTAAATCATAAATATTTATTTAACTCTTAATTATTATTTTTTAACTAAAGAAAATCATGTTGGACAAAAAAAGAAACAGTTTATTTATGGTAAAACTCAATATTCCTAAACTCTTAATTTTTTTTCCGTAGTCTATATATATTGAATACCTAAACTACAGAAACCTCATATTAATACATGGAAAAAGTTAATGAAAATCTATGTGGTATTCTGTGATTAATGAGAAATATGGAGACTCTTTTTCGTTATGGGTACCAAAAAAAGTTAAAGGCACATATGGATCATCTTGCTGGAAAGCCATAGTTAAGCAAGCAAACAAGGTAACTCAATACTCTTCTCTTGTTATTCAAAATGGAAAATCAATCTTATTTTGGTCTAACATATAGGTAGGTAATCACACTCTTAGAAGTTCTTTCCCTTCTCTATTTAAATAGAGTAATAATAAGAAAGCCTCTCTTGCAAACCATATTGAATATCGTGAAAACTTGGTAAGTTGGAATCTTCACTTCAGAAGACCTCTTTCTGATGTTGAAGCTGAGCAACTGATTTCACTATTGGAGATCATAGGCGAAGAGCCCCCACAATTCTATAATTTAAAAGACAGAAGATAGTCTCTCTCCACAACTGGTACTTTTTCAACAAGTTCATTATATTTATCTCTTCACCAAGGTACTGATCATCCTCATTTTCCTTTTAAGGCCATTTGGAATAACACGGTCCTCTTCAAAGTTAATTTTTTCTCTGGATTGCTGCCCATGATAGATTGATCACCGTATATAAGTTTGTTGAATGTGGTTTTCTTTATGTCAACAAGTGTCTTCTTTGTGGTAATGCTGAAGAAAATTCAAGACATTTGTTTGAGTGCTCTTTTTCATAAGAATCTGGAATTCAGTCCTTCCATCTTATGGTATTAACGGTACTTGGCCTTCTACTGTCCTTAATTTGATGCAAGTCTGGCACACCCTAAAAAATTAGGAAGATGATAAAAAAAAATTGTTCACTAATCCTTGTTGTTGCTCTTTGATCTATTTGGAATGGAAGGAATTCAAGAATGTTTGAGGAGAAAGCAAAAAAATTGATCAAGTATGTAAAAATGCTAGAGCCTTAATTTTATCTTGGGCTTCGATTTTTAAGTCTAGTTTAAGAGGGAACCCAAGCTATCTGTGTTTCAATTTGGATGTAATCTTCGTTTGAATTTTTCTCTTTTTGTTTTTTGGCTTCTTCTTACTTCTTACTTCTTGTGAGAAGTTAGCTTTGTATATTTTTCCTCTTTTCTAATAAACTCTCTTCTTTATCAAAAAAATACACAGAATGTTACAAACAATTCAAAACGAATTTTACTACACAATCTATATCGAAATCATGGTAAACTTTCATCACAATCAAATAAAAGTGTTTCAAAAATAAACATATAGGATTGGAGCTTGAGACCCAATTTGTTACTCAAAAAGTCATTCTGCCTAGCATAAAGATGTATCAAACTTTAATAAAACAATATTTTCAAAGAAAAACTACTGATGTAATCCAAGATAAAAGATTGGTAATGGAAAAAACCGACGAGAAAGGGAGAAAATATCGATTAACAAGTAAACCACGTCTAAAAATTAAAAATGTATGATTTTCATTGTGCAATTTGATAAAATATATATTATCTTTACGCAAAAGGAATTAATTATGTCAATAGAAGTACAAACCAACTATGCAAACTACAATCAAATTTAACACTGCTCTCAGGTTTGCAAGTATATGGTATTGTTCCTTTGTTTGCATTACACAAATTACTTGCACCAAACAGGCCATATATTTCAATCCCTTGAAGCAAAACATAATGAAAAACTTGATAGTTTTATGTAATTTTAAAATTAAAGGTATGACTCACCAAAGCTAACGCCGAACATAGTTTTATGATTTTGGATGGTAAGTGCATAATTATATTATTTTAATGTCAAATCCGTGCTAATATTTGTTATGAATCTTGCATATTACTTTGTATTACTCTTATTTTCTATTATATTTGTTTTTTTAGGTGAATCATCCGAAATCAATATAAATAGTGTTGAAAAGAGCTAAGAAGAGGAAAGGAGTTCATTCTGGCATGATAAGAAGTACCTAGAGATGAATATACACTTTTGGAGTGAAAATCCAGAAGCACTTACGGCTAGGAAAGATTCAACAGCTAGCCGTAGAACAAGTTGAAGAAAAGGGACCAAGTTTGAGATCCACTTACGGCTAGGAAAACATCAAAAGCTAGACGTAGAACTGGGAAGATAATGATAATTCTATCAGATTTACTGCTGGCAAATCATCTCAAACCCAGTCGTAGACAAGATAAAGTGTTGAAGCAAGAATTCCAAGCTCGCATACAGTTAAGAGATCACACCTAAGCTATCCGTAATTTATGATGAATATATATGAATATTTTGAAGATACCATCTTGTAGAGGACGAAGATATGAAGCCAACGCAAAAACAATCAGGTCAATCGGACGTCGGATGAAGAAGTTATGGCCGAAACGGTAAAGGAAGAAAAGTAAAATTCAGACTCACTTACGGCCAGGAATTGCCTAGCTCGACCCAGCTGTAAGTGACCCTGGAAATCACCCGAAAAACTCATATTTAGCTACGGCTGGGTCATAGGAACAATTCCTAGCCTTAGGAGGACTACTTGGCACGTTTATGGACTTCTAAAACGAGTAAAACACGGTCTCGGAAGGATTCCATGCCCTAGAAAACAAGGAAACCTAGTTCTAATGGGATTCTAAACCCTAGAAAGATAAAAGACTTGAGGTCCAAGTATTGAAAGCTATAAAAGAAGACATCTAAGGCTTAAACAAGATATATTCTAGATCTCTCTATAATCCTACCTCTCATACTACAATTCTACATCTAAAACCTAGGGTTTACCCCTTTAGGGGAAAACCATTCTTCTTTGTAATATGAGTATCTAAACCTTTTGTTGATTAATGATGAATTCAATGTTCTAAGCGTGAAGCTTTATTAGTAATAGAAGTTTATTTGAAGTTATTATCGATTATCGTTTTTTTACTATATCTAGGGTTTATGATTGATTTCTTAGATAGTTGGAGTGCACGCTAGATTAATTTATTGATCATTCTATTTCTAGTAGAGAGTTGATCGTCTGCTAATTGTCGATAATCTCCTACATAAGTAGAGAACGTGATACCTTGCAGAGGTATCCTGTGGAGCAATCGTGTGTGAAGACAACGCCAGTAAGTGAACCGAGCATAGTGAGTTTAACTGTTGGGATCAAACCTAAATTCACATACCTTAAATCGTTTGATTGAGTTACATCTTGTAAGCGAACCTCAAGGTGGGTCAGTTGGATAAAATACGATAACTGAGCATACTTGTTATCCGGTGATATAAGGAGTTTTTGGGATAGCTAAGCGTACTTGTTATTCTACGGTTGGTGATGAATGATTCTAAAGAAAGATAGATAAGTATACTAATTCATTCAATGTTTGGTAACGACGAAGGACTCCCTAATCATCTCTTTATTCTTATTATCTTTTTATTGTGTTTTAGTTAATTCATAATTCAACCCCCCCTAGTTATTTACTTTTATTCTTTTTTGCTAATTTAAATAACATACCAATTGCACAACTCTCTTTGTATGTACTCACAACATGTATCGGCTATGCTATGACTCGGAACATGGGATGTGAATTATCTGTTAGTAGTTTGACAAAGACATAAGATTAAAACAAATTGTAGTTCTTTTTATAAGGTCCAATGACTTTGTGCTGATTTTCAATTGTTAGTGTGATTGATGATGCTATTTAATTGTACTTAGAGAGTTACATTGTTTTATTTATGGAACAAATACGTCGAAAATAAATGTATGGACAATCCCATAATTCAACAATGTCGTACAAATAGAAGGAAACTGCTTAAGAGAAAAAAAAAATAGGTAATTTCTAATTGTTATTTTAGTAATTTTAGATATATGTATTTTTTATATTGAAACTAACTAGCTATATTGGCTCCAGTTTCACAAGAAATCATAGCTCCAAATGCAAATAAAAAAAAGACCCTTTATTTACAATTACATGCTAAATGGTAAGAGTTTTTTCCCAGTATGTGCAATAAGAAAAATGGTGATGGTATTTCGTCATTTAATTTTCGCTACTTATTTGTATTATTGTATTATCATTAAACCAAAAATACGATGATATGAGACAAGCTGATGCTGAAAATTATGATTCGAACAGAGAATTCCAATTTACAAGTTAGTTTATTTTGATGATATTTATTCAAAACTAAACATATAATTTTTTTTTCATACTTACGACTGTGGTAAACTTCTTAATTGTACGATGGACTTGACAAAGCATAATATCGGATGTCCAACAACAATATGTCCTTATTGTCGAGCATGGGAAACCCAAAAATTATTCTATCTACAAAAAAAAAAAGAAAGAGTTCCAATGCGTAGCACACATACAAATCTAGTTTATAATAAAGAGTTTTATGAAATATGCATAAATATGCTATCAAAATACGTTGGCAAGACAGGTCAATATAACTAGTGTTGGGAATAGTCCCACATTGTATAGAAAACTGAATATCTTTACCTTGTAAGTTGGTTTTCAAGGTTAGTTAGGCCCATGGACTTCAATATGGTATCAAAGCAGGTAATTCGAGACGAGTCTAATGTGATCGCTCCTACTCCGTATCACCCAATTAAATGTCCATGCATTATATCCAACAAAGCTATAAGCGAGGGAGCGTGTCGAGAATAGTCTCACATTATATGAAAACTAAAAATCTTACAAATTAAATTTTAGATAACTCTAATCTTCCAAACCGATTTTCGAGATTAGTTAGACTCATGGCCCATACTTAACTTTTTGATATCCTTCTGTTTATGATTTCTTTGTGATATTAATCGGAATCGAAATCTTTTGTTTGATCATAATAGTCAATATGACCATTAGGTCCATTACATTATAGTTGTTCTTTGTGATGTTAATCAGAATCGAAATCTTTTGTTTGATCATAGTAGTCAATGTGACCATTAGGTTCATTACCATTTAACTATCGTTAATGGAAACTTTAATACCGATTGTGTGATTTGTTGAAAGAGAAAAGGGAAATGAAAACTTGAAAAGAGTCAATTGAGGATTTCCATTAGCACGCATTATAATGATTAAATTTTTCAACCTTATTTCATATTGCATCAACCGGATCAAAATGTAAACCTTTTATAACAATTAACAAACAAAAAGTAAGAACACAAACAAAGATTTAACGCACTAATAGTTTTATTGGATATCCCCGAAGGGACAACATAAAGTTGAGCTTTCACTAAATTTCCATAACCACAACATCACTTTTCAAATTCTATCTGGCTTTACTTAGTTTTGAAAAAGCTGACTTTAATACCAGTGTCTTACACAGTAAACAAACCAGCAACAACCAATATACATGTCAATGCTATACCAAGAATTCCAAGTCCCCAATTTACGTACCAAATTGCACTATGGTTTTGGTTTTTTGACGGAAATCCACATGAAACATGGCTAAACCAAAGTGATTGGTAATGCTAACCCTCCAATTAAACCAGCGAGACTTCCCAAGAATGGTATTGCAACCGCAGCGAAGAAATTTATAAATCCGAAAAAAAGACGAGTCACTCAAACCCACTGTGATTACCAAAAATCTTGAATCTTTGGATCACAACCAATAAAGTTTGAAACATAGTAAAGTTTGATATCTTATAATAAAATCAACTCATATTAACACTTAGAATATGATAATCAATCAGAACAAGAAATGAATCGACTCAAGTATTTAACGTGGTTCGATAATCAAATTGTCTACATCCACGGGTGGTAAAAATCTGTTTCATTTTTATTATTCATCATCATAAGTTACAGAAAGATGATATACTATAAAATTATAATCATGTTAATCAAAGAACAATTGAACTAAAAATTTACACAAGTCTCATACCTAATCTTTGCTGAGATCCTATGCCTTATGTACAATTTTTCTAAAGATTTTTCCGTCCCTCTTCCTGTTTATGAGCTTGGTATTTATAGCCAATTTGATGGGTCCCTCCAATTTACCTTTTCAGCTATTTGTTCTTACCCATCCTTTGGAGCGAAGTGTAATCCCGCAAGACTTATTTGTATTTTCTGCAAGGCTTGATCGTGCTTCCCGCAAGACTTAGCATGCGTATCGCTCATTTCCCTTAGTTTCTCACTTGATGTCCCGCAACTCTTCTGCGGACTTGTATTCAAGTTGTTGTTTTTGGATTTGGATGAACGTTGCGGTCTTATTAGAATCATAGCATGTCTGACACGTGCCCCTTGAAAGTGGCTTGTCATGCTTTAGTTCTACTTGTTCCGCATCCTATAAAGATGATACGTGTTTCTCATGCACTGATGCTCATCATTTTCCTTTACTATGTCAAACTTTCCCGCAACTCGGGTATCAGTCAGGCAGCAAGGCTATCTGTTTCGAGCAGTGTGTCATGCTTTCCCGCAACCCACGTGTCGATCATGCAACGATGCTGTCAGTTTCAAATCTTATCGAATTTCCAGATGTTTATTTCAGTACTTCTCAAAGAGTTTTGTTTCAGTGTTTCTCGTCCCATCATAATTTGTTACTTCTCCAATAGTTTTTGAACACGTGTAGTTTGGAATTTATTCCCTCACACCCACCATGGACATACCCTGTGAAACCTGTTTGTGTATCTCTGTTGGGATATATGTTTTTAAAAAGAAATTTCTCTTTACATTTATATCAATATTTAGCTTCTAGTCTAGTGGAAAAGGATTTTGGGCCTTGTAAGGTAGGTCACAAGTTCAAACCTCTTCCCCTACTGATTGGGTGTATATGTGCACGTACCCGTACGTGTATAACATTAGTCCGGGAGCGGGGCCTTGGGGGTCTTGGGAGGTCTCTTGAATCAAAAAATTATTTTTTTCTCATTTAAAAAGATTTTTCAAAAACGTTTTTACTGCCCTTAATTACGTTTTTAATAGTACTAATTATGGTTAATTTATTTGTCCATTTTTTTGACTGTTTTATGGTAGCAATAAATTCTCTATTAATAGCAATAAATTTTCATTAATTCGATTTTGATTTTTGGGCAATCAAAACAGATTTTGAGAAACAAAAATAATAACAAGTTTTTGTTTTTGTTAAACGGTGAATCAAGAGACTAGGGTTCTGAGCAAGATTAGAAAGAGTGAAAGTGTTCAATCTCTCATTGTGTGCGTGAGAGATTGACAGAGAGTTTTCTCGGCTGTTTTATCATGGGGACATTGTGACGAAGATAGAACTGCTTGCACAAAACTCAAGGCAGAGCCACGAAACGTCTTAAAGAAAGCGACCTGGTCGTGACTCAGCCGTCATCTTTTTTTGTGTGTTTAATCTTTGTTTTGAAAGTGTGAGATCAGTAATTGTTCCAACAATTTTAAGACGTGATTTCTTCTATGGAGACTGATAAGAATATTGTTGCTGATATCAATAAGCCTTTCAGGTTTGAAGGACTTCACTTCAGAAGATGGAAACAAAAGTTGTTCTTTTATCTCAAACTGATAAAGCTGCACATGATGGTGACCTCCAACAAACCAGCTGATCCAAAAGATGCAGCTGATACTATCTCTAACGTTGCACCTACTGCAAGTGCAACTCCGCAACCGACTGAAGAACCTCCTGGGATCCAAACTGCTGAAGAAAAACAAAAAGCCTATGAAAAATGGGTTGATGATGATTTTGATTGCAAAAACTATATCCTTAATGCTTTATCTGATAATTTGTATGAATATTACTCCACATTTGATACTGCTAAAGATGTATGAGATGCTTTACAGAAAAAGTATGATACTGAGGAAGCCGGATCGAAAAAATATGATGTAAGCCGCTACATGAAATATCAAATAGTGGATGAAAAGTCAGTTGTTGCTCAGGCTCATGAACTTCAGAAAGTAGCTCATGAAATTCTGACTGAAGGTATGAAAATTGATGAACAATTTCAAGTAGCTGTAATGATTGATAAGTTGCCTCCCACTTTTGAAAGATTATCGTAATTCTTTGCGTCATAAAACTAAGGAATTTTCTCTGGAAAGTTTGATTGTTAAGATCATGGTTGAAGAAGAGGCACGGAAACAAGATAAAAAGGAAGAGATTCTTATTGTTTCAAACAATAAAAGTCATACTCAAGCGAGTTTGAAACCTAAGAAAAAGATTATAAAACCTGACCAGAACCACAAGAAAAGAAAACCTAATAAATACAAGAACCAACCCCCATCAAGAAATGAACAAAATTCAAATTCTGATTTTATTTATTATGGGTGAGGTAAACCAGGCCATATGGCTCGGAATTGCAGAAATAACAAAGGAAAAAATAGCACACAAGCTAATGCTGTTGAAAGCGTTATAGTTGCCATGGTTTCAGACCCAGAGTTTTATATGGTTGTTGGATCCGATGGGTGGTGGATAGACAGTGGTGCTTCGTGTCATTGTTGTTTTGATAGGTCCCTATTTAAGAGTTATACAAAAATCAAGGATAAGAAAGTGCTGCTGGGAGACTCTCATACCACTATTGTGAAAGGTTCTGGTACGGTAGAACTAAAGTTTACTTCTGGTCGGACACTTATGCTGAAAGATGTCCTTCACTCCAGAAATGAGAAAAAACCTTGTTTTCGGCTACCTTCTCAACAAGGCTGGATTGTATCAAACTGTTGGATCTGATCTTTACACAATTACTAAAAAAAATGTTTGTAGGAAAAGGTTATGCTACTGATGGAATGCTTAAGCTTAATGTTGAAATGAATAAAATTGCATCTTCTTCTTATATGGTCTGTACTTTTAATGTTTGGCATGCTAGATTTTTTCATGTGAACAGTAGATCAGTAGATACCATGAGCAAGTTAGTTCTTATTCCTAAACTATCCATGCATGATTTTGAAAAATGTGAATTTTGTAGTCAAGCAAAAATAACCAAGAGTTCCCATAAATCTGTTATTAGAGAATCTGGACCTTTAGAGTTAGTGCATTTTGATTTGTGTGAATTTGAAGGTGTATTAACTAGAAATGGAAAAAGATATATCATGACGTTTATTGATGATTTTTCTAATTATACTTATGTTTACTTGCTAAGTCATAAGAATGAAGTTATTGAAAAATTTAAAGTTTTTATTGCTGAAGTGAAAAATCAATTTGGTAGGAAAATTAAGAGATTTCGTAGCGATAGAGGCACTAAACATGATTCTAAACCTTTTACTGAAATTTATGAATCTTCTGGAATTATACATGAAAAACCTTGCTCCTTATAACCCTGAAATGAATGGAAAAGCTGAAAGAAAGAATCGTACTTTTACTACTCTTGTGACTGCATGTTTACTTAGTTTTGGTGCTGCCTCTCACTGGTGGGGAGAGATTTTGCTAACTGTTTGTTATGTTTTGAATCGTGTTACAAATTCAAAAACAAAATTTTCTCCATATGAACTTTGGAAAAACAGAAAACCGAATGTTTCTTATTTCAGAATATGGGGTTGTTTGGCTTATGTTCGTATTCCTGATCCTAAAAGATCAAAGTTATCTATTAAAGCTTATGAAAGTGTTTTTGTTGGGTATGCTCAAAAGAGTAAAGCTTATAGATTTTTTGATCTTAACAATAAAGTTATTATTGATTCTATTGATGCGGATTTCTTTGAAGATAAATTTCTCTTTAAATCTAGAAATAGTGGGGGTTCTCTACCTAGTGTTGCACCTAGTACAAGTTCTGAACTTAGAATAGAAGAACCTAGAATTGAAGAATCTAGGGACACTGAAGTTGACCTCAGGCGTAGCAAAAAAGCTAGGACTGAGAAGGACTATGGTTCTGAATTTTATGCTTATACAATAGAGGAAGACCCTTCCAGTTTTCAAGAGGCACTTAATTCTCCGGATTCTAGTTTTTGGCAGGAAGCCATAGACAATGAAATAAACTCTCATAATTTAAATGGAACTTGGCACTTAGCAGATTTACCTCCTGGTTGTAAACCAATAGATTGTAAATGGGTACTTTAAAAGAAGTTGAATCATGATGGTTCGGTAGACAATTACAAAGCTAGGTTGGTAGCTAAAAGATTTAGACAAAGAGAAAATGTAGACTTCTTTGGTACTTATTCTCCAGTTACTAGATTGACTTCTATTCATGTTTTGATTGCTGTTGCTGATGTGCATAATCTTGTTGTTCATCAAATAGATGTTAAAACAGTTTTCTTGAATGGTGAGTTAGAAGAGGAGATTTATATGGACCAACCTGAAGGTTTTGTTATTCCTGGCCAAGAACAAAAAGTGTGTAAGTTAGACAAGTCACTTTATGGTTTGAAACAAGCTCCTAAGCAGTGGCATGAGAAATTTGATAATTTGATGATTTCACATGGTTTCAGAATTAATGAAAGTGATAAATGCATATACTATAAGTTTGAAAAAAATGCATGCATCATGATTTGTTTTTATGTGGATGATTTGCTAATTTTTGGTTCTAACTTGTCTGTGGTTGAAGAAACTAAGAATATGCTTAGCTCTAACTTTGAATGAAAGATTTGGGTGAAGCTAGTGTAATTCTGGGAATCAATATTACTAGAAATGATGATGGTATTTCTTTATATCAATCTCATTATATTGAAAATATTTTAAAGAAGTACAATTATTTTGATTGTAAACATGTGAGTACTCCTTTTGATTCTAGTGTTAAACTGTTTAAGAATACTGGTGATAACATTAGACAATATGAATATGCTAGTATAATTGGTAGTCTTCGTTATGCAACTGATTGTACCAGACCAGATATTGCGTATGCAGTGGGTTTTTTATGAATGTTTACCAGTTGTCCTGGTTTGGAGCACTGGAATGCAGTTGAGAGGGTTATGCGGTATCTTAAAATTACCGTTAACCTAGGATTACACTATAAGAGGTTTCCCGTAGTCCTTGAAGGATATTATGATGCTGATTGGAATGCACTTTCAGATGAATCCAAAGCCACCAGTGGATATTTGTTTAATATTGCTGGAGGCGCTGTTTCTTGGAAGTCAAAGGAACAGACAATTCTAGCTCAGTCTACAATGGAGTCTGAATTGATAGCACTAGCAGCAGCTAGTGAAGAAGCATGATGGTTGAGAAACTTTCTTTATGACATTCCTGTATGGGATAGACCGATACCAGCTATCATAATCCACTACGATAGTACCGCGGCTATTGCAAAAGTACAGAACTGTTATTATAACGGTAAGAATCGACAATTGCGTCGAAATCACAACACAGTTAGAGAATTTTTCACAACTAGTGTTGTACGTGTGGATCATGTTAGGACTGAATATAACTTAGCTGATCCTTTGACGAAAGGATTAGCTAGAGAAAAGGTATTAACTACCCCTAAAGGCATGAAACTTTTGCCCACTAGAAATTGAGTCATTTTGTGATGGATACCCATCTATAAATAGGTTCAAAGGGAATAACGATTCACAAATGATATGGATATAGAATCATGCATCTTTCCCATGGCATGATATCCTGAAGCGAGTTAAGGTTGAGTTCTTTAACTCTTAATGATGTCTACAGATGTATTTAGAGTGGGGTACCAAGCTACAGGAGTACCTTTGATAGACTCACCTATGTGAATGTGAAAGTGTGGCCGCTTTCTATGAGAACATGGGCAGTTCTCTAGATCATTCGTAAAAACTGGGATAAGCACAAGGCCGTAATCTGTGGCATTAGGACTTTACTCTTAGTATAATTGTGTGTGTGTGTTAAGTAATCTGTTCTCTCCATAGAGTTCAAAGACATATGTTCACTCTATGTCAGAGTTTAGAGAACTTAATACTGTGTAAAGGTTCAAAATCGAAAGATACCTTTGCTTATGCACATAACTGTACGGATCTTGCTCAATGATTTTTAAAAATATAAGTGGCGGATTGTTGGGATATATGTTTTTAAAAAGAAATTTCTCTTTACATTTATATCAATATTTAGCTTCTAGTCTAGTGGTAAAGGATTTTGGGTCTTGTAAGGTAGGTCACAAGTTCAAACCTCTTCCCCTACTGATTGGGTGTATATGTGCACGTACCCGTACGTGTATAACATTAGTCCGGGAGCGGGGCCTTGGGGGTCTTGGGAGGTCTCTTGAATTAAAAAAATTATTTTTTTCTCATTTAAAAAGATTTTTCAAAACTTTTTTACTGCCTTAATTACGTTTTTAATACTAATTATGTTTAATTTATTTGTCCGTTTTTGATTGTTTTATGGTAGCAATAAATTCTCCATTAATAGCAATAAATTTTCATATTTTGATTTTTGGCAATAAAAACAGATTTTGAGAAACAAAAATAATAACAAGTTTTTGTTTTTGTTAAACGGTGAATCAAGAGACTAGGGTTCTGAGCAAGATTAGAAAGAGTGAAAGTGTTCAATCTCTCATTGTGTGCGTAAGAGATTGACAAAGAGTTTTCTCAGCTGTTTATCCTAGGAAGGTTGTGAAGAAGATAGAACTGCTTGCACAAAACTCAAGGCAGAGCCACGAAACGTCTTAAAGAAAACGACCTGGTCGTAACTCAGCCGTCAATTTTTTTTTTATGTTTAATCTTTGTTTTGCAGGTGTGAGATCAGCAATTGTTCCAACAACCTCTGCTCCATTTCATCGAAAGATGGCATTCCATAGATTTAGAATGAGCATACCGCATTTACCACAATTGGTGAACCTGTCGACACAAGAAGTGTCTTGGATGTATCCCGGCTGTGCAATGCGAATAACGCTGACAACATACTGCCGTTTTCTGGTATCTGCATAACGGCACAATTTGATTGACTAATTCAGAAAAATTACTCATTTATTATTGTTTACACTAGATGTTTCCTTACCATATGACCATAAGCCCAATAACCACCTATTGCCAGCGGAAATAGGCACATTGCAATTATTGCATAGGCAAGCTTTACACCTCTCCAAATAGGCACTTTCGATGGGTATTTTTCGCTTGATGGCAATGTTCCCTGCACCCACAATTAACGCAAAAATTATGTCCATCGAGATTAATTAATTATTTGATAAAATTATGTCCTTCGATAATAATTAATTATTTGATAATCTTATCCACTAATAAATTATTATCGATGGAATATACGACGGTACCACACTAGTACTAAAATGACAGACTTTTCGTTGCTTGAATAATTTGGATAATATCCACATATTTGAAGTACACTACTGGAGAGTCAAAGATTTATGAAAATTTCTTTACAGAGATTTTTTTTCGGAAAAACGTTTAATGAATGGATCTTATCGGTACACACTAACCCTGTATTGGTGTCGTCACCCACTCACCCCTACCAAATGACATGAACCTTTTGTTGCTTGGATTTGTCAACAAAGTCCTAACTCATGCGTTAATATTTGACTTCGTCTTTCTGTGACGAAAATGGTCAAATAGTCAAAAAGGTCAATATTTCTTTTTTAGGATCGAAAAAAAATAATTCGTTTAACGAGATTATTTATTTATTGGTAAATGAATATTTATTTATTTAGAGAGTATATTTAATTTTTTTTATATTTCTTCCGCATCTATTTTAAAGGTGGAGTTTATCAATTTTGTAGTCTCATTATATCTATAGAGTTTTAATTCTAAGGTTGTTTTTTCCAGATATAACCTTATTTGTGATACTTGAGAATCAAGTAACCTAATATTTTTGTCTTGGGAATAAAATAAGGGGTTAAGACAGGAAAGATGATGAATACTTATGAAATCAATTTTTTTTCTTATTCTAAGAGAATTGACAAATTACGCCTTTATATTAGGGACGGAGAGTATATAATTTTGATGTTTTCGAACCAGAAGTTGATCAATTAGAAAAAGATATTCAAGAATTAATTGATGTCATTTCTAACTTACGTTATAGAAATATGATGAATGTCGAACATCTTTTGAACTATCATAACGAGAATGATATAGTTACGGAATCGCCAACGGACGAAAAAATTATCATACCAGTAATAAATGATGAGAATTATCCTGAACCGGATGATAGTAGCGCCATACCAAATGTATGGTCAAAAGAGGCATTTCAAGCATTCCCAAAAAATTAAGGATGTGATGCATTTTGATTTAGATGGAAGAAAATAACAATAAACTTTAGATGTATTTTTGAGAAAAATAAATTCTTATACGAACATATTAGATAGGGTGATATATTTTGATTTATTTATATATATTTTTTGTATTAAATTAAATAATTATTCATTTATATTTTTATATGGTCTCTAGAGATTTAATTTTTTATTTATTAATATATTTAGCGAGGTTATTCATTTAACTTCTTTATCCAAATTAGGATTGAAAAAATTATTCATTTAACGAGGTTATTTATTTATCGAGGTTAGACTATAACTAACTGATAATAATACATCAAAAGAGCTCTTTTCTCCTCGATGAATATTATAACAAAATAGTATTTTCTGATGATTCATCTGGAAAATTTTAGAGTTTGAATTATGTACTTACAGACTAGAGAATTTACTTAACTAGTCCAGTTTCTAAGTACTAGTTGATTAATACTCAGATAAGAAAGAATAGTCAACAGTTGATTAAACGTACATATGTCGTCAGGGAAGAAATGCTTACTTGAATCTCAAGAACAAGATTATGTCCTCTGAAAGCAAATGCGATGATACCAGGGGCATTGAGCTCACCGAAAATCTTTGAAACGTCTGAACTTTCATCAACGGGATCGTACGTAACACCAGGAATCCTACTCTTAATTACAGACACCACCCACATAATCGTACAGTAGCCAACGGCTGTAACAGCGGCAATTAACGAAACCCCAGCAATAGAATTCAAACTTGGAAGTTGAGAAAACACTACTGCAACGCATGTAAATACCAAATACCATTCAGCGGGAGTTAATGGCTTAGGGTTGCTACACGTGCCTGCACATAGTGTCTGATAGATTAGCTTCATAGTCGAACCACCGATGATGATTAAGGCAATGCATGTTCCTGCTGATAGGTACACGATTGGAGCTGTGGCTAGGATTTTTCTTGCCCTTGTACCTGTAGCCAATATTAATTATAATTTAAGTTTAGTACCATTCAAAATTATTGTTAATTATCAATTTAATTAGTCAGAATGAATATTTAATCAAGTTGTTTACACGTAATAATTTTATTAGCTAAATGGAGTTACTAAAGTGTGTTAGTACAGTACTCCATATTAGTTGGAGTACTTTTTTTGATCGGTATATTTCTTAAATGTAGTGAGTACCAGATGCTGCCGTGAAGAGATCTAAGTATCGACTATAACGAGTTCCGTCGACTGATTCATGAAGCTGAACATGCAACCAGAGAGTGTAAAGTTGCCATAAAAATGCGATTGTCAAGCTTATGATTCCCCAAGTCCTGCATGTATGAATTAGTCGGAAAAGGGATTAGTGTGTGATTAATTAGCTTAAGCCACAAAAGTTAACATTATTACTTACCGACCAAGGATGGTGAAGGCAACTGGAAGAACCAAAGCTTGAATACCAATACCAGAAGAAAGAATATGAAAAGCGGCATAATACGCGTTACCATTTCTAGATTCGGTTAAAGGAAGCCAATTATCAGGATCATCAGGATGAATTTCTAACTTAGTCAGTTTAATGATTTTTCTTACAGGGCTACCCGGAGTAGTAGATAAAGATGTTGCTTGGTGAATTGGGGTTTCCAATAGTAAAGGAGATCTACTCAATGATGGTGGATGAAATTGAGAAGGTGGAGCAGAAATTGGTGGCATTGCTGACGATCTTGGTGTTATTGGCAGTGAACTTATTTCTCCTTTACGCCCTCTATAAATTTCATCCACTGCTCGAGTCTTGACAATTACTGCTAATTCTTCTCTCTGCTCTATAGTTAGAATTAGAAATGCCCCCACTATGGAGTATAAAATTTTGTTTTGAGTAGTTTTTACACAGAAGTGCAAATGGGGGCATTTAAAGGAGTGGTAAGTACCTAATTAACAAATCTTCTTGCAGAATGGGAAGCTTTCTTAGTGACAAAAGAACCGAGAACTCCCTTTCCGCTTAGAGTGCGATTTGTGTCACCCACTTTTAAGGAGGGTAATGAGAATCACTGAATCTCTAACCGTTGTTTATGCATGATCAAAGAATAGTTGGGTTGGCAACATCATCATATAAGGATGGGATTTCTTGGAAATTTATGTCGTGGAAATTCCACCCAGAAGGTAAGTGTGTGTTACTCCTATTTGGTAGGCATAAAACCCCCACCACACACTCACGTTTTAACGTGCCCTATTGGGAAACAAGCACAAACCTTTTATTTGTTCGTTTCTAGACTTTTATAATTGAAGACCGTGATGTAAAATAACCTGGTGTTTTAGAGGACTATAATAAAAGAATTTAGGATGACTATTTTAGACTTATTCAACAGATATGGCTATGGGATAGCCTAATGGTATGTAAAAATATTTATATATTCTTTTATTAATCTGAAAAATAATTTTAACCCTTCTTCTTTCACTAATCTTCTTCTTCTTTTCTACTGATTATCTTCTTCTTCTCATCTTCTCCTCTTCTTTTCTAACTACCGATTGTGCCTAAACCAATTCATCGTAAACCAATTAATCGTAAACCAATTCATAGTACCATCTTAAACGAATTCATCGTCGTAATTACAATCTAAAGATGGCTCGATAAAAGCATACAACCCGTCAAGCTGGTAATACTAATTGGCCAAATTTTGCCGAGAGAATAAGAAATAGAGAGATCGTTGAAGAACATAACGAAGAACACGAAGAGCTAGATCTAGATACAGAGACGGATTCCGACAATCAGCCTCTTCAGCACTATATAATGCGTCCAATAGGGTAAGGGTTTACCATAATTTGTGTTCATTTTTCTTCAATCGAATGAAATCGTCAATAGAATTTCTAGGGTTTTCGGTGATTTCACATAATCGGTAGGTTCGTGTTAGTATATGGTCGTTTTCTTCATTCCTCGAGCACATTGACCATAATCGGTAGTTAGATTTACTCCTTAAGTACCTATTGTGTTCCTAAAACAAAATTTAGGCTTACTCGGTAGTTAGAACTTTTATTATCTACCGATTATGAATGTTCAAAAATCCTCAAGCACATCCATATAATCGGTAGTTACTAGTTAGAATTTGTCATTATGTACCAATTGTGTCTCTGTACTCAAACTTAGGATTAACCGGTAGTTAATTTGCAACATAACTACCGATTATTTTATATGGTTTCAATCGGTAGATAATGTGTATCACTAGCTACCGATTATGTGAGTCCATAGCTTAGAGTTTTTTGTTCCAATTTTTATGCATAATCAGTAGATAATGTAGAGCCCTAGCTACCGATTATGCACAATCGGTAGATAATGTAGAGCCCGAGCTACCGATTGTGAACAATCGGTAGTTACCTTGTTTAATTGACTATCGATTATGTAGTAAATAAACGGAGTCTTCTTGGAAATATTTATTTTTTTGGTTTTTTTGGGGAAAGGAGAGCTAAGCAAGCCCAAGATACAACTTTTTTAGGGCCTTGTCGTGAAGGGTGTAAGAAAGTAACAGCTAGTGCAAGAAGAGAAAGGAACGCTAGCGGAATCTCTATCGCCGAAGGAACTCAACCAAGTGTTCCAAGAGTTAGAAACCAAGAAGAAGGAGAACCAAGTGCTCCACAAGTTAGAATCCAAGAAGAAGGAGAACCAAGTTGTACACAAGGAGAAGGACATGGTACAAAGAAGGTAATTAAGAAGAAATGAGGATACCAAGTCCCCGCCTCTTTGAAGATGAAGGGTATTGAAGCAGGTCAAATCCCTGGGTTACCAAGAGATGGAGTAGATCTGTTGTTTAAATACAAAGACTCTTGGGCCAAAGAAATTTATTCAACTGAGGTAATAATTATAAAACACCATTCTTAACCTATTGCCTTTTTATTCATAGAAGTGTTAACTGTTATTCTAATTATTTTATAATTCGTCGTGTATATTAGGACCATTCTGATGCGGTTCGTCTACTCTACGACTGCACCAAGAAAGATGAAAGATTGGTTGTTAGATGGTGAGTGTGAACGCTTCAAGAAAATTATACTGAACTCGAGGTTATCTACTGCTGCCGAGAATTTAATGTTACAGCATGACCGGGTGTCGATATCATCCTTCATGGAGAGAATGTATCCTGAGACCGATACCTTCCACATGCCATTTGGAGAGATGACGATCACCCCAGATGATGTGGTGCAGATTCTAAGTCTCGCTGGCCATGGTACAACGGTCAAGTTTGATTATGTGAAGCAGTTAAGCTGGGAACAACTTTATTTTTACACTCAGAAGTGCCTTGGTTGGGATCGAGCGGCATCCAGCGATGAGTTCAAACAGTGCTTTCCTTACAAAACCAGACAGTTCAGCATGGTTCACTTGATGAATATGATCAAAGTCACCAAGGCTAAAGAAGAAATAAATCCAGAGTTTTAGCGATGACGAAGTCAATGCTGCAGCCACAACATATCTCCTTTGTGTTTTGGGATGTGTCATTTTCCCCAATTGTAGTGGCAACCGGGTCGACGCCAACCTTCTACAACTTTTGCATCCTCTCAATAAAGTTCGTGACTATTCGTGGGGCACCGCATGTCATGCGTTCTTGATGGAAGAGTTGATAAAGGCATCGAGGGAATCAACTAGCCAAATTGCCGGGAAGGTGAGCCTACTACAGGTATTTTGGTAGCCCTTTTGATGGTTTGATTGTTATTTATTTTTTTCTCTTTTAAGAATCAATTTTCTCATACTTGGTTTGATATGTACACTAGACATGGATCTATGACCACTTCCCGTCCGTCGAGTTGGCCAAAGAGAATCCACTATGGGAGAAAGGAACACCCATAGGAACAAAATACATCTTCGACAACAACCATTCAAGGTCTAAGGAGCAGGAGTTGATTTCTATGAGGAGGAAATTAGACTTGATGGCGTCCAAAGATGTATGCTTTGATCCATACATGGAAGACCAAGCTAGTGGTCCTATAGCGGGAAGGTATGAGTTGTCGTTTTACTATGGACCCTTGTGGCATCCCACTGGATATGTCATGTACAATGCCTCTAGGGTGATGCGTCAACTCGGTTATGTCCAAGAAGAACCTTGGAGTCACATGCGCGACAGGTTTAAATTGGACGTCGAGAAATCTACTTGTGGTAAGGACTCTATCACAGTAGTATACTCTGATAACCCATCCGTTGTAGATTGGAATAACATGATGCAATATATGATCAACGATGGGAGACCTTTCAACCGAGGTGATGAAGTAGATCCACGCTATATGGTCTGGTACCGGGAGCATTCTCATCTTCATGTGATCCATGAAGATAAAGGAAAGACCACCAGGGTGTCCAATTATACTTGCATCATCAAAGACAAACCCCCTGGTTATGAAAGGATGGTACGTCATGTTATTTCCTTTTGATTTGAATATTACGGCTCAATTTTTTAGATAATAATCGTTTGATTGTTATTACCTATAAACAGAAAAAAAGGTTTGCATTTTTCTCCAAGAAGATAGCTGGGTGCATAAATGCAGGAGTGCCTTTATCAATTGAGAAGATGAGAGAGCATAAATACCTCATTGACAACATTGATAATGAAGCCTATGCTAACAACTTTGGGGAGAAAGTTGTGAATAAGCCTAAGAGGTTAGCAACAAAGCACAGTAAAAGATCTCGCGGTTCATCGAGTGCTGATGCTGAAGTAAGTGTCCCTGAGGATGAAGCCAATGTCCCTGGTGCTCGTCGTCCTCGTACCAAAACCAAAAAATCTAGAAATTAGATTGTGGTTGTTTTATCAGAGAACATCATTTTCAAAGTTGATTTCTAAGAAACTTGTTTACTTTATGGATATGTCTCTGGTGTTTAACATTACTGGTGTTTAATATTCTAACATTTGAATGGATTTTATGTTCTTTTTGTGAAATATCAATTGATTTGCAAGAGATTTATTTTTAATAAGTTATTTTGTTGAAATTTTACATTATAATTGGTAGTTAAGTGGTTTGCATCACCTACTGATTAAGCATGTTTATCAACAATCGGTAGATAACAATCTACCGATTACACTGACATACAATCGGTAGATAAATATCTACCGATTACACTTACCGATGGAGCTGCCTGTTTCTGGACATATTTTACACTATAATCGGTAGTTTAAAAAATTCTTAGACTACCGATTATACATGTTCAAAATGTTAAAATTTTGATAATTTTTTCGTTTTTGAATTTGGGGCAACATATACAAT
>JAJJMC010030977.1:24432918-24449268 GCA_023531435.1 Papaver californicum | reverse complement strand
AGAAGAAGAAGAAGAAGAAGAAGAAGAAGAAGAAGAAGAAGAAGAAGAAGAAGAAGAAGAAGAAAAAGAAGCGAGTTGATACTAGGACCAAGTCGAGAGTAACAAGGAGTGGAAGAATTTCATGAGATCAATGTGATTGATCACTTTGAATTTCTATGATATGTTTTGTTTCGTTTTTCTCGGATGTTTTAAGTTTTTTTGAACAAGTTTTATGAACAATATGTAGTAAGTTTTTTTGAACAAGTTTTTTTTTCGGATGTTGACATAGTATTATGAAGTTAGATGTTAAGTACAATCTACATAATCGGTAGATAACTATGTTTCTATACTACCGATTAAATACAATCGGTAGTTATTAATTTCCCGTACTACCGATTAACCACAATCGGTAGTTATTTATGTTCACTTACTACCGATTATGGCAAGAAAAGTTCTGTACAAAAAAACAAGTATAATCGGTAGATAAATTTGATCATTAAACTACCGATTACAAAGTTTAAAATTTTAAAGTTTAATTCAATTCTGGCTACAATCAGTAGATATAAATTTTCAGCCACTACCGATTGTGAAAGATGAAGAGTTATAAATTTTGGAAGTTTTGAGAAATTCTTTTTTGGGGCGACACCTATAATCAGTAGATATGGTACTCCATTAAACTACCGATTATGAAATCAAAATCCAAAAAAATCAATCTGGAAATTTTGTACAATCGTAGTCATAGAAATCACGAGACTACCGATTATATTTTGACACAGGAGTGTATAATCGGTAGATATGGTACTCAATTATCTACCGATTCTGGGACGTCCATGGCATTAAATTCGTACAAAAATGATTATTTTTTTTAAACGATCCAAACACATACAAAGTGGGTTTTTCATGATGTTTTTCACTTCTTCCTCATACTCATCCATGTTTGTTATAGATTTTAGGTAAAATCTAGTTTTTCCAAACTTCTACTTCTTCTCTAACACACTCTATATTTCTATTCTAAAACTATAAATCAAAATCATAATCTAACACTAAATATAATCAAATTAATTAACTAATTAATCAATATTAACACTAATTAAGCAATGGCAGATTAGTCATTAAAAAAATATACGGATAAGGAATGTATTAATATTACTTCATAATGACCTTATTTTGTTTTATTAGTCGCTCCAAATTAATTTTTTGTAATCCTCAAAAACGCCAGGTAAAATAAGTTTTCCTTTGAGGTACTGGATAGTACAAATTGTATTTGCTGAAACAATGTCCTCTGAGAGCTTTAAAAAGAAGAACACAACAACAATGTTTTACCCCCTGCTAGTCTTAATTATAAAAGAAAACATAACAAGTTAACAACTACGGTATGTTTTACACTTTTACTTCAAATACATGCTAATAATCAACATCAAATATTGATTGACCTAGATATGGAAAGCAGTACTCAAAATTTTTAATAAATTTATGTTTTCACAAAGAAATTCATGGGAGCCAGGACTCAGCATGGACCATTGACATTATATATACCAGCAAAGACGCATGCCATGCGTTAGCCGTTCCATTTCATGACCTGCAAAATTATCGTTTATTGATTTCTTTTTAAGCTATACATAAATATTTTGGGGTTTTGCTAGTCTAAACGCACGCGTGATGCGCCTACCATTTAGCCCATTTCCGTTCAGAAAAAATCAAAACATTCAATAATTTTTTATTTAAATTAAAATATCCAGTAGTTTTTTAGTGCAGATTTCTAAGCAAGAGCAAGTGTGAAAGCCAAATAGTAGTGAATCTCAGAACGTGCGGCGTTGTACACAAAACAAAAGATGATTAAATATCAAAATAAGTAGGTCTTGGCATAAAGGGGATACCAAGTGAATGGATCAATTCCTCCACGGCTCGTGATATTATCTATTTTGTGTTCACAAATCTTGTCATGCTTATCAAGTTTGTACTCTGCAGCGCCATCAAATCGGCCATGAATCTCCCATGAAATCGAGGTATACTGTTTATGCCAAAATTCCCGTTGACATTAACAACCAATGATTCGATGAAAAAACAGTAAACATAAAGATTTTAACTTACAATTTGATACATAGAATCCTCTTTTAAACCAATGATTTAAGAAAAATCTTAATAATCCATTCATTTACAGATCATAAATCTGATCAAATTACAGTTACAAATCCATAATCTTTTAAATCAAGAAAATGAATCATGATAATCGAATCTATCAATTTAATCTTACACAATGTATACATACCTAATGAACTTCTTCCTTTTACTCTGATTAATCATCCTTAATCTTTCTTCACTTCAATTTTCCGACCCCTTCTCTGTTGAATGCTCTCTACTATTTATAGATTTATTTAGTGGGTCCCTCTTGTCCTGATACCCTCTTTCGTTCTCCTTATTATCTTTGGATCGGGATGATTATACGATTGACAGGTCATGCCTTTTGCTTTTTGGTCCGTTACCTTGTATGATTAACACGTGTTCTTCGTTCCTTGAGAATCAGCTTTGTCCCGATCATACGTGTCAAACGTATGATAAAAGTAATTATCGTCTTACTTTCCCACTCCACGTTCATCATTACTCCTACTTTCCCGCTCCACGTTCATCATTACTCCTACTTTCCCGTTCAATATGCATTTAATGCTATCTGTTTCGATCAATGTGATGTTACTTTCCCGATCTTAGGTGTCGATCATGCAGAGATTTACTCAGTCTTTCACATCTGTCCTTTTTCGATCCTTCGATACGGCTTTGATTGTGTGCTTCTCATTCTTCTTAATTTCACTATCTCCTTCGTTAATCGTTTTACACGTGTCGCGCTTCTTTTATTTCCCAACAACTTGCCCCCTTCTTCTTCTTTTTTCAAAAACTTTTAACGGTCGATCCAAGGTTTTGAAAAAAGTAGAAGAACAATTATTACCCTCTGTTTTACCATTACTTCTTTTCACACGTTATGCGAACTTTTCGGAAGCAGTAACTTCTATTATCACGTTTGTGTCAGTTACCTTTTTTTCGAGGAAATCAAATCTTTGCCTTGATTAATGCCTTTTCAAATTGTGACGGTTTCTACCTCTGTTTTTACCTCTTAAAGTTGCTGCTCTTTATCTTCTTTGAAATTTTCAAATACTTTCGTTCTCCCAACTGTTCAGGAGATTTTAGCATCAATCACATTTATTTTACATTTGATCAAGTAATTGTTTATCTTCTTTCTCCAGGTATGTTGAGGATTTTTTACCTTCAGTATCTTACTTTAATATTTAATCATGATTAGCTTTTAACAGATATGATTGAACTGATTCCTTCATATATTGATCCTTTGAAACTTTCTTTTCAGATAAAACATCATGTCTTCCAGAAATCCCAATGCTGCTGGTGATCACCAAGAATCTGGAAGATCTTCAAGAGTTCCTTCTTCTAGATATGCCGTGTCTCGGCCTGCTCGTAATCCAGCTCCCGAGGCTTCTACAACCGCTAATCCTGCCCCCAGAAATAAGCGGTCTCATGCGACTTATAGTTACCGGTCAATGAACATTGAGGTTTTTAAGAGAAGACATGATCTTGAAGGATTTAAAGTCTCGTTCTATGACAGAAATACTGATGAGCCATGCAAAGCTTTAACTATTCTCCCAATAGTTTATTAATTTCTGCTGGTGCATTAGAGGCCGGACTTCGTATCCCATTATACGAAGAAGAAAATCCTTTTCAATATGAAGTCCTTGCAACTCGTGGTGATTCTCCTCATGGACTTGCTCGATCCATTACTCAATACAATGGAAATTGGTGGCGTATCCTTGATGAGTGTAGTCTCTGAAGCGAAGGGCGGATCAACCTTACTTGCTACGTTCCAGATTTTACAGAACGTAGCAGTTATACCTTTGAAAATTTTCATACTACATATGGAGATTGTATTACCAAGAAGAATTACGTGAAGTGGAGCGTTAGCCCCGTTCGCAAGTATCTTTCGGGATTTCCCTTATTACATGAAGTCGACGATCCCAAAATCAAATTTGTTCCCCATACCAAACTTGATTTTCCCACAAAAGAAAGAATTCGTCAGGATCATGACTATAAGTGGTATCGCACTCCAATTGTAATTGAAGGTCCTTGGATTTACGGTAACATCTCCAAAGATGAAATTCAAGGACTTCGTAATCGTTTCCCAAGCTATTGTCCTTGGCAATTAAATTTTGAGGACTATAAGTTTGATTATAAGGTTCGTATTATTCTTCATTTCAATATAGTCCCGAACTACCATTGAATTTTTTCTTACGGGACAAATGTTTGTGTTTCAGGTTGAACCCGATTCTGAACTTCACAACGATGTTCCTCCTCCTCCTCCTCGCCCAAGTCTTGGTATTCAAATCGTTGAAGGTAGGCAAAGAGTTGAGGAAGAAGTTATTGAAGGTAAGGGAAAACGAAAATTAGTTTTCCCTGAAGAAAAGAAGAAGAAAAAATGAGAAGACCAATGTACCCTTCCGAAGTAGAGGAAGAGGAACTAAGAGATTACTTTGTTGAGGGGAACAGCAGTTCCGATCTTATCACTGCTGCGGGATAGGACGTTGAAGGTTCGGTCCGAACAGAAGTGTCGGGGCAGCACGTTATCGTCAATGTTGTTCCTGTTAGCGTGGGGGAACCAATTCTTTATTCGGAACAGCCTTCAATAACCCAATCCATTTCTGAAACTGTTCCTACCGCCACTGCTTCCACCGTCATCTATGATCCCTTTTCTCCCCTTCCTTTTTTAACTTTGACATAGAGCCAATTGCTCATGTAGTGGTACAATAACAGTTTTTACTGGATTACCTCAAGAAGAAGTAGATGATATTGCTATTGAATAAGAAAATATGGAAGAAGTGAACGAAGATGTTACCGTTGAAGAAAATATTGAAAAAGAAAATGTTGTTGTTGATGTTGTTGTGGAAGAACAGAGAAATGAGATTTCTGAAGAAGCAAATGTTGAAATCATAGCTCCTAGCCCTTCAGCTACAGTTGTTCTTAATGTTCCGAGCCCCCTTGGGGATGAAAATGCTCCTGGAGTCATTCATACATCAAATGCCCCCATTGGGACATTAGTTCAATCTGCCGCTCATGCTGATGGTAGCGATGATGACATGCCGGATGCTGAACCTTCCATTCAATGGCCCTTCTCTGAAGAGGATGAAGGAATCAGTCTTGCAGGTGAAGAAGACGAAGCCTTTCAGTGGTTTGTTTCTAAAGGGTTTCTGAATACTTCCGCTCAGCACGATCCATCGAAATCCGATAGTTCTTCAATGGTTAGGCTGCGGACTTCATTCGGTGTTTCTCCACTGGATAATACTCGGGACGCTTGGTTCAAAAGCGAGTATTTCGATCAATCGTACTCACTCAGTCTTCCTTCTTCTTTAAATGAAGTTCTGACTGTTGCAGAGGGTCCGTCGTATTCTTTTCCACAGTAAGCTGTTGCTCAGCTTAAATATGGTACCGATTGCACATTTGCAGCGTACAAATTTTATAAGGCTCGGGCCGTAATGATGGAGCTGATGCTCAAGAATGAAGTAACGAAGGCAAAGCGCGGAAATGAAAATTTGCAGCAAGAAATTGAAAATCTCAAGCAGCAAAACAACTATCTTCAACAACAACAAGAACAACAACAATAGCAACAACTTCAAAATTTTGAGGATCAAAATCAAAAGCTTCAAGATCAGAATCAAGGTTCGCTCCTCACCTCTTAGTTCGTATCATATTTTGGGTTTGTACCTCTATAGGTTAGATCGTACTTATTTTGGGTACGAACCTATAGTTCGTACCACACATATTATATATATATATATATATATATATATATATATATTTATTTATTTTATTTTATTGAAGTTTTACAATTCATTTATGGGATCAAAGGGAGACTTGGAATCCCTGTTTAGGTTCCAGCGTAGGATGACTCAGTTGAACAATCATGCAAGAGAAGTAAATATGGATATGGAACTGGTTAAGGGGAAATTAGCACAGTTGTCCGATAGTATTGAGTTGAATACTTGGAGACGTAATAGAGCTGAATCCAAATATCAGGAAGTTCTGGAAACTTTAACCCTTAAAGAAGCAGAGTTTAAGTCTGTAGCTAGAGGTATATGTTTGAGTTATATGCTTGTTTTATTGAAGGTATTATATGGTTTATCTGATATTCATTCTGGTTTTCAGTGTTAGAAAAGAAGATTAATGAAGCCAATGGACGAGCAACTGTAGCAGGAGCTGAACTCAACATTGCAAATAACACGATAGCAAATATTACTGAAGAGCTGAAGACTTCAGAGAAAAACGTGGCTCTGAATACAATCAAGCTTCGGGATTTGCAATCTCAGTTGAATGCTGAAACTTCAAAACGCAAAGCTCAAGAACAGGAAATTATAAAAGTACAATCAAGATCTGATGAGCTATTAAAGGAATTAAATGCTGAAAAAGAAAAAGTAGAGAAGGATCAGCAAAAGATTAAAGATCTTCAATCAGAAATTAATTATAGGCACGCTTATATCGTCTGGGTGAGACAAGATGCCAAGGCAAAAATTGCAATGTCATTTAATTCGGCCTTGGATCGTGCTCAAGCCGATCCTTCTGTTTTGAATGGTCGTGCTACCTTCCCGATGATTCCTCAACCGCCCCGACGGTCCAACTCTGAAGCCTAGTTGTACTTGTTCTTGGCTCTAATGCTCGTAGCTTCATCTTTTGATATTCTTTTCTTGTGTCCCGATGCTTTGTTATTTTGAAGTTTGACTTACTGTAATTGAACATCATTTTGTGATCTTCCACTTTTTTGCTTGAATGTGCTCTGAATATTGTCCCTGCATAAGATATGATATTTATGAAATCTTTAGGTTAATCATGTTGTTTCATGAGTACAATGGATTGAAGTATATATACCTCAAAACATATAATTCGAGATCCCATACATACGAAACAAACCCGGACTAGGGGTAAGATACAGGGTTGGTCCCGAACGTACTCTGAAAATGATAACCATAAATTAGGTATTCCTTCTTTATTAGAACTTCTGAATTATTAAAATTCTAAAAGGACATTTACCTCTTTGGTATTAGGATTGAATCTTGATTATGTCGCCAATCGTAGCGTTTTCCAGAATATGTTGTTCCTGGATTTGAATTTTGATTATGTCGCCAATCGTAGCGTTTTTCAGAATAAGATGTTCCTGGATTTGAGTTTTGATTATGTCGCCAATCGTAGCGTTTTCCAGAATAAGATGTTCCTGGATTTGAATTTTATTGTAAGTATAAACTCACAAAGAATTTTATTGTTAAATAAAGGGTTGAATAAAGACTTTAATACCTGTGTTGACCACCATAGCTGTGTTATTAATTATGGATAATAAAGCTTTAAGTATTGTGCATTCCAAGGATGTTGTAAGGTGTCTCCTTGCATATTTCGGAGATACTACGATCCTTGTCCCGCTGATGCTTGTATTACATATGGACCGTCCCAAGTTGGTGCGAACTTTCCAGCACTTTTATCCCGATGGTATTCTGGGATTTGTCGTAAAACATATTGTCCTTGGACAAAGTTTCGTGACTTGACCCTTTTGTGATAATCCCGTGCCAACCTTCTTTGATAATTCTCCATTTTCTGGAGTGCCACTTCTCGTTTTTCTTCCAAATCATCCAACTTTTGTAACATTAAATCCGTATTTAGATTTTTCTCCCATGCTTCTGTTCTAGTCGTGGGTAGAATGACTTCTGTTGGTATGACTGCTTCTGTCCCATATGTGAGAAGGAAGGTTGACTCTCCAGTGGATTCTTTTCTTGTGGTGCGATACGCCCATAATGTATTATGCAACTGTTCACACCAACGTTTGTAATATCCATCCAATGTCTTCTTCAGATTTATTGCAATTGTTTTATTTGTGGATTCAGCTTGTCCATTACTTTAGGGATAGAATGGTGTGGATTTGTGTTGCTGAATGTTATATGCTTCAAATAGCATATCGATGTTCTTTCCTTGAAATTGTTGTCCATTATAAGAAACTAAGGCTGCTGAAATCCCAAATCTACATATGATATTTTCAAATAAAAATGTGAACACAACGGAATCTCTGATCCGAGCTAATGCTTTAGCCTCTAACCACTTGGTGAAATAATCGGTTGCCACTATTAAATATTTTCTCTTTTTGGTTCTTTCAACTAACGGACCAACAATATCTACCACCCATTTTGCGAATGGCCATGGACTGAGTACAGAATTTAGCTCTGTGGAAGGTGCTTTGATCTTCTTTGCGAATCGTTGGCATTCTTCGCACCTTCGTACCATGTTTTCTGAGTCCTTAAGCATGGATATCCAATAGTAGCCTTGGGTTTTAGCTTTTAATGCGAGTGAACGCCTTACACTGTGGTTTCCCGCATCTCCATAATGTATTTCTTTGAGAATCCGTATCCCTTCCTTTTGTGATAGGCATCGGAACAATGGCCCGAGGAATGATCTTCGATACAAAATTCCGTCCCGAAGCTGATAATTATCTGATTTGAGTTGAATTTTTCTTGCTTTTTTAGAATTGGAAGGCAAAAGATTATCTTGGAGATATTGATGAATCGGAATCCTCCAATCTGATTCACTTGGTTGATCATCTATTTGTTGAGGCACAGATGGGGCATTTTGTATTGCGGGATCATTAATTTCTTCTGTCACCTTTTCTTCTATGTTATGAAGTGCTCTTATCTGAATAGATGGTTCATATATCCTTCCGACTTTTATTGCCGTGATATTAGGGTCGTTTACCATGGAGGAAATAAATGCCAATGCATCAGCATGTCGGTTTTTATCTCGGGATAGATGCCGGAAAGTAATTTTTGGGATTTGATTTGCTAAAATTTGAACAAGGTCTTTATATTGTGCTAGATCTACATCAAGTGTTTGGTATTTTAATTCGACCTATCGAATTACCAACTGTGAATCACTTGTGAGTCGAACATTGCTGATTCATAGTTCGATGATGAGTTTTAGAGCATGAACCACAGCTTCATATTCTACTATGTTGTTTGTATGTTCTTCAAATTCAAGACGAAATGAATGTGTCATTCGCCCTCCCATTGGTGTAGTAATCACAATGCCAATTCCTGCTCCTTCTTTATTTCGGGACCCATCAACAAAGACTTCCCACCTTTGAGAGTTTGTTGAGTTCAGAATATCTTGTGGGTCCTCTTCCTCGCATCCTGGTAATCCTTTAATCATAGATAGAAAATAAATTATTATTGTGATAAAAATTTTAATAAAAAAGTTTTTAAATAAGTTAACTTTTTTTTTCCCAGCTATCGGACCTTGGATTTCATATTCTTCTTCAATCAGGAAATCTGCAAGGAAGTCAGCTAAAACTTAAGATTTTTGTGCGGTTTGCAACTCATAAATGATGTTGAATTGTTCTAGCTGGGCGTTCCATTTGGCGATCCTTCCCACTTTTCCTGTATTTTTTTAATACTGATTGTAACGGTGCCTTGCTCGGGACACGAACATAATGTGTGAGAAAATAAGTACGTAACTTTTGAGTGGCAAAGACCAATGATAAGATGAGTTGTTCGATTTTAGTGTAATTTCTTTTTGCCGAATTAAGGGTTTTGCTGATATAATATATCGGTTTTTCTATTTTCTCATTAGTACGTACCATCACTGCGCTGATTGCATCTTCCGTTGCCGCTGTATACAAAGTTAATATCTCTTCAGGTTCCGGTTTCTGTAATGCTGGCAATGTATCTAGATGCTTTTTTATGTTTTGGGAAGCTTGTTCACATCGATCGTTCCATTCAAATTTATTTTTCTTCTTGAGTATATCAAAGAAGGGTTTGCACCGTTCTGATGACCTGGCAATAAATCTGCTTAAAGCAGCCAAACATCCATTTAATTTCTGTACACTTTTAAATACTGTTGGGTGATGGCATATCTGTTATTGCTTGAATCTTTGATGGATCAACTTCAATTCCATTTTTTGTAACCGAGTAACCCAAGAAACGTCCCGAAGTAACACCAAAAGTACACTTCTCCGGATTAACTTTCATCTTGTATTTTCGTAATGCACCAAAAATTTCACCGAGGTCTTGTAGATGGTCGATAGATAATTTGCTTTTTACCAACATATCATCCATATAAACTTCTAATATTTGTCCGATCCAAGGTTTAAAAATTGCATCAACCAATCGTTGATATGTTGCTCCCGCGTTTCGTAATCCAAACGACATCCTGGTATAGCAATACAACCCCCGGGGAGTGAAGAATGCTGTGTGTTCTTGATCTGCTTCAGCAAGTGCAATCTAGTTGTATCCCGACTGGCCATCCATAAAAGATAATGCCTCATGGCCTTCTACAGCATCTACCAACTGATCAATGTTGGGAAGTGGATAACTATCTTTTGGGCATGCTTTATTTAAGTTGGTGAAGTCTATACAGATTCTTACTCCACCGTTCTTTTTTGGAACGATCACCATATTAGAAATGCACGTTGGATATCGCATTTCTCGAATGAATCCTGCACTTAGAAGCTTTGCTAATTCCTTTTCGAATGGATCGTGATACTCCGGTGCAACCTTTCGTATCCGTTGTCGAAATGGTATTGCATCGGGACGTATTTGTAATTCATGTTGTACAATACTCGGATCTATCCCGGGCATATCCTCCATCTTCCATGCAAATATGTCTACAAAATCACGAAGTAACTTGATTAAACTCTGCTCCATGTCTTCTTTCATCAATGTTCCAATTCACACTTATTTAGGCCATTCTGAAGTTCCAATATTTACGATTTTAGTTTCTTCTACAGAAGTGAAAATTGGTTTTGGATTCCCGATCAAAGTTGGAGTTCCCTTTAATTGATATGAGGGTCCTTCGAACTGCTGACTTGTTGAATTTTCTTGACTCTTACTGCTTTCTCCTAGCTCATTTGTTGATTTTTGTTCGGTGTTTCTTTTCAAGTATTGATTTATCTCCTCTTCCTTTGCTTCGATCTTATGGTTTTTCTTCCTCTCACGCTGTTGTTGTTCCCGCTCTTCATGCATTCTTACCTCCGCCATTATACAAAACTTCGCATCATCTTGATCTCCCTTGATCTCCATTTCTCCTTGCGGTGTTGGAAATCGCAAATATTGATGATAAGTGGAAATTACACCTTTCAACTGGTGTACCCATCGTCTCCCGATTATTGCATTGTACGGAGATGGAGCATCTACTACACTGAATCTTGTTGAGATGCTAATCGGTCCAACTTATACTTGCAAATCTATATTTCCTTCTGGTCTCTAGGCCATTCCATTGAATCCATAAATAACATATCGGGATGGGACTAATTGATCTCTTGCGAGTCCCATTTTGCAAACTGTGTCATGAAACAATACATTCAAGGAACTGCCCCCATCCATAAGAATTTTTCTAACGTTCCATCCTACATTGGCAATGTAAGGACCAAGGGATCATTGTGCATCTCAATTTCTTGATTTACTTCCCGTGCTGAGAAAGTTAAAGGGGATGCCATCCAGTCTTCCCAAGCTTCCGCTATCCTTCCCGATACCTTAAAAATTTCATGATCTCGAATCCTTTTACACAACTTTTTATTAATTGCAGCGTTCATATTTGTATCTCTTTTTTCTGAGAATGATATCATATTAATGGTGTGTTCGTTATATGGAATATGCACTGCTTTGCCTTTGTCGGATCTTGCTATTGGTTCGGTCCTTTGAATATATTCTTTCAACTCTCCTGCATCTATCATTCTTTGTACCAGCATAATAAAATTCCTGCAATTATCTGTTGTGTGCCCTTTATAACAGTGGTACTTACAATAATCTTTTGAACGTTGTGTGAACTCTGGTTGATTGCCTTTTGATGATGGCCATTGAAAATTTGGTTTAGTTTTTATGATTTCGAATAATTCAGAATATGAGATATTGAGTTTTGTGAACACTCTTTCTTGAAATCGCTGCACAAAATTTTTATTATCCCCTTGCCGTGGGCGCTTTGATTCCCTTGGTTCTGATTTATGAGAGAATTTCTTTTTTTGTTCTGCTGATACTTCAATTGAATTTGTCCTTTTCATGTTTCCTTGATTTCGTGAATTACTTCTCGGACCTTGTTCCTGCACATCTTCCAATCTTGCACATGTTTCTATTATCTCTCTAAGCTGTCCCTCAGTCTTGGGATTGTTACGATGGATTTCAATAAAAAGATGACATTTAAGGTCAGCAATTCCCCACTTGTAATGATTTATCGCTGTACTTGAGTCAACATCTCCAATTGCTTGACAAACCGTATGCCATCGGGTTGTATAAGACCGGATTATTTCTCCTGGCCACGATGTGAGGAAATATAATCTGTCTATTCCCGAATCAACGGGCTTGTTGTACATGTAAGCTTCAAGAAATTTCCTCACTAATTGTGAATAGCATTCAATGGAACTCTCTGGCAATCTATCATACCATAACAATGCTGAACCTGTTAAACTCGAAGGAAAACATCGGCATATTATTGCTTCATGTCCGTCCCATCGTGACATCGCTCGGTTATAATACTTTAAATGTGAGGTCGGGTCCTTCGTACCATCATAACATTCAAATACAGGGATACTGTATTCTCTTGGCAATGGAACACATGTCAACCGCTGAGCCAGCGGTGTGCGCCTGGACTCTTTCAACACCTCTTCTATTCTTCCCCCTTCTTTATTTTTTAATCCTTTTATCTCTTCTTTCATTTGCTCCATCGCTTCCATACATTTTTGCCATTGTGCACGTTGGATTTCTTGATTTTCCCTTTGCCTTCTTGCTCGTGATGATGATCCTACTAACACCATTTTCTGATCTTGATTTTCCCTTCCATTTCTGGGTGCACACCTTCCAGAAATTGTTTCTTGACTTTGTGATCCGGTTACAGCCTGTCTTTGCTCAAGTTGAATTGCATTTTTTAAGGCTTGATTTTCTCTGGTTAATAATTCAATTTTATCATGACTGGCCCTCTATTCTCTTCTTATTTCATTCATTTCTCTCGTCATATTTTGAAGATAATTTACATTATTTCTTGAATTCTCATGATGTGACGGCTGATTTGGAGTTATGGTATTTGGTGTTAATTCATAGAAAGGTGAATGATTTCCTACATCACTCTGTTGTTGTTCTGGCCCACTCTCAACTTCCCTTTGTCTGTACCTTTGTCTATCGTCACTGTCTTGGTTCCCAGAGCCTGCTTCTTGAGACATATTTCTTCTGGATTTGTTGATTATTTGCTTTCTTCTCTTGAATTCTAATGAACTTCTAAAAGTTAGCCAAATAATCTCTCAACAGATTATTTAATAAAGAAAGTGACAGAAACTAGTTTTATGATTTTCTAAAAATATGTCTATACTTTTAGTTAAATAATTTGTATTTTTTACGATGAATCTTTTAAATCGCAAAAAATAGAAAATCAAACATTTAAACAAATTCATTCAAACTTAAATTTTTTTCTTTTCAATGAGATACCATTTCCATCTTTCATGAACAGGTAGGATAAATCCTTTAACCCATTCTCTGTTTCTAGCGCCAAATTGTTTATGTCAAAATTCCCGTTGACATTAACAACCAACGATTTGATGAAAAAACAGTAAACATAAAGATTTTAACTTACAATTTGATACATAGAATCCTCTTTTAAACCAACGATTTGAGAAAAATCTTAATAATCCATTCATTTACAGATCATAAATCTGATCAAATTACAGTTACAAATCCATAATCTTTTAAATCAAGAAAATGAATCATGATAATCGAATCTATCAATTTAATCTTACACAATGTATACATACCTAATGAACTTCTTCCTTTTACTCTGATTAATCTTCCTTAGTCTTTCTTCACTTCAATTTTCCGACCCCTTCTCTGTTGAATGCTCTCTACTATTTATAGATTTATTTAGTGGGTCCCTCTTGTCCCGATATCCTCTTTCGTTTTCCTTATTATCTTTGGATCGGGATTATTATACGATTGACAGGTCATGCCTTTTGCTTTTTAGTCCGTTACCTTGTATGATTAACACGTGTTCTTCGTTCCTTGAGAATCAGCTTTGTCCCGATCATACGTGTCAAACGTATGATAAAAGTAATTATCGTCTTACTTTCCCACTCCACGTTCTTCATTACTCCTACTTTCCCGCTCCACGTTCATCATTACTCCTACTTTCCCGTTCAATATGCATTTAATGCTATTTGTTTCGATCAGTGTGATGTTACTTTCCCGATCTTAGGTGTCGATCATGCAGAGATTTACTCAGTCTTTCACATCTGTCCTTTTTCGATCCTTCGATACGGCTTTGATTGTGTGCTTCTCATTCTTCTTAATTTCACTGTCTCCTTCGTTAATCGTTTTACACATGTCGCCCTTCTTTTATTTCCCAACATATACCATGAATGGTCCAATGAACCATTATGACCTTATCAATGGGTTGTGAAACATTGACGATGTCAATTCATAAACCTCTGAAGACTATTTTCCATAGAACCACAAAGCCAAGAAAAATTAATTTGTAGTTCTTGATGCCACCAAAGGTGTTGAGAGGGTCTTTGAAGACAACTTCAACCCTAAGAATTAACCTATGAGTTTATTAGTACAGCTGAACCTGATAGCTAGAAGAGAAAGAAAAAAAAAAACAATCATTTGGAGCCATAACAGTATCATGATTTTATAGAAATATTTTACACCACCTGCCAGTTATTAATATCAGGAATAATGGTCAACTTGCAGCTTTGCATGAGCATACGGAACACAAAAGAAATAAACATCATCCTAAAACAAAACTATATATACTTTAGGCCATCATTGGATTTAATATTTTCTTTTAACCATGTAAGGTCATTGACAAAAGGACAGGGATATAACAGCAAATGGATATCACAAATATAGTAATCTCATATAGGGGCTCCCATATTTGTAGAGGGGATCCACATATAAGATAAAATAGAGACATTTGAAGTAAAATTCAAAAACCCCTTATCCATGATATTTTTATAATGATTAAACTATCCCTGATTAGTTAGTATTAGTAAAACTAATTAGCTAATAGATTAAGCTAATCATAATTAATCTTAAATAATCTTATACTTAATCAAATCAAATTAAAAAAAATTCTTTTTGGTTTGGTGAGAAGAAAAATTAGAAGAAATTTAAGATAATTTTCTAGGGTTTTTTTAAAAAGTCTTAGATTTTGATTCAATCAACCAAAGTAGTGAGGTATACTTCTAACTTAAACTCTTGGTCTTTTAATGGCTCAAATTTGATGAAATTACGTAACAAAAGATGATTTTTGTTTTTATTCAGAGAATTTTACGGTTGGGTTTTCATGTCGAACCCAACCGTAAACACCATTTACGGTTGGTGTTCTTCCCAACCCAACCGTAACCGCTAGTTCAGGGATGAACTACAAATTTTAACAGTTTTACGGTTGGGTTTTCGCATTGGACCCAACCATAAATAATCTTAAAAAAATTATTATCCAGGATGATTTACGGTTGGGATTCGCCAATCAACCCAACAGTAAAAACCAATTTTAGTTTACAATTTTATCCAATATTTACGGTTGGGTTTAGGCTTCCCAACCCAACCGTAAAACATCTTTTGGACCATTGAATTTAAGGTAAAATTGGGGTTTAAAAATCAAAATTTTAAACTTATTCAATCATTTTAACTAGATTGAAGGTAATTTGGGTCATTCAAACAAAGAAAAACCGAAAACAACACAAGTACTAGAATCCAAGTTTGAATGATCCAGGAATATTTACGGTTGAGTTTTGGCTAAAGACCCAAAGCCGTTTTAGTTTTAGTGGATGATCATTTACGGTTGGCTTTTGTAATCGAACCCAACCGTAAATAAGAGTTTTAGTTTTAGTGCAGACACATTTACGGTTGACTTTTGTAATCGAACCCAACCTTAAATAATCCGCAACACAAAAAATTTGACATATACAAAATTATTTACGGTTGGAAATCAGAATGAAACCTAACTGTAACTTTCAAAAAATTTGTAAGTGCAAGTTTTTTTACGGTTGGGTTCAGAATCGAACCCAACCGTAAACTTTGATCTTCATCTCCTACCTTTAAATTTACGGTTGGGTTTGTTTAACAACCCAATCGTAAAACGAAGAACAAACCAGTTACGGTTGAGTTTTCCAATCGAACCCAACCGTAAATTTTTCTGTAACCCAAGTTCTTCATTAGTTTGTTTAGTTTTATCCGGATTGTCATCACTAGTACCTTCTACACCTTTAGTAGGATTCTTCATCACGAAATTTATAGTTTAATCGTTGACGAAATTTATAGTACGATTCTTCCCAACCTTCCAATCATCTACAATTAGCTTTCTATTCGGGAT
>JAJJMC010030977.1:24315527-24422918 GCA_023531435.1 Papaver californicum | reverse complement strand
TTATAGTTGAAAATGAAGTACCCAAAAGTCCTCCTCTTCTTTGTTTCTAAACTTGTATTTATAGATATAAAAATATGACAATTTATTTAAAAGCCCTTCGCCACATGTCATCATAATTCGCCACGTGTCGATGAAGATTCTTCTATGCTCGCCACGTGTTCTTATCATCTTTATCTTCAATATTATCTTTATCCAAAAGTTGGTGCGGAATTGACTTGGTCTATCGGGATTGACTTAGTGCATCGAGATTGATGACGTCGTATCGGGATATGGTGACGCCGCATCGTGCCAAGATGGGTATCGTACTTGATGACGTCGTATCGGGACATGGTGACGTCACGTCGTGCCAAGATGGGTATCGTACTTGATGACGTCGTATCGGGATCGATCCATGACATCGCTCCGAAAAATGATGACATAGGGATCGATCCATGACGTCGCCCCAAGAAATGATGACATAGGGATCGAACCATGACGTCACCCCGAAAAACGATGACAAAAGGATCGAACCATGACGTCGCCCCAAGAAATGATGACATCACTTCGTGGGAGATTCATTTTATCCCCAACACCCATCGTCACACCTAACTAAAAAAAAGGAAGGGTCTTTCATTATATTTCTAATACCGGAACAAAATGAATATTAAGTATTAACCAAAGAAACGAGTCCAATGAACTGGAAAGGCCAGAAATGAGTTGATAGAATTAAAGTTAACAAATCTCACATCTCTTCGAGAACCAAAGATTGATAAAACATCGTGAAAAGCGTTTCGTTTTTCTTTGTTCCTCAGCATGACCCCTAGTCCCTGTTTTAGAACAACACTCCAAGTCAAAACTGGTGGTTTAAGTATTTTGCGAAATAGTTTATATGCGTGATGATGATGAAGTTTAACTCGGCTGATTTTTTATAATACTTATTAGTTCTCCTTCCCTGCAAAACGTGAATTTAACACACACCCATCATTTTCACATTCAACAACATCATTTATTCAAGCTCCAAAAGTTCAAAATCAAGTATTCTCAACACTCAACATCACCTCCCATTCTTTCTCTTCTCTTCGTTTAAAAACAGTTAAATCATTTAGTGTAGTAGTAAAATCAGTAAAATCAAATTCAACGCAAATAGCACTTACTTGAAGAACTTTAATTTGAAAAGAATGCTTAATCCGGTTTGATGGAGATTGCAATTGGAGGAAGATTGGAATTGGGGGAGTTAGAGTTCCCAATTCCAATCGGGAAATGGGGTTTGTTGTGGATTTGAGTTATCCTCCAAAATTACTGAAGTTGGATTTGGGAAAATGGGTTTGGTATATATGGATTTGGGGAAACTCGAATCTTATTACTGAAATGGGGTTTGTCGTGGATTTGTTATGATTTGGATTTGAGCATGCTTATTACTGAAATTATGATGATAATATCAATCAAAAGGCGAATCTTCAGAAAAAATCCTAATGGAGTTGGTCGATGCAGATTGTGTTTTGGTCTGGGACGATGAAGATAATAAACGCACCAGTTTTGTCGATTACCCTCGGTTTTCTCTAAATTTACTGGACTAAAACGAAGAAGTTTGATTTTAAATGAAGAGTGGATATGTAATTTCAGAGTATGTCCGGACCAAAAAAGGGCCATACCAAAAAGAGGTCTTTACGTTATTATAGTAAGATATATATACATAGATGTAAATTTGGTCGATAGTTAGAAACATCATACTTTTTATTTATTTTTTTGATCAAATAAAAACATCATACTTAATCAAGCTAAAAGGTAATAAACCAGAGCGCTTTGCCATAACTACTTTAGAGTAAACTATCTTGTAAATTTCTCAAGTAAAGAAAGAACATACTCCATACGTTGAGCATCACATGGCAGTCTAATAGGCCCATTACAAGCTAACCCAAACTCATTTTCTGCCATTTTAAGTAGCTCCTGGAACGGTTGACTATCTAAATATTGCAATGGAACAACAAATCGCTTTTGGTCTGTCGTATACACAACGAAATGGCCTTTGTTAGGAGTGGTAGTACTACTACAACATATCTCCATCTTTCTATTACTCCCGGTCCCTGTTAATCCACCCCATTTCTTCTTCGGCATCACTGTCTCCGCAGATACAACAATATATATAGTAGTACTTGTATGTTTCGGGTCGCTCAATCTGTATATTGCCTTAGATAAATGCTAACATATCGCACCTGCAAATTACACAAGAAATGGTTTGCTTCTTCTTGTGAGTTAATTGAAGTTATGCTTGGAAGTTGTAGTACATATTTATAGCCAGATCTATTAACTATATAGAGAGGGCTCTAAAGAATGTCTAATACATGATGAATTCTTGTTTCACAATCGTCAAAGTTGGGTAAGATATTTTATAAAAAGTAGACCAGAAATTGTAAGAGAAATGCCCTGCATGGAGGTGTTGATGACTAAACACACAAATCCTCCCAATTATGGCATTGGTTTTCATGGTAGCTAATGTTTCCGGCCCATCAAACAGTGGAATCATCAGAAAAAAGAAGCTTCACGAAAAGGAGGTACTAATGTGCTGCGCTAGTACTAATTAGGTCTAGATGTTGGATCCCCAGACCAGGGGGATATAGCAGCGTGACGATGTCGGTCATCTTTATTACATTTGGCACCAATAGTTTTCGAGTCCATGTCCGAACATCAAATGACATTATCATCCTTATTTAAACCAACCTGCACCTTGATAAGGCTACGATAATGCCTTTCTTTCGAACAACATTCTAGAGATTCCCAGAACCATCGACTACCGTTCAACATTTCAAGCCCATGGAGCTAACAACCAACTTGCCAAGCATTATTAGAGGATAGGGTTGCTGATTAGCTGACAAGTTTGAATGCTATATGGATGTCTTAAAAATGGTGCATTCAGTCACATTTACGGTTTAGACATGTTTGAATGGTACAAGTAGTTAGCTCGGAAACAGTAGGTACTCATCTAAGAAGTACTCACTTGTTTGATTTTGTTTCCACTTTTTACTAGTTAGGCTAATTCGTTGCTGCACGATATACCTCTTCAGGGAAAAGTTTCTGTTGATCATGTACATGTGAGTGACAAAACTTTAAGAAACAAAACCCTAGTTAGCTAACAACTAGGGCAAAAGATTACTTGTTTGGTGCACACGTTATTGATTAGTTATTATTATTACTCATGAATCACATGCAGTTTTCGGATTGTCTACTCTCAGGATAGCTAATATGTTGCCACTTGCTAGGTTTTACATACAGGTGATATATTCTAGCTAGATTACTTGCATGTAACATTTAATCAACTGTTTAACCAATGATAAATATCTTTGCTTAATTATCTACCAATGATAGATATCTTTGCTTAAGTATCTACACAAATGGAATTAGGCCGAGTTGGTTTGAAAAATTAAGAGCTAATTGATGTTTGGTACTCAGGTTTTAACCAGGTTTAATATTTAGTCTAACATTTGTCCAACGTTAGGGCTTGATTTTTGGACTGCACGTTGATCCGAGCTGACTAAGTTAAGTCCTAACTTCTGTTTAGTAATTATAAAAAACATTAAATAAAATTTAATAACTAAACAAATTTACTATTGCAACCTTAACTTAACTAATATTTACTTAAAAAATTTACTTCCCTAAATCGAGAATAGGTCCATCTTCCTTCACATTTAGCATTCAATACCAAACATGTTATAAATTTGATCTTTTTCAATTCTATTTATATCCCAAAAATTAGGAAATTAAGTGACTTACTGAATAGATGAGACAGTGAGTCGAAAAAATCAATGATCCAATAATCCAACAATCCTAACGGCCATTGCAAAGCTGAAATGGTCTAGACTCCCCTAGATCAATCATCAAAGGTTTCACGCTTCTTCCCATCTCATCGCAGAATTCCAACAATCCTAACAGCCATTACAAGTCCACGGATTACTGAATTTCAACTAATAGTAGTCTTGTCGTCAATCTTACTGAATGCAATTACTGCATCATCCATCGAATCAAAGTAGCATATCCATCAATTAATACCAATCAACAACTAAATTCTAATTTATAGGTAATTTAGGGTGCATCATGTTTTGGAATGGTTTTTGCATGCAATTTGCCACTAAAAGAAACTTTTCTTATAGTCTTTTTTCCGCACGTCTAGCAACGGAGTGATATTGGTTAACATATTCAAGTACTCTAAGGTACTCCCTCATCTCCCTACAAATATGATAGTCGAATCTATCATGCAAGTCCTTCTATTTTTCGGTGATTAGAATTCCCATCTAAATCCACTAAGATTTCTTTTTTTACTAAAACATTGAATATCGTTCATTAGGTCGCTCAAAAAATGTCGGAATGAACGCTTTAACAAGCATTAGATCATCTTTTAATATGAATGGAAGGTATGATATTTTAAAAAGAAGTTAAATTTTGATTTTGGGGCAAATATGCGTTAGAGTTGAACAATGGGGTCTTTTTATATAGAACTTTACATAAACTATGCATCCAACGACGGGTTTGTCATTTTGAAAAATAACCGTTAGGTAACAATCGGTATACTGGAAACTAAACTATTTATGATGACTTTATACATATATAACTCCTTATAATACATAATAGGCTACAGTCAGTATGCTCGAGACTTCTCCATCAATGCCGATTGTATATATATATCTTCTTTGAAAAGTTCATGATACAATCAACACTCAAATTTTCCATTTATTCTATGCCGAATGATGTACCAAAATATCCGATACTAAATCAGGGAAAGTCGGAATAGTATTTAGATTATTGGACTGTGCCGGTTTCTCTAATTACAATGCTGACACATTTTTTCAGTGTCGAATGTTGGTGGTTTTGAGAAAATAATTTTCAGTGAATGGAAAGTGCATTACATTATGATCTTTCATACCATTTTCATGGAAGAAGCATTACACTCGAAAACTTGATTATAGTAAAATACACTCAATAATAGAGTGGTAAGAGTGGTAAGACAATATCTTTCCACAAATCATAGCATTTTATATACTCAAATAGTATTTGTAAGTCTTTCAAATATCGGGTCCGAGCCAATTCTTTCTGAAAAAACATACTACCTTCGTTTCAGAAAAAGAGTTACTATCACTTTTTCAAATTGGCCTATTTTTAGGCTAAAATGAAAAAGTGATAGTAACACTTTTCCAGAAACGGAGGGAGTATGATATATACTAAGTTAGTTTGAGTAGGATTATTTTTTTTTTGAAAAACATTTGTTACTCACTCTTGCATAATAGAGCATCGTTGGATGTTCTTCCATAAAATCATCCAAATATTCTCGAAAACTTACTCACCTAGGCCAGAGATATTGGTGTATCTATTTCTAATTCCTTCGTAATTTCTTTCATTTCCGTTACCGTCTAACACAACAAAGATTAAGAATACACGATCTAGATTTCTTCGAGGTACTCTTTTACTGTACCTATCTTCTTCATGAGTTGTGACCGCATTACACGATCGAACTATGGAATAATCTTCTTCTAAGCTGTAGCGAACCATTTTTTGTTTGTTTATTTTTTTGGATGAGGAAGAAATGAGAAAGAACTTGAGAAGTTTGAGATGTTTGGTGCAAAAGAAGAGTTCCTTTATATATAGATGAAAGAGCTGACGACTAGTTTTGTATCCGTTACAAAGGAGACGACATTATCTTAGATGTGGTAACAATGCCGGCGGTTAGAATTCTTAACAAATCTGATGAAATATTTTCAGCCGACATAATATGCTAAACATCTCACTATGACGACTGTGCTTCCGATATTTATTGAAAATAAACTAGTCGTTGGTTTCTCGCATTTTACACTCTATATATATCCACCAATCCCCATTTCAAAGAACATTTAAATTCAGACCTTCTACACCAAAGTATTTGAAAATAGACTCAATAGTTTATCAATCCAACGACATTTACAACAGATGAGATTTATCGCTTGGTAGAAAATTTATAGTATGTTATCCGTTTATTGGTTCGGAACGATGAAAAAATGGTTTGGTGAGTATGAGTTATTAGACAAGGATTTATGAAAACTTTTCACTGACACATGCAATCTGAATAACCGTAATTTAGTTAGGTTGTTTTGTCGAATTGGAACTATAAAAAGACAAGCTATAGAATTCATAGGTTTAGTTTGGGTTATAAATCAATATCAACTTAGGGGGAAACCAAAGAAGAAGTTGTATTATGATCTCGCGAGGAATGGAGAAGGTGGAAAAGAAATAATATTTTGAACACGAAGTTCATTTCGACATCCTGAAGGAGTTTTTCATAACCCGTATGAGATATTATTGGTTATTGTAATATGAACTCATTATGAACTGGGTTGTAATGTGGGTGTTTAATTAAGCTAAGTGATGAAAAGGTTTACATTTGAAATTTTGTTTGTCGCTTAAGTGTCGGTATTGAATTTAACTAGTTCAGCAATGTTGACTGTATATAATATAACTTATACAAATAGTATATGCAACATTCGACATGTTCGAAACTTCTCTATATATGCCGACTAAAATACCAAATTTTCTGGTACTAAATTAAGGAAAGTCGGCATTTTTTTTAGATGTTTCACAATTCCAACAGTTTGAGTTCTCAAAAACTCAGAAGAAAAATATTCCAGTTGGCATAGTTTAGGTCAAAGTTGGCCAAATGCCAGACAATGCAGACCGGTGCTCCATATTATGTATAATGTTTATTTTACACAAAGTTTAATACCATTTCCTTCATTGAACTAAATCCATTTTAGTCAATGAACTAAATCCATTTTAGTTAATGAGCATAATTCATTCAAAGTTTAAAATACAAAATATAAGCAACCACCCACTAGTGGAAAATGGGCTATATAAAATACAATAAAATGACACAAAAAGATTATCACGATATTTTTATGTAGATGGTGGGTTTTTGACAAAGATAAAATAGTAAATGACCTCTCAAGACTCGGGTCTGAGAAATGCTAAACTTTAAAATTCTACAGAAAAATAATTCAATTTAGAGTTTTGAAATGCTTCACAACACTTATAAGTGTGTCAAAAGCGTGTCAAAACACTTTCAGACCCTAATTAGGGTTTGAAAAATAGTTTCGCAACACTTATAAACGTGTCAAAAGCGTGACAAAATTTTCAAACCCTAATTTTGAAAAGGGAAGCTAACCCTATCTTTTCAACTTGGACACCTTCCCAACTCGTGTGTTTTTCTTTAAAAGCAAAGCTTGCACGTCTCATTCAAAGAACAAGCGTGAAACATCATGATTCTCTTAACAAATTTGATATTTTACTATTTTGCCCTCAACGGGTGAGCCTTTGATCAATAAGTAAAAATTGAAACCCTAATTTTTAAGAGAGAGGCGTCTCTACCTCTTACCTTCCAACATGTGCACCATTAGCCAAATAGATAAGCTTGCGTGATTATTCTCAAGACAAAATTCGCATGCCTTCAAAAATAAAGCCAAGTCCACACACCTTGCTTCTTGTCAAAAAAACTGACAATTTTACTTTTTTACCCTCAACATGTGAGGCTAGTACAAAGAGTAAAATATGAGCGTCTTGCTTCTTGTAAAAATATTGACGTCTTGCTTCTTAAAAAAAATTATCATTTTACTCTTTTACCCTCAACATGTGAGGCCGAGTGCAAAGAGAAAACCGTGAAACTCTTACTTCAAAACAAAAGTTGGACTCTCTTCCCTCTTCCTTCACGTGAATATCTCGGTTGGCACTCTTTCCTCTTCTTTTCACGTGAATAATTTGGTATTGGCAGATTAGGGTTTTGGCAAGTTTCAAAATTCTAAGCTATGCTAGGCCTCTGTCACATATATCTTCATTCGAGGCCTCACATACGATTTTCCATGCTCAGCAGCATACACTTGTATTTATTTTATTCTAGTCTGCTAGACTCCTCAGCTAGTCAAGCAAGACGTATTTATTTTATTCTAGTCTGCTAGACTCCTCATCTAGTCAAGCAAGATAGACTCGTCAGCTAGTCAAGTAAGACTCGTCAACTAGTCAACAAAGACAATTCTTTAGTCAAGAGACCTATTGAGCAGGTCTCAATTGATTTAACACTAGTAGTTCTTAATACTACAATATTACACGAGATATCAAATGTCACAAATGGGGGGATGTTCATTAGGGTTTTGGTCTTGAGGTCTATGGCATGTGGTGTAACAGTGCAACCATTAAAGAGAAATTCTACAAAGCTCGATAGCAGTTGAGTAGAGAAGGGGCAAGTTGAAAAACCAGCTATTCAACCGCAATTGAAGTGGAGAGCAGTTGTCAACACCTTCTCCACATCACCATTACTCAATCATCGATAGTTTCTTCCAGAGAAGAGGTCAAGTGGTTACAATAGCTATAATATAAATATATTCTCAATTTTTTTGAAAAAAAATAAGTTTATTACAACTGAACAGGTCTGACATACGACAATTACGAGTGATACTCTGAGACAAGTCTCATATCAACTCAATCATTCAACTTTCTCATACAGAGCATTGTTTATAGCTATTCACATCTACTACATCCTACAGAGTCTGATACTCTGACCTCAACCTTCTTTTGCTTCCCTCCCCAAGACCAACCCTTCTCCTTCTCATTTTGTGACTGAAGCAAAAACTAGAACGACTATTGCTTGGTGTAGACCAGGATTGTACGGATTGATCTCATGAATCTAAATAAGGTACTTCGACAGAACAAATGTTTAAGGATTGACGAATTGTCACCTGTTTACCACACTTTTTCCTGTTCGTTTTTCCCCACAAACATTTTGGTGACCACAATGGGAGATTGATCTTTCAGTTGGAAGTTTTCAATTTTTCAATATCTCTTGAATTTTCTCAGTTTCAGAAGCGGTTGATCTTAGGTCAGGTTCAATAACTAACTCTCAATACTAATTCTGCTGCTACAACGTCGGTGCTTGTAATGCAATAGACTCTTGCCTAGACTCGGGAAATCAACTACAACTACACGTGTTTTTATATAGAGAGTCAGACCTGCTAGGAATGAAGCAGCATGTGAGACTTGTGTTGACAGATGACTCATAAACAATTAGTACAACATTCAACCATCTATCGGTGTTGTCACTAAAGGAAGCAAAAGTAAATAACTACATCTATACTACTGCTACATTCCTCTATACTTTCGCCCTGTAAAAATACCAATTGATAAAAAAATGTGAGATTCAACGATAATTTTCAGAATATAAATGGATTAATTATGCAATAATACTTCATCAAGTAATCAAAGATCAAGCAAATAGCCCAGAGGCTTAAAAACATGTTTTCACAATAAGCTCATCAAAGGTAATTTTGAATTTCCATGTACAAAGTCATGAGCTGGGAGCAATTGGTAATGAATATATGGGTGAATTATATACCAAACTCTTCGTATGGATATCCTCTATGACATATCATAAAATCACATCATTCGAACAAACGAGCTAAGAGATAGGATCAAAACTCTCAACTATCTCCTAGCTGAAAAATTCCTGAATTCTTCCTGATGTTTTACTGTTTCGCCCCCCAAATGGCCTAAAAACTCAAAATCTCCCGATATGGGAGATAGTTGGTTGTCTGGGCATTAATAAGTTGTGGTAGATCATCGAAAATGGACTCCGTATGAGAATTCTACAACGTTTTCAGTAAAGGCATTATTTCTGCATTTTTCTAGCAACGAAGTTTCACGAAATTATAAGGTCAATACAAGATAAAGATTTACCTGGCCATGTTTTGAGCTATTTGGAACAACAAGATCACGTTTTGAGCCATTATTCTTTTCTTCTTATGAGACCGGTTTGACATCCTAGATGCAACAACAAAGGGGAAGGATGAATGCTCTAGCAGGTTACCAATTGGTGTTGAAGCTACTGGCATTTAAAATTTTGAAGAAATGGTCACCTCACAGAAAAATCAGGGACAAGTGATAGAGTCAAGGTCATCCACCCAAGAGCAGATGACGCTGTTAACAAAGAGGAAAACGTGAAGAGGCTGCTCTCAACCCTTTCACATGAACGATTTCTCACGTAAAGAAAAAAGGGCTTGGTCAAAAAGCCCTGGCTTACCTGGTTGTGACCAATGGTACAAGAGTAATATAGAATAAAGAGCATACCTAGTCTGCTCAACGGCGGAGATGTTGTATGAAGAAACGACTTCACTGATGATGTACAAGCAACGGTAGAACTAGGGCAACATATTCGTAAAGAAAGCAATATGAGCTAACACTCACACAAAATAAGAGAAGAAATGAAGTGACGCCTACCTAGTAGTAGTGATAAGGAGGGCTAGGACGTGATGCTGTGAAACAGAGAAGAGAAAATCTCCCTTTCATATATCGAATGAACTTACCAAGTCCGAGAAGGAGAAGGACTCCTCACTTTTCCATACAACCATAGAGGACTCCTCACTTGTCCTCCAACCATGCCTCCTCTCTTGTCCGTCCGGAAGGAGAAGGGCTCCTCACTTGTCCGCCAACCACGCCTCCTCTCTTGTCCTTCCAGAAGGAAAGGGACTCTTCACTTGCCCGCCAATCATGTCTCCTCTCTTGTCCGTCCAGAAGAAGAAGGACTCCTCACTTGTCCGTCTATAAATAGCTTGTCTGTCTTTGACTTCAACTCAATCTCGTTCATCCAGCGTCGAAACCCTAACAAGTTTATTCGCCTTACCTTTCAGCCAGTGTTATCACGTCTATCTTTTCTCAAAGTTTGAACGTCAAAAAAAAAATCACGTGAATTACAAAGTTCACGTTTGATAAAACTCTGACTAGAGAAGATGAAGCAATGCTTGCTTACCTTACTATCAACAAATGGTGAATGCTCCTAGGGTTTAAACGAATAATGGTGGAGTTAAAAGAGATGAGAAAGATAAGCTGCTTGTACAGACTTATAGTAAACAAGAGCAGTAGACATCCCCTCTTTACATCAAATGGATTTATTAAATCCGAAAAAAAAAAGACTCTTCCCTCGTCTGTCCACCCATCCTTCCTCTCAACTAAGGCGTACGCGTCTATCAACGTCACCAAGCTCATCCCGACCAGCTTTGCCGCTTGCACGATCAACGTCGTCTGAAGCCTATCCATCCAGTTTCGTTCGCCTGTTCGTCCTAGCTTTGCTCAAAGCCTCTTGCAGTCAAGACGTGTTCATTCAGACTTAGACATGTCCATTCATCTCAACTGCGGGTCATGTTCATATGTCTATTATCAAGCTACGCTTTTTTGATCAATTAAGAGCCTTGCTTTGATGTGGACCATTATTCACTCATCCAACCAGAAGCTTCTTTCTCTTACTAATCATGTCAAGAGTGGGGACTGCGCTCATGCTGCCTACTACGCTCTAGAGATATTAATCTACTGACAAAGAAACGTTGTACTGAAGTTAAAGTTCCATCTATCACTGATAACAAGGAAGACACAATCATCTTCATCCTGGATAAATATTCAACAAGCAAAGTTACTCCAGCCCTGTGCAGTACATTTCGGCCGAAATGGCCGAAATTTCGCCGGAATTTCGGATTTCGGGGTAAAACCGAAACGAAATCCGGTATACCGGTACGGCCAATTTATTATTATTATTATTATTATTATTATTATTATTTTTTGAATTCAAAAAAAATGAAAAAAAAAAGTTATCCTTGTTTTAGGGTTTTGAATTGTTACTCATATTTTTAATGATATTTTAGAATTATATATGGATATGATAATATCTATAATTGATCTAATGATCTCTATTAGAATTGTAATATTCTTGTTTAATTAGCATTTTAGACGATGAAATTTGAAGTTGTCTTGTTTCTCTTGTGTTTCCAGTTTGAACTTTGTATGAAATCTATGGATCTATATATTTTAGATGATTACTAGTTTTTCTTTCTAAACTTTGTGAAAAACGTTTGTTATAACGTGTTAAAATATACTTATAGTTATAAAATGTGAACTAGTATTTTTTCATAAAATGATAGGTATAAAATATATGGACCGATATTTCACCGATATTTGAAACCGAAATTTCCCCGGTATACCGGCATACAAGTGTATCGATCTCGACCGGTACGAACTGAAATCCGGTATGGTACAACCTTGCTCCAGCCATGTTATCATCACCAACTTCTCTGTCTTCTACCTTGTTGTTACCAGTTATAACTCGAGTCATCATCTCATATTCATTGTTGTTCCATCTCTTGTCTGCAACTACTTGCCACTTCTTGCAACTCCTTACAACATCAACTCCATGAAAGCCGGTCTACATCGAATTTGAAGTTCTTGGACACCCAAGCTGTTACATACTTAGGACCCTAACTTTGAAAAACATACTTATGGGTGAAGAATGGGGCAATGCATCATTCACTAATTTTGTTCGTACATGTCTCTGCTGCAACATACTGAAAGGGCGCGTCAATCGGATACTCGAGCTAAGAGATATGGCTCTTATGCTAAAGTCTACATAATCTGAAATTTTACACGGGATTACTGATTATAAATGTTCACGCATGATTGACCGATATAGCAAACCCTAAATTAAGATTCTTGCTGCATATGGTAGCATAGTCTCTTGGCTTCGAAAGTTGGGGTCGAACGCATTAATCCGAGTCTGTATAAGGATTCAATGGCCTTTTCCGTGGAAGCTATACATGTCTGAATTTTCTGACGAGGAGTCTTCACAACAAGTTTCAGTTCATATAAGCTTGTATCTAACTCCCCAACTTATTTGAAGACTTATACACATAAACATGAATTCATGACAGAGCCTGAAACCCAATACACTTTCTCCATAAGATGCAACATCACCTATCCATGGTCGCCACCTACATGCGAACCAAATCAGTATCATCCTTTTATCTTGTTGACAAGCACCTCCTGATCGTTCAACATCTGTGGACTTGATCTTATTGGAAAGATAAAAAGGTATGATCAACAGAAGCTCTTCACACCAAGGTCGTCATACAACACCAGACTGCCAACTGGAGACAAGGAATTGAATTAAGGTACTTCTCCCAAGAGAAGACGATGCTAGCAAAAGAAATAACATGAGCAGCTGCTCCCACCCTTTTCACGTGAATGCTTGGTAGACACATTTTTGTGTCTGAATTGATCTCAATTATATGTATTGTTGGTACTCGATTTTGTATTTATTATGGTTTTTATTTCTTTGTAGGTATTTTTGGAGAAATGTTAAAGGAACCTTCACATTGGATTAAGGCACCCACTTTTTGGATCAGGAAACCACACCCAACATTTTGAATTCAAGTTTGGGCGGGAAGAAAAAATTCTCTTCTCTAACAACGTACAGAAACAGGAACAAGAAGCTTGTTCGGGATTAGGACACTCTTTGTTTTTGGAAATCATCTCGAGTTAGGAAACTAAACTAGTTTGGAAAGAATTAAAAAGAGAAGGATATCAAATTGTTCTCATAATAGAATCAAGAAAGAAGGAACACAATCAGAAAATTTCTTTTTCGAAGGATTTTGATCGGGAAAGAACTGCCGAGAATTAAAGGGAAGTTTTGAAGAGATTTAGGGTTATGGTAGTATAAATAGAAGGGCTTAGAAGATTTGGAGGGGAGAGAATCGTCGGTGAAGCTTAGAGAGAGATCAGAGCTCGGGAAAAAGAACATAGAAGTAAAACAAAATTCTGCTGCTGAAGACGAACTCGAAGAACAAACTGCACATCAGAACTGTCGTTGATAGTTTGGAGAAACCGTACTTCTTCTGCCGCACCACAAGTCTGTACTTCTTTCCCATACTCTTTTAATATCATTTGTAACGCACATAACTATCCATAGTAACGCTTATAAGCGTATCAAATTTTCTGTGTGCGATTCTATAATCATTTTAAGCACTTTTTGAGCAATGAAAGACTATTTTGAGTGTGTTTCCAGTACAATGAGCTAATCACCATCAACGGGACGACGGAGGAAGCTTTTGCTCCAATAATTAAGCGGTAACTTCTATTTTATTTATTTATTTTACAATTCTTCTATTATTATTTGCCTTAAATTAAATGGAAAAAATGGTTTTTCTCAAGTAGTTGTGTTTTCTTTTGATCGGTCATGCTTGGTTTTAAACTCTTGATGTCTCATGATTACGATTTACAACTATTTTCTCAAAAACCTAACTTTGGCAATGATTTGATTTAACTGAATATAAGAATTGCACGATTTTATCACTTGAATTATTGGTTAAAAGTGGAATCCTTAGTCCTGGTTCCTCCCATCACTTTTAAATCGACTTACTTTAATCTGTTTTATTTTTAGTTATTAAAAATTAGGTCTAGAAATCAATCTTCACAAGTCTGAGTATCAAACCCTTTTTACCACTATTAAAAATACATCAAATGATATTAAAAGTTAAAGCTTAAAAGAACAGAGAAGAAGACAAAGACTTTTAATTTTAGATTTTATTTTTAGATTTATTTTCTTTAGATTTTCTTTGTTTAGGAAATTATATTAGGAATTTTTATTATTTCTGTAATTACACTTTTTGGACTTTGGACATTTTATTATTTTTAAACCCTACGGAAGGATAATTTAAATATAAACTGCTACAGGGATGGACGACAATTACGATATTTTCTCGGCCCATCGGGTTCGCACACTGACACAGGAGTCGGTGGCCCGAGATGACTACAAACGATTCATCCCCCGTCTGGTACGGGAGGTAAGACTCGATCAACCCAACGAATCCCTTGCAAGTGGGTTTACTGTATTCCTTCGTATGCATATATATATTGAGGAATTGAAAACAGACTTACTTTTCTAGTAAAGGGAAAGAACTGGCCATATAAGATAAGGACTCGGATTTCATCACCGTTTCCTTCTTTCCCGCTTTAGGAACACGTTACCAAACGCGAACCTAAACCTTAAAATTTTGACTAGAAACAGACCGATAGGGTAACGAGCTTATAAGAAACTCGTTCAAAAGGACTGTACTAGTTACTTTATTAGCCTAACTCGAAGTTCAGGAAGATTATTTTAAGTTGATTAGAGCCCCCTTGTAACCCAGGGAAAAGTGCCAAAGAGACAGGGTTATCAAAGCTCCTTAGAGCTTATCATGTTTCTCTTCGACTTAATCTAATTCGGATAATTCTAAGAGGTCTGCTAAAACTGTAACTAGTTGCCTTTCGAAGGAATAAAAGATGGTCTAGAAACAATCTAAGTGGAGCCATCATGCTTTTTGTTTGCTAGACTCAAATAGGCTTGATTTGGTTGAGTCGGCCTTGTTTGTGTATGTTTAGAACCCCTTCCTGTTAGGATTTATTATCTTAGATCTTTTGTAAATTTATTAGGAAGTTTTTGTTAGAAAATGTCGAACTGGTATTATGAGGACCAATACAATGAATATCCGACTGAATTTTAAAATCGACATTATCCGTACTATCAACATGGTGTGGATAGTAATCGGGACCACCACTAATATTTTGGAGGTTATTGCCCATACCAAGGTGATCGCAATTACTATTCATACATGCACCCGTCTTATGAACATGAAAATAAGCAAAATTCGAGTTTTCTTTTTCTTGGAGGGATGCCCTAGAGCAGTTTCAACCTAGTACTCATCATGAACCTATTCCACCTCTAGAAGAATCACTCAGTAAGTTATCTGAGATAACACATGAGTTTAAATTAAGTGTGGGGGGGACAATTAGTATTCCAACTCTTTCTCTAGAAGAATCCCTTAAGCATATAGCTGAGAATACAAGGTAGATGAGAGAGGATAGAAATAGTTTTTTACTAAGTATGAATGAAATTTTTGCAAAGAATAATATTGCTCAAAATAATCTTAATTTCCAATATAGTGCTACCCTTGATAGTTATTCACCTAGTCAAGAGGACGAGGATAAAATTGTAACACTACTTATTTGGACGAGGTTCAAACATCTTCATATTATTATGATGATAAGGATAGTGTTGATGAAGAACTTGAAAATATACAGGCAGAGTGATCAGGAAATTGTCACTCCAATTATGCTTCATGATGATAGTGTTATTTCTGGTTCAAATCCAAATAATTTTAATGATTATTCACCTATTCAAAAGGAAAAAGATTTGACTAAAGATACCACTGTTTCAGACGCTACAGAATTTTCTTGTTTAGAAGCCGATAATGGTTTAAAGGAACGAGTTTATCCTGAGACTAGTGATTTAAAATCTAACGATTCGAAGTCAATAGTCTCTGACGAAGATGATAGACTCGTAGAGATTTTAAATATGAGTGAGGATGCACCACCAGATTATAACCTAGAAGAAGCAATTGACTATTTTCGGGAATCTGACGATCTAGAAATTAGGAAAATTGTGACTAGTCTATCTAAAGACACTGAAAACTCTAAGTTTGGGGGTGACTATCATTCTCCCTGTGTTTTACCTTTAACTATTAGAAAGGTCCTTAACTTGGGACTTGATATATGCACCTATACCATTTTATAAGATCATCTTCAAACTATATTCCCTAAGCCTGTTGATGTCCAGAAAAAAGTTCAGTTGTTAGATACCCATCCTCTGGTAGATGTGGTTTACCTAAGCGATAATACCAAGATTGAATTTGTTTTCCCACCAAAATATTTTCTTCCATATGTGGGAACGTTGGAATTTCAAATGTGTCAGTTATTAAGTTTTGAGACTAGCCTAATTACTTTAGGAAATTAGAATCGACACATTTTCTTAATAATGACCACCTTCATATTAGTCAATTGTGTGAGTCAAATGAGTCAAATCTGATTGACTTTAAGGATCCACAATTATTCAGGTTATTATTATGTGCTTCTAAGTTCTTAGTTGAGTTATTCCAGACTCTACAACCTGATTCTTTTAATCCTTCCTACGAGGAAATCCAGCCCATGAAAATATTTTATCTAGACCCTTTTATAGAGCCTGAACCTGAACCACAACTAGAAGTAGTTGTTGTAAACATAAAACTAGATAAGGGTGTGCTCGGTTTGTTCATTTTCTTGGCATGTTGTTGTTTCCTCTTATTTGTGATATCACTATTTGATTCAGACGACCTACAGTTGTTCCGACAATTGCTACATGATTTTATGAGGTGACTAAGTCCTTCTTAGTCTGGCTGAAGACTTTAAACTTAGCACTTCTTGGGAGGTAACCCATACTCATAAAACACGGTAATATCTTTCCTTAGCTTTTTTCCTTCGATTGGTAACAGTTTCATGCTCTTAATCATTCATCTTTAGAAACATTGAGGACACTGTTTGATTTAAGTTTGGGGGTAAGGGAGAAAAATTTTAGTGAAATAATAAAGCTCTAGAATTTAGAAGCTTGTGAACACTTAAGGGTGACACTAACCATTTTAGGTAGATAGAAACTTAGCTCTTTTTCTATAGGAATTGGTGTGCCCAGTTAAATGGTATATTCATAAAAGGACAGAGTTCAGGTGTTAGAAATAACATGATAGTTGTCACCACATCTCATAGTCTATCTCGACCATATCACTTTCTGTTTTTATTTTTGCAATTTTGTGTTTCTCTAAGTGATTTGGTGGGGCCCAGTATCAAATTTTTATCGCTGCTAGGATGAAATAAAGTGTTTGAGATCAAGCCCGATTCTTGCTTTATTCGAAAAAATAAAATAAAAATATTGACACTTTGATAGCAATATGTGTGTTCTCCCTGTCTCCGTCGCCTAAGCAAGCTGGAACGCAGGATCCATGGGAACTATCACGTAAGATGCTGATAAGAATCATGCGCTTGGATTCAATTTGATCCAATCATGTTGTCAATATATTTATCGTTTAATAAATCGATCCATGGGAACCCGAGTATAGGCAAGTTGAATCGATATTAGTATTAGATTTAAGAACAGTGGGTGTGTATCTCAATTCATCCTGGCAATGACCTTCAGACAGATATGGGAAACACCGTTCACCTTAGTCAACACTTGCAACCTTCATATTTTCCATGTCCATCTTCTAAATCTTTTCATGTGATTAAACTGTGATAGATTCTGAGACTTGTGGTTGAATGATTATCTGAGTAGAACTCTATTTGAGTCTGTTTTGCTTCTGTGTTCTGTTTTGCTTCTATGTTCGTTTTCCCGAGCTCTGATCTCTCTCTAAGCTTCACCAACGATTCTCTCCCCTCTAAATCTTCTAAGCTCTTCTATTTATACTACCATAACCTTAAATCTCTTCAAAACTTCCCTTTAATTCTCGGCAGTTCTTTCTTGATGAAAATCCTTCGAAAAAGAAATTTTCTGATTTTATTCCTTCTTTCTTGATTCTATTATGAGAACAATTTGATATCCTTCTCTTTTTAATTCTTTCCAAACTAGTTTAGTTTCCTAACTCGAGATGATTTCCAAAAACAAAGAGTTTCCTAATCCCGGACAAGCTTCATGTTCCTGTTTCTGTATACTGTTAGAGAAGAGAATTTTTTCTTCCCGCCCAAACTTGAATTCAAAATGTTGGGTGTGGTTGCGCTGATCCAAAAAGTGGGTGCCTTAATCCAATGTGAAGGTGCCTTTAACATTTCTCCAAAAATACCTACAAAGAAATAAAAACCATAATAAATACAAAATCGAGTACCAACAATACGTATAATTGAGATCAAATCAGACACAAAAATGTGTCTATCAATGCTACTCACGTAAAATGAATAAATAAATGTATATATTTCACTAAAAAAAGAGCGGAAGGGCTCGGTCGAGAAGACCCTAGCTTACCTGGCTGCAGCACCTAACGGTAGAGAAGATGTCCTTGTGCGACTGATGTGAGTCAGCAAGGCCTACAAAATCTAGGGTTAGAGACGATGCTAGAAACACCAACAAGATGGAGTTCTTATACCTGCAAGACATGCTGTTAGTACAAATAAGAGAAGAAAAGAAGATGATGAAGAAAGGAGGCTTGTACTATTCAGTAATAAACAAAGGAAACAATTTTTCCTTTTATACCAAATGGACTTACCAAGTCCGAGAGGGAGAAGGATTACTCCCTTGTCCGTCCATCCATACACGGCCTTTCACTTGTCCGTCCATGCTGGTCTCTCCCATGTTTGTTCGTCCAGCCATGGACTCTCTCTTGTCCATCCAAGGCTTCTTGCTTATCCAGATGTTCCCCCTTGCTTGTCCGTTCAATTGTACCTCCTTGCTCGTCCGTCCAAATCATGCGGCCTCCTCACTTGTCCATTCAAGGCTGCTTTCTAGTCCATCTAGCATCCAAAATAGCTTGTCCACCCTAGCTTCACTCAGGGCTTGTTCGTCCAGTCTCTGCTCCATCTTGTCCGAACCAACTTATCCATCCAATCATACTTGTATGACCTGCTACCAAGCCATGCTTGTTTACCTCACCAAGCTGTGCTTATCTGTCCTTCCTCCCTAGCCAAGCTTATCCAACGACTCCATCTTGTCTGCATCAACTTCATCCAAGACTTGTCCGTCCATTCTTCAACAAGTACCTGCTGCCCAACCGAAACTTGTCTGTCCTGGCTCCAGCATGCTTGTCCGTCCATGGACAATGCTTGCCTATGCACGCCTTTCCTTGTACATCATACCTCTAACCATACTTCGTTGCGTCTTCCAAGCTGTATTTTTCCGATCAACTCCAAGTTTTGCCTTGGTCTTCCAGCCATGGATCTCTACTTGTCCATCCAACATGCCTTCTAGCTTGCCTATTCGAAACTCAAGCTATCTACCACATTTCTGGTAATATCTAACAACTAAGCCTTGTTATTTTATTTTAATCTAAAATACTAAAAAATTATGTTTCAGACATGAGAAATATTAAACCTCAAAATTTTACAGAGAATTTTAACATGGGTCCTCAAACACTTGTCTCTCTGTATGTACGACTTAGCTTGTCAGAATACTACATACACGATCAGAGTTACTGAATGAATCAACATTCATCACTGTACAAAATCATCAGAATAACACTGGCGCTCACTACATTTCCCATATGTTCTATGATTTTATATTACAAACCTCAAGCTCCTAGATGGATTGTCCACTAGTATAGAGCAATTTGAGTATCATTTGGTGCTTCCGCAGGTGAATTCCTAAAATTACCTTCTGTCAGCATTCATTTTCTACTGAACAATGTTGACTTACCTATACAACTTTGTATAAACAAATCTCAAACTCCTAGATGGATTGTCCACTAGTGTAGAGAAATTTGAGTATCACTTGGTGCTAATACCTATCAAGATAGAGGCGTAAGTTCCTCTCTCTCAAAATCTCAAACACCTAGATGGATTGTCCACTAGTATAGAGCAATTTGAGTATCATTTGGTGTTATATCCCGCAGCTGGATTCAGAAAATTAACTCATGTCAATATTCACGCTCAATTGACCAATATTGACTCACTAAAATACCTATATAGCTTTATATAGAAGTTACATACGAGTTCTTATCTCAGTGTTGTGACGACACTACTGCCTCAACACTCCTCTTAATGTTCTGACGACACGACTTCCTCAACACTTCTCTTAGTGTTATAACGACACTAATGCCTTAACACTCATCTCTTAGTGTTCTGACGGCACTACTGCCTCAACACTCCTCTTAGTGTTCTAGCTGCACTACTGCCTCGACACTCATCTCAGTGTTCTGACGACACCACTGCCTCGACACCCATCTCAGTGTTCTGAGGCACCACTGCCTCAACACTCGTCTCAGTGTTCTGATGCACCACTTCCTCAACATCCATCTTAGTGTTCTGACGGCAGCATTGCCTCAACACTCTCTACAACCAACTAATATTCCAAAGATCTTTTCCGGTCAATTCCAAGTCTTGCTTTGCCATGGGTCTTCACTTGTTTATCCAAGAGGGCCTTCTTGCTTATTCAAAAGTTCAAGCTGACTACTACCCCTATGGTAATATCTGACCGTTGAACTATAAGAGTTTTATTTTATTTTATTTTCGTCTGACAGGCCACCATCTAGCGCTTATCACGTAACATTACTTGTTCCTCGCTAAGCAGGGGACTTAATGTAGATGGTGGGTTTTTGACAAGGATAAAATAGTAAATTACCTCTCAATACTCGGGTCTGAGAAATGTAAGACTTTAAAATTCTGCAAAAAAAAAAATCAATTTAGAGTTTTGAAATGCTTCACAACATTATAAGTGTGTCAAAAGCGTGTCAAAACACTTTCAAACCCTAATTAGGGTTTGAAAAATAGATTCGCAACACTTATAACGTGTCAAAAGCGTGTCAAAATTTTCAAACCCTAATTTTAAAAAGGGAAGCTAACCGTATCTTTTTAACGTACACACTTTCCCAACTCGTGTGTTTTGCTTCAAAAGCAAAGCTTGCACGCGTCTCATTCAAGGGACAAGCGTGAAACATCATGCTTCTCTTGACAAATTTAATTTTTTACTATTTTTCCCTCAACAACTGAGGCTTTGATCAAAAAGTAAAACATGAGCTAATTGCTTTTTAACATAAAAATTGAAACCCTAATTTTTAAGAGGGAGGCGTCTCTACCTCTTACCTTCCAACGTGTGCACCAGTAGCCAAATATCTAAGCTTGCGTGATTATTCTCAAGACAGAATTCGCATGCCTTCAAAAATAAAGCCAAGTCCACACAACTTGCTTCTTGTCAAAAAAATTAACAATTTTACTCTTTTACCCTCAACATGTGAGGCTAGTACAAAAGAGTCTAATATGAGCATTTTGCTTCTTGTTAAAAAAATTGACGTCTTGCTTCTTCAAAAAAATTATCGTTTTATTCTTTTACCCTCAACATGTGAGGCCGAGTGCAAAGAGAAAACCTTAAAACTCTTACTTCAAGACAAAAGATGGACACTCTTCCCTCTTCCTTCACATGAATATCTCGGTTGGCACTCTTTCCTCTTCTTTTCACGTGAATAATTTGGTGTTGGCGAATTAGGGTTTTGACAAGCTTCAAAATTCTAAGCTATACTAGGCCTCTCTCACATATATCTTCGTACGAGGCCTCACATATAATTTTTCATGCTCAGCAGCATACACTTGTATTTATTTTATTCTAGTTTGCTAGACTCCTCAACTAGTCAAGCAAAACATATTTATTTTATTCTAGTCTGCTAGACTCCTCAGCTAGTCAAGCAAGACATATTTATTTTATTCTAGTCTGCTAGACTCCTCAGCTAGTCAAGCAAGATATATTTATTTCTGCTGGAATCATTAGTCTAGTCAAGCAAGACAGACTCGTCAGCTAGTTAAGCAAGACAGACTCGTCAACTAGTCAATCAAGACAAGTCTTTAGTCAAGAGACCCATTGAGCAAGTCCCAATTGATTTAACACCGGTAATGCTTAATACTACAATATTACACGATACATCAAATGTCACAAATAGGGGGATGTTTATTAGGGTTTTGGTCTGGAGGTCTACGGTATGTGGTACAGCAGTGCACCCACTAAAGAGAAATTCTGGAAAGCTCGGTAGCAGTTGAGTAGAGAAGTGGCAAGTTAAAAAACCAATTATTCAACCGAAATTGAAGTGGAGAGCAGTTTTCAACACCTTCTCCACCTTCTCCACTTCACCATTACTCAACCATCGACAGTTTCTTCCAGAGAAGAGGTCAAGTGTAGCTATAATATAAATAGATTCTCAATATTTTTGAACAAAAAACAAGTTTATTACAACTGAACAGGTCTGAAGTACGACAATTACAAGTGAAACTCTGAGACAAGTCTAATATCAACTCGATCATTCAATTTTCTCATACGGAGCATTGTTCATAGCTATTCATATCCACGACATCCTACAGATTCTGATACTCTGACCTCAACCTTCTTTTGCTTCCCTCTCTAAGCCAACCCTTCTCCTTCTCATTTTGTGACTGAAGCAAGACTGGAAGGTCCGTCGCTTGGTTTAGGCCAGGATTGTACAAATTGATCTCTCGAATCTAAATAAGGTACTTCGATATTACAAATGTCTAAAAATTGACGAATTATCATCTGCTCACCCTTTTTTTTTCTAAACTACCCTTCAATTCGTTTTTTCCCCACAAACAACCGATAACTTGAAAGTGTCGTTTGTTTGGTAGAAAACAGAAAAATTAAACAATAGTTTAAAATTGTGGCTGACTAAAATCAAAGTGTCGTTGTATTAAACAATAGTCATAATATTGTTTCCATGGTAGATAATTCTGAAAACTGGTTATTATGGTTTTCTTTATTTCCACGGGCCTACTTCTTTTATTTTTTATTTTCTTTGAAGCATGGGTCCACTTGTTTGTATAACCTTATCTCTATTATGTTTTCAGTTTGGGTTTATTTGACTTTGGTACCTGGGTTTTGTTCAGCTTTTGTGTTCTTACTTACATTTGTCCAACGTTAAACTTTAGTACCTGGAATTACTGTTCACCTTGGATGGCAAAGTTAAAATACTGACTTCCGTTTAGATTTTTTTTTAATACTTAACGCCGTTAACGGCGCCGTTAACACGTAAATTTTTTAAAACTCATATGCCTTCTTATACATCCTACGACTATGATTCTTCAGATCCAACGGTCGGATTTTTAGATTTTCATTAGATGAGAACACCAAGAACTCTTCCAGAATTTGATCTTTGCTCCAAGCATCTCAAACCATAATTTGAGAAAAACAGTTCCTCTTAAGTGAAAAAACAAGAACTCTTCTAGCAGCTTGTTGGACCTTGATATCCAATCTGTTTGTAGTCACTGAACTGCAGATATCCATTCTAAACCACTAGATAAACACCAATCTCTCACATTATGCTAGGGAAAGCTAGAAAGTATTTTCATACAAGGAAGGGGACAGCAAGCCAGCTTGAAAAACATTTGCACATTTGAAGACAACCATTCATTTGCAGAAAACTGTAGGTGCTATGAATACCATTATCAAATATGTATGAGAAATCTATAACAAATCCCATAGAACCACCAGTAGAGATAGTAGCAGAACCATCTGTGACTACAAAAGTTGTAACCAAAGAAAGCTAACAGGAGTCTAAAAAAGGGAACTCTAGCCTTGGTCAAAAGTTGATGCAGCATCATCTTGGACACACCTGAACCACAGACGTAATATATACTGGAAAAACACTTAACCACTCCTGGAACAACAACTTTATCTAGATAAGGGGAATGAAGTTGGTGTTGCAAGTAGGAATTTGTTGTCGGAAGAGAGAATAGGCTATATCTTCTTTGCCTCCATGTTTCTCAAATCCAATTTCAGGAATCCCTCAAACAGATCCGACTCCAACCCGTCTCCTACTTCATTCTCAGCTTCGAAGAATCAGCAAAACCCATGACAACAATATAGCCACGGTTAGAACAGTTACGAACAAAGTTGTACTAAACTGGTGGTTCAGTCATTTAAACGAACACCTTGGATGCATTTTGTTGATGATACAGATATGAGCTTGATACTAGCTTCTAAACCCATTGCATCTCCTTCCCTGCAGTAACTTCTACATAAACAACCACTCAACATTTCTAAACCATTTAATCATTCATAAACATCACCATTCGGTCATCTTCTTCTTGTTTTTGGTTGTCACATCAGCTTCTCAAACTAACTCTGTCTGAACCTGAACATATTGAAAATCCATCTTCAATCTTCACAGCGTCACCCAAATTCACAATCTAGCTCGAACCCAATTCAGCCCCCAAAACTCGACCAAAACTACCACCAGTTCCAGCCACTACTATTGTGTTCTTCCGAGCTTCAATTATCTCTTTCTGTTGAGAATTGTTGTTATTGTTCTTTCTGGCACAATGAAATTTCTGGCAGCATATGGTCTTCTTGTTCTTTCTTCTTCAATCAGCAACCACCACCTTCTCTGCCAGCCAAGACATAATCCAATCACAACAACATCAAACACTCTTCAATTCTCGTCTGGAATTTCTCTCACGAATTTTATCGAGCACATACTATGCAATCCTATTGGAGGTTTAGGCAAAACTCTGTTGGCTAATTCAATTACCTAAACTCCTTCCCTGTAATAAGAATCAACATTTCAAAGCAACATGTTCAATCAAGATACCACCAGCTTCATTGTCTCACAACCAGTATCACTTCATTCACGACAGCTCAACATCAACGGAACTTGGTCTAAATCAAATGGAAAACCATCACAGACCCATAATACCAAATCTTCACCTGAAACCCATTCTATAATTTTTCGGCCAACATAAACCACAACAACTCAACAACGAACTTAATCCATCAACTCTCCTTCTCGAGCTCAAATCCCATCACAGCAACAAATCAAACTTAGCCATTTTGTCTCTTCTGCTGTTTCTTCTCTATATCAGAATTTAGACCAAAACCCCATCTTCAATTAAACCTTCTTCTCGCTGGAGACAAACTGAGGTTACTGATTTTGAATCAAATTGTTTTGAAATTAGGGTTTTTGAGGTTACTGATTTTGAATTTGATTCATTTTCGTTTCAATTGAAATTAAGGTTACTGATTTGCTGTGAGTTGAGAATTAAGATACATGGTATGAGATGGGTTGAGTTTTGGCAGAGATTAATAGCGAGAAACAGAGATGGGATCGAGTTTGAGGTAGCGGTTTTGGCAGAGATTAATACCATGTAGTTGTGAACAGAGATGGGGATCGAGTATAAATCGAGTTTGAGGCAGAAGAGGTGAATACATGGTATGAGATGGGTTGAGTTAGGTAGATCTTAACCGTTCATCTTTGAGATGGAACAAGATCTAATATAAACCGTAGATCTTAACCGTTAGGGACTTGGTTTATCATTGCTAGCAAAGTTTATTTTTTCAGTAATTTTAATTTAATTGACGGAAAAAAATGACACGTCATCATTTCACGGGTCTTAACGGGTGAACAGTAATTCCAGGTACTAAAGTCTAACGTTGGACAAATATAAATAAGAACACAAAATCTGGACAAAACCCAGGTACCAAAATCCTTTCAGTTTCCGTTTTCATTTTCTCTTCTTCACTTGCTTCCACCGCTCCTCTTCTGGTTCTTTCTAAGAGAGAAAAAACAAACCATCTCTACTTTTCTTCTCCTTTGGTTATTTCTCCAGCACCAACACTTTTATTATTAAAATCCTTCTTCGTATTTTCACTATCTGTAGGAACTCCGTTCCTGAAGAGTTCGTATTTAGCTGTAGTAGAACCAATTTTGTTGCAGCAAGAACACAAAATTTCTTTTGTTTACCCTGCATGTTCATCTCTTAAAAATTAACTAAAGGTAATGAACTTTAACCTTAATTTTTCATTTGATACTCACAGTTATAGTAGCAAGCTAAGACTCTACAAAAAAATGACCCTAGCCTTTCTTTCTCGTCGCTGATATTTAGGGGTTTTGGTGTTTGCAGATTTTTGTTGGTGATTGAAGGTGTTTCTTACACAGGCAAGAACCTATTCTTTTTAGATTTTGGGTTTTACTAATTTTGCAAGATTTTTTCATATACTCTGATTTTTTATATAAGGGTTTCATTTGTTAGTGATTTTCGATTTTTCATCTTCTTCAACCCATTCTTTTTAGATGATCAGATGGGTGTTTCACAGAGAGAAGAAGAAGAACAAGAAGAAGAAGTGGTTTTGGTGGTGGTGGTGATGAAGAATACTCAACCATGGCTAAACAGGTATTTCATCTCACCAACTTACTATCTTCATCTATCTCATTTCGATTTGATTTTGTTTAACTTTCTAAAACCCTAATATATGTATATTAGATTTTGATTTAGGGATCAAAGTGTTTAATTTCTGTTTTAAGTTTGTAGATCCTCTTTATTGTCTGTTAATTTTAATTACCCAGGTTTGTATTTTTTTGATCTATACGTATGAAGAAGGATTATTTGAAGCAAAAAGACCATGAGGTGAGACTGTCATAGGTGATATTATTCGAATGGTGGATGAAGCACATGGTAAGGAATCTCCTGTACACGTCTGGATGATAAGGTCCTACTTTATTTCTCATTTAAGATCCATGCTTGCAAACCAGGTTATTGTTTTAAGAAGTTGCAATTTTTCTTTTATTGGAATTTCACTTTGAATATTTTTTATGCGTTGGGTGTTACTTAATCTTCTTGGTGAATGTAATCTAGGTACTGGGAAGACAACTTTGTCAACGGATCAGATGCAGTACTTAAGTGGAGGCGATGGACACTGCTAGAGTAATGGTATCTCTACAGAGAGAGCACCAGAGATTTGGAATGCCATCAATTTTGAACTGGTAACTATGTTTACTTTGTCTTATGTTATATTTGTGTCTATTGTGTGAGACTCTCTGCTTCACGAGTCTTAATGTATTGTGTTTAGTTGTTTCTATATCACAAACCTTCAAGCTAGGAAAGGTTGGTTACTAACTGAGTTGGCAAAATCAAGAGTTTAAAGACGATGTTTATAGATCTGACCGAAAGGAATGCCAAGTTGATTAGGTAGCGCACGCTGGCCAGAGTTTTAATAAAGCCTAAACTGTATGGGGAAAAGTCAGATCCATACTAATTTGGGCGATTCTCTCCCTTTTTGTTATGAACCAGAAACTTACTTATGACCGTTGTCAACTGATATTTTTGTCTCGAGGCTTCACTATGACTGTTTGAACTGTATGTTTTTTTGGTGCATAAGTTCCTCATTATAACAAATGAGAACTTCATATGCACAAATGCTTGTATTTGATGTGCTCATGTATCTCTATATGTATGGCTTAATGTGTATGGGCACATCATGAACCTGGCAGCTTTTAAAACTTTGTTACTTTTGATTTACAATAAGTTGGTGGAGCACTTCATATTATTTGCTTTATGTTGGTCATGTGATGAATATGTATGCTTGTTTCCTTGATTTCAGAGTCCAACAATTACATCTTTTAATGGTTAAAGAATGAACCTCAAAACTTGTAAGGAAGTACCAATATTGATACATTTACTGTCATGTGCTTGATAGAGAGTAAGTAGTTTCCTTTTTGCAGCTTGTATTTTTCATTATTGTTATCTATTTTTCAATTTTCTGAATTATTTCTTGTTGGTATGCAGGTTGTCTTGATGTGCTGCTTACATTCTGTGATGTCATCCCGCCAAGCTGCATCCAAATGCGGAATGTTATTCTTAGTGCCAATCTTCATATTCTTATCCAGGTAAACACAATGGGTAACAAATATTCAAATGCTTGCAATTAGCATGTATTACCAATACCGGAAGAAACCAATTGTAATCTTCTGTCGTACAACAATGTTAGTATTGCATTTTCAAAATTGAATGTCTTGACCCTGATTTCTTTTTTCAATATCAATTGAAACATATGTATGTCTATCATTTGGAATGTTGATCTAGTATCCTTTTAATAGCTTTGTATACTTGCATTAGTTAGTTTAGTTGTGAGTTTGTATAATTGTTCTATATCCACTTGGTTCTAATTTTGGGAAATCTTTTTCATTCCTTCTTATAAAGCATGTTAGGGCTGTTATGGGATATTGTTTGTAGATCTTGTGTCTAATATCATTTGCTTGTCATGTAGTTGCTATAACAAAGAAGGCCGACCCAAAGGAACATAATTTGAAAGTTGCCAAGGTAGTCAGCTGGAGCACCAACGAAAAAGAAGAAGGATAAGAATATCTGTAATGCAGTAACCTTTCACAGGCCAAAGGCACTGAAGACTACGAGGAAACCCAAGTATCCTTGTATTACAATACTGGTTGGTATTTTATCTCAGTTGGCTAGTCTATAAATGCTTGTACTATGAAAAAACAGATCGAGTCCACTTTGTTTTAGAAATACTTCATGATCTTTACATTTGATTTGCATTTATAAATTTTCATGTTTTGAGTCTTCCTTACATAATGAATGTCATGTAGGAGGTCTTCAAGCTTGCTAGAATCTGGAAACTAAACTCTTTGGTAGCTCTTCATATTTAGTTTGAGCGTACACTCAATAGAACTCTATGAGCGTGTTCAACTTTGCTCTACACAGAAACGTACCTAGTTATATCAGACTCTGTTTAGAAGTTTGAGATTCTATCTTAGTTCGTCTGAATTGTTGTATCGTGTTGTTGGTGGTGCTAGTTAGGTCTTTCTTTTACTAGTGGTAAATATTAGAAACGAATATTGAAAGTTGAAACTATGTGAAGGGCATAAGTATTGGTGATCCATATCTTTCTACAATATCATCCTTGATTCTTGATACTTCAACTCATTTTGTACTAAATGGAGCTTGTATGATAATGCTTTCTGATTGTTGTACATTCATTCAGGTCCATCCACAGTATATTCACTTTTCTGTGATTTTTTTACACTTGTTTTATACTTCAGTGATATTGAAACCTTTTCTTTGTGTAGGTGTGCCGTTCTGGAAGTGTTGGCTCAGTTCATCATCAGACAGTATCTCGTTTGTTTGTCTGCAGTTGCCTTTATGAACCTTAGAACTTAGACATGACTTATTTGAATTCAGGATTTGATTACTTTTTTCTTTTTGTGATTTTGAACCTAAGTGTAAATTGAATTCAGTTATGAATTGTGTAACCAATACAATAAAATTTTTATTTGAATGGTCATTTGAAATAATAAATCTAGGTTTTATTTTAGTGCAATTTGAGTTTCAATCAGATTTATTTCAGCCCAGTCAGAACGATTGTAATCAGTCAGATCTAATTCTTTTTTTTTTAATATTAACATAAATCAAATGACACATCAATAATGAGGTTGAACCTTTCTGACTTATAAAATAAAATGTTAGGATACGCCATATTCAAAATGCCGTACATAGCGAAAACTCCAATATACCGTTTATTAAAGTAGTTCAGCTATATTTTGACAGTGTATTTATAGAAAATGGCTAATCTACGGCACTTTCCACAACTTTGATAATGTCGTATAACTCGTTTCTAAGACAAGTTCTAGTTGTCGTTTAACAACCTTTTTTCACTAGTGACCCAAACTATTATTTCATGTTAAATCCCAAATATTTACATTCCAAAGTTTGAGTCAATTCAATTGTTTTGGTATTCTCTCGCTACATGGATAACCTTAAAGCATCCAACAATTGGTGATTCTGCTATTACATTTGCAACCATCCATCAGAGTGATTGGAACTACAATCAACATTTTATTATATGCACAAACCTGTGGCAATGGACAATTTTTCTTAATTTGAGACCGATAAAATGGTTTTTATTCTCGAAAGCTAGAACAATTCTTCTTTTCTTTAACAACCTTTTACACTCCTGAATTTTTGGTGTAAACATAGTGCTCATCCTAGGCCCAAAATAATGAACCAAACATCAAAATGTATATGCTAGAGATGCCCATACACCGGTATTTTCATCCAATAAGATGACGGAAGGAAGTCCTTGGGTGCTTCAGGCCCTAGAATACAAACATGAAAATCATTAAATTCTTGTTCATCGTTCACCGTTCCTTCATATAAATTCCTCCTCTTGATTAATGTTGCAGTTATCTTCATTCTTGCATATTGGCATTGTGTCATCCCTAAATTATCTTCCCCATGTAAGTATCCTGATTGCTCAGTCGCAGCATGATAACCACAATTTTCATATCCATCAACATCGTCTGTTGATATAACATATTCACGAATGATCTCGGGAAGTTGCCTCATATACTCCTCTATTATGGTATCACAAGTTCACTTTGGATTACCTGTTTTTGGATTCCTAGGGGTTTTCATATTACCTCTTGCTTTCCTTATTATCTCCATACCATCTTCTGCAATCTTCGGAGACACAACTTCTTTCTTCAGCCTTTCTCTTTTCTATGGAACATGTGCTTCATCAACATGGGTATAGCTTGGTAATTTCCATCTTGTTGTTGTTGAGTTGTTGTGATAGCTTCCTTTTTCGTCCCTCCTATTTTCTTTGGAACCGATGATTCATCAACGTTGGGTATAGCTTGAGAATTCTCATCTTGTGGTTATTGAGTTGATGTACTAGATTCCTTCTTCAACCTTCCTCTTTTCTTTAGAACCGGTGCTTCATCAACATCGGGTATAGCTTGGGAATTCTCATATTTTTGTTGTTGAGTTGATGCACTATCTTCCTTCTTCGGTCTTTCTCTTTTCTTTGGAACCGGTGCTTCATCAACGTTGGGTATAGCTTGAGAATTCTCATCTTGTGATTGTTGAGTTAATGTACTAACTTCCTTCTTCGACCTTCCTCTTTTCTTTGGAACCAGTGATTCATTATACATCACTTCGGATACCTCAAAAGCACATGGATCTTTTTTCTTACTATCCTCACGTTCACTCGCTTGTTTCAAAATTTTCTACTCTTTTTTCCTAGCCAATTTGGTTGTTAGTCTACCAATAGGCTTTCCTTTTATTGGTTCAATCCACATCTTATATGTATTAGTGACTCAACCACCTTATTTGGCTCAACAAAATTTGTCTTTGAGTCGAGTTCCCACCTGCGTAAGTGTTGAGGAATTCTCGACCTTCCTTAGTGTCCCATACATTTTCTTCGACATCTTCTGTAGGAGGAGGGGTGATAAAGATTCGTTATCAAAACAGATCGATAGCCTCAATAGGTATCACATCTTCACATTTCACAAGTATATGACGACATGGAAGTTTTATAGACGACATTGTAGGACAGACACACACATCACCTGATTGGCCATATTGTCTCTCCAAATTTATTTTTCTAATCATATAGGATATAAATACAAGCTTGAAGAGGCATCCATCCTTTATCGTTCTAGTCTTGTATACCCTTGTAGTCTTATTTGGATACACATATCCCTTTTTTGTTTTGTCTAACGTACGCTCCATCTCTCTCGCAAGCCATCTCAAACCGAGTTACTTAATTTTCCTTGATTGTTTCTGACTAATACACAGTTGTTATTGAGATTCGTACCTACAGCCCACTTCATTGCCTCATCTTTACTTGTGAATTCTTACATTATACATAAACACAACAAGTGATATATCTTGTAACAAATATCAATATAAACTTGCCAAATCATTTCGTAACTTACCAAATCATTCGCATAGCGCTCTGAAGTATTTGGACCCAATTGTTGCACAAGCTTTGGCTGAGCATCGCCGACAAGTATGATCTAACAAAAAAAAAGTAAGTTAGTTGAAATGAAATGACCAGTCGGCATTGTCTAGAGTTCAACAGTCAGCATGCTCGATAAATATAAACAATGTGGACTGTCAATATTTTGAAAGGAAAAAAATAATAAATGGCTCAGTCGGCATTCAATATAGAGTTATCCTCAATGCCGGCTCACTTCAAAAGCTTCTTCCCTCTTTTTTTTCCAAGAGTTGGCATGCACGATAGCTAAATACAATACCGAATTTAAATAATTTGAATTCATAAAATTATTAAATGCCTTAGTCGGCTTTGTAGAAAGAGTTAAGCTCAATTCCGACTTAGAGCAAAATTTATTGGCCAGTTGTAGGAAACAATCGGCATAGTTGGTGACCCATCTTAGGATGCTGACTATAAAGCCAAGAATAAGTCTTTTATGGGCATACCATTGGACACAGTCGGCATAATAAGATGTATTCGACTATGCCGACAGAGGCCAAAACTTATTGGCCAGCTTTAGGCAACAATCAGCATAAAAGGTGACATTCGACCATGCCGAATGTACAACCAAGAATAAATTTCATGGAGGGAATACCTTGTGTAGGCATGGAATTAGTTTGAATACCATACCGATTGTAAGGAATCAACATTGTTTTTAAACTTCAACCATGCCGGCTGCGAGCTTTTCAACTCAGCAACATAACGAATCGAACTTAAAACCTCATTTGGACATATACGTGAGTATTGGGAATATTTTGTATCTTTAACTTTTTCAGTTTTCTAGGTCGTTTTTTCACTTGAAATGATTTGTATTTGTTGTTCGTGGCTTGAGTTGCTAGTTCTATTTGAGACGGTTGTTCCTTGATGGACAATACATGTTGGTGTATGAGTGGTGTTTGGTTCTTGTGTACTTGTTGGCTCTCCTCTCTGCGAGGAGAACAACAAGCCCGATTACCTCTTATCGAGATGACCACAACCCGTGAACTCGTGAACCCAATATCCGGTTGGAGAACTGGTTAACACCCTCTCCCCATGCCGAAAAAATGAACCAGGGCGCAGAAAACGCCAAGGACTAACTTCGTCTGTGTAGCTTTTGTCTGCACAACCTGTCCTCAGCTAGAATAAAAGGAGAAGGTAGTGACAGGCTTGGCGAGCGGACGTAGAACTCAGCCATATCATCATGAGATGAAACCCAAAAGTTATAGTGCTTGGCGGTACCCTCATTGCGATGTGTTATGCTTAAAAAAGAGAGGCGAGCCGTCCCCTTGGTTATTAGCATGGGTTTCATCTCTAGTCTACCACAACTTGTTTGGGACTAAAGGCTTAGTTTAGGTTAGGATAGGTTCTTCACTTGAACCTCCGTGCTCATAAATGTATTGATTTAGGGTTTTCTCATAGATTAAATTTTGATTATCTACAAAATATTGCAATTAAGAATCGTTATCAAAAGCAACGTAAACACCTTCTTTTTGTTGAGATGAAGATTTCCCAACATGAAATTCCTCACTAAAATCTCTCATTTCTACCAAATCTCACAAAATCTCACATTTTCCTACGCTTCTTTTTCTTCTCCTCTCTCTATTTCTCTATAACTAACAACTAACACTCTAACTATAATACTAAGTTTTATTTAAATTAATCTTTTAACTAACAACTAATTAATCAAGGATAATTTAGATATTACTAAAAAAAATTATAGACAATGAGTTTTTAATATTACTTTAAAATATCTATATTTTATTTTATTTGGCATCCCAAATATAAGGATATTTCCTAATCAAAAGCTCTTCGATACTCTAGAAACAAAAACAAGTAACGTTCATTTAGATTCAAATGCTTATAAGTTTGGAGTGTTGGGCTAGCTGATAAGGATTGAACTTTCTGGAATCTATTATGGGCCTATCTCTAATAAACCCACCCTAGCCCCCGCTACCTTTATTGCCAAATATTGATGCATCCGACATCCCATATGATTTGTACGCATGTCAAGTCAAATGTCCACTTATCTGTAGTCACTGTCACAGTTTCTAACTAAAAACATACATTGGTCTTTGTTTCTACGACTCTACATTTTGTATAACGGAATATAAATATATTGAAAGAGAGGAAAGGGAGACAAATACGGTTCTACTTCTCCTTCTACCTTGCTCTTTCCTTCAAGAGTTCTACTTTTCATACTCAATTCAATATCTCCCAATCGCAAGTAAAAATGGCTCTCAAATATCCTTCTGCGGCTGCCTCCATTGATGTTGCTTGGTCAGCCGATTATAAGAAGGAGACAGGAAATGGCATGATCAAGATGAGATCATCTCCAAATAGTAATGAGAAGGTCGCGGCCTTCAACAGCTCCAATTCTTCCTCCAACAAGTGAGTTACTTTTAATTTGTCTTAATTTATTTTGAGGTTTCATGTCTATATCAGTTTTTATTCATAGTTTCTTGATTGGTATCGCATGTGTAATTGTTGATCTTTTTTTCTTTTCTTTTTGAAGCATTGCTGAGTGCATCAGTGCATGGTTGTTTTATGTGTTTATGATTTCCTTTGCTGGTTTGCTTTTCTACTTTTTTTCGATGGACTATTATCTTCTTTCTATTATTAGTTTCCAACGTATATACTACAGTCAAGTAGGACATTGTGCACATGAGCTGCATATAGCCTTGATTACGTAATAATTAAGTTTAGAATGTATAAAAAGGACTTAGTGGTATCACCAACTCAGTGTATATAATGAATATGTATTAGTCAGTACCAACAACCAAACTCTGTCTTCTGCTCTTCATACATTTCTTGTGGTTGTGACCATGGACAACCATACATTGGTGGGGTTTTAAAGGTGTACTTTATCATTTTACGACTTTCACATGTCAAGTTGCTTAGATTCTCTTTACGCATCTCATCGTGCTCTAATTCATTTTCTTTTTTTCTTTTTGAACATAAGACATTATTATCCATCGTGCTCTCTTTTTGCTCGTATATGGTTTATGTATTTCGTCATGTATCTTTCATCGGGAAACGTTTATATATAAGAATTTCATCGACATGTTTTGACAATTTCATATAAAAGTTGTTAAGAAATTTGATAAAGTACCATGTTTTATTGATCCATGTTAAAATATTATTTTTGATAATTAAATTTTTTTTAAAATGTTTTTATCATTAGCTTTTCTATCTGGGCTAATCAACATTAGTTTTTTTCTTCTAAAGTTTACTTATTTACCCCTTAATTGTAGTCACGTTGACCTTCTATATTATTTTTTCGGTTCGTCGATTTCGGTTCAGTATCGTTTTATCGTTTTCAGGTTCGTTACATCATTTTTCAAAGGGTTTATCATTTCCAAGTGTCTTGGGGTTTTTGATTGGTGGGAAAATCGATTTTCTACAACATTTTTCAGGTTCGTCAATCTCGGTTTAGAATCGTTACACCGCTTTCAGGTTCATCGAGCCGGTTTAGGATCGTCAAATCATTTACCCTCCCAATTAAAAAGATGTGATTCAGGGATAAGTAGGACTTTTAATAGATGAGAACTGCCACCTAGCACTTAACTAAATGGAAACGTTATTCGAAGAAAAAATACGGTAAGAAGAAAGATACTTTAAAAAAGTTTTAAAAAACGAAAATATTTTTATTTCAAAACAGGATACTTTATGAAGATTCCCAAAGTTTCACATATATAGCAAGTCATACACCGGTTGTCAGACTAGAGGTACAAATTACAATTTATGTTTGTCTATTTCCAAGTATGCTCAAGGTAAATTGAAAATGATTTCAATCGAAGTTTTTCTTTGGTTTCCATTCTTTTATTTTCAAAACCAGCCAAAGATATTTTAGGTAGAATTCCTTTTGTTGAGTGACTGAGGTATAATATGGTGTATTTGTGGTACCTTTATTTCATTGGCACCATTAAATTCACAGTATTTTGAAATTTTTACGGCTATTATATCTGATAGAAATTTATAGTATTTTGAAATTTTACAGCTATTATTTTTGATAAAGCTCAACTAAAATTAATCAAAAATTTGCCTTTTCAGATCAAATTGACTAATTGAGGCCTACTAATTTTATTCCTAAACGGGGTGTGGGATGTCTAAAAAGGATGAAAATGTTGAATTATTCTTACTAGTGAAAAATTACGTTTTAACTATTTATGTTTTCCAATCTATTTTTGTTTCTTTCAAAACCAATAAGAAATTGAACAATTTTTCTTTTTCAAATCAATTCTTTTTCAAACATTTTTTTTTAGAATTTTGGAAAGATTTTTGGGTTCAAGAAGAATCAGTCGATACGGCACTTATACGATGATCGACTGTTCTTTCTTGATCCATGAAGAATATCAGCCAACAATCGATAGATGTTTTTCATTTTTAAGACAATTTATCACAATCGGCGGATAAAATCATCTACAAATGCCGATTGTAAAAGCTCAAAATAAGAGTTTTCTATATAAAATTGTCCGTAATCGTTGGATATGATTTCCTACATGTGCCGATTGTAAAATACTCAAACTCAAGAGTTTAAAAAAAAAATCAATAGTCTGAATCGGCTGACATAAATGCACTTATCAACCGATTGTACGTTTTTCTTTTTGCATTGAACTCATCTTTTCATTATCTACAAGATATCGATAAGAATTCCTGGGTTTGGACGAGTTCCACTTGGTTTTGGATTCATCTTTGTCTGATTTCGTTGCGACATAAAATGAACTAAGAAGTAAAGTTCTACAGGCAAAGATGGATCCACGACCAAATGGACTTGTCCAAATCCAAGAATTCTTTTCTCTATATTGTAGAGAATGAAAAAAAAATCAACGCAAAAAGAATAAGACCATTCTAACATCGGACGAAAAAATTATGAGCAAAACAATCGAAGAAAATGCTCAGGTTTACAATTTATGAATACGTGGAGTTATATCCGCCTACTGCAGAGGTTTTTAGGTACAAAAAATCTCCTCAATTTGGGTCTTTTTACAATTGGCACATGTGGGGAATCGTGTGGGGACTAGTATCCGTCGATTATGAATGTATTTTTTTATACAAAAAACTCTCGTATTTGAGCATTTCTAATTGGCACTTGTGGAAGATCGTATTAGCCAATTATTCATTAAATTTAACCAGGATGTTTTTAGTAGACTTCGAATAATTTTAGTAGGCCTCAATTTAACCAGGTTATTTTTTCCTTGCAATGTTATTCTTGTTGTGCACTGAATTCTCATCATTAACGGGTTTAAATTTTAACCAAATACTTCTACTATCTTTTGTGTCAATAGATCTCATTCCATTTAACTAAAAGGTTGTTGAGCTATCTGATTTAATCAGGGGAGTGATCAAGTTCAAGAATAAGAAAACATACAAATCTCATCGTGACAACCATTGTGTACAGTTGACACATTCAATGCCACCCGAAAAGTTGGAGATATTCAGATCTTTGGAAACCTGGGCTGACAAAAACATACTTGTACACCTGAAGCCCATTGAGAAATGCTGGCAACCTCATGATTTTCTTCCAGACCCGAAATCGGATGAATTTTATGATGAAATAAAGGAACTAAGAGAAAGATGTAAAGAAATTCCAGAAGAATATTTGATTGTTTTGGTTGGAGATATGATCACAGAAGAAGCACTTCCGACTTACCAAACAATACTCACCACACTTGATGGTGTGAAAGATGAAACTGGTGTGAGTTCAAGTCCCTGGGCTGTCTGGACAAGAGCATGGAGTGGAGAAGAGAATAGACATGGAAACCTTCTTAACAAGTATTTGTACTTGTCTGGACGTGTAGATATGAAGCAGATTGAAAAGACAATCCAGTATTTGATCGGGAATGGAATGGTACGTACCTATGATACTCGGCATGATCAGTATTGTGATTTAGACCACCTTTTACTAATCTGATGTTTGTTTGTTTTCTATACTAGAACCCACAGATGGAAAACAACCCTTACCTAGGGTTCATTTACACAGCCTTCCAAGAGAGAGCAACTTTCATTTCTCATGGAAACACAGCTAGGCTTGCCAAGGCTCACGGTGACATTAAGCTTGCACAAATATGTGGAACAATTGCTGCAGACGAGAAACGCCATGAAATTGCTTACACCAAAATCATTGAGAAGCTATTTGAAATTGATCCTGATGAAACTATCTTAGCTTTTGCTGACATGATGAAGAAGAAGATAAGAATGCCAGCTCATTTGATGTTTGATGGACACGACGATAACTTATTCGAACACTACTCTGATGTAGCTCAAAGGCTTGGCATTTACACGGCTAAAGACTATGCAGAGATACTAGAGTTGTTGGTGTCAAAATGGAACGTTGAGAAACTTACTCATCTTTCTGCAGAAGGTAGGAAAGCTCAGGACTATGTTTGCAGTTTGGCTAAGAGGATTAGACGGCTAGATGAAAGATCCCAAATAATGAGACATGCTAAGATAGCAGAAACGCATAGTTTTAGTTGGATTTTTAATAAGGAAGTGCAACTCTAGCCATTTGAAGCTTTGTGGTAATTAAGGTAATAAAATTCACAGTCTTCATGGCCTGTGAATCAATATACTTCAATTATCCTTCTTTTGGGTCGGGTTAACCCGACCAAATCGGTGTGTTGATAAGTTTATACATCCTCATGGTATGTTGATACTAATGCAAGTGAATAAATGACCATTTACGAGAGGATATGTATACACTTGCTGAATATTTGTTGTAAGCATTAGCTGAACTTGCATAAGATGGTGCGTATTTTCAAGCTCAAATGATGTCTGTGGAAAACGATTCATTTGAATGTATAAGCAACCATGGATGACACAATTTGTTAGCTCTGTAGCAGTGCATGATTGAAGCACTTGTTTATTTGTGTTTTCTTTTACATCTAGCTAGAAAGGTAATTTTGATGGTGTGACTTGTGAGGTTAAGTACTGTTGGAAGGAATAACACCCGTGATGATGATGTGAGTCCCGAAACTTTTGAGTTAAACCTACCAATCTATAACAATTAGGGCCTACAGACTATGTGCTGTTGGTTACTCAAAATCACATACACTTTCTAGTATTTGTACTAATCCAGTTTCTTCTCTGCTGTCCATGGCCCATGACAGAGAAGAAACTGGATTAGTCGCATATAACATTTACTCAAAACTTGACTTACCAATAACAATAATTTGATTCAGTTAGGCGGAGTTGGTGAATCAGTATGAAATTTTGTTTCAGAGTCCTATTGCTATCAACAGTATAATTTTAGGGAAAATTACAGAAATGCCCTAGTTTGGGATCATCTTGGATTTCTGTCCCGGAATTGTAAAATTAATAAAATGCCCCATTCTGTTAGATTTCCCGCTAACTATGCGCGTGCGAGTTGTCACGTGTTAAAAATGACCAAAATACCCCTCTTTGATTCATACGGGTGAAATAAATCTTCATCACGTGCTATTCAAGTGCTTTTTACAACACTCAGATGCAAACACGCAGGGCGGGTCATCCGACGGTTCCAAGATGAAACACGTGTCGACAGTTGAAACACGTGAGGTGTTATTTCCTGCACGTATGAATCGCACGTTGATTAGGTCGAATTGTTTCAATTAGTATGATCGAAACAGAAGAACATTTTTGTTCTTCGTCTTCAACACAGGCAGAGACACCGGCGAGAGGCACATGCAAGAGGGAGGTTTTTCGGCCGTCACTCTTGGAACTTCGTTAAGTGTTTGAGGTTATAAATTTAGGGATTTTTCTCTGGTTTTGAGTGAATAACACTCTTGATTAACATTTAGGGTTCAAATTTTTTTGGGGGTTTTTCTCTTTTTCCATATTTTAGATTTATTTGATCTCATCTATTGGGAGTTTGAGAGACAGTGGAGATGAATGTTTTTATTGAATGGGTTTGTTCAGCTTTTAAACATGGTTTGTGGTTCAGTTGTTTTCTCATCTATGCTATATGAAATTGAGATGAATAGAAAGATGGGAAGTGATTGAATGGTTGGAATTTTAGAATGATTTTTTCGAATGGGTTTGTTCTACTTTTATTGAATTGAACATTGTTGATTCCAACCATTAAGGCTTCAGGCAAAAGTAAAATGAAAAAGGAGTCGGTGTCTCTGGCTGTGTTGATGATGATGCTAACATAGATATCAGAACTGAGCTATGGCTGGTCATATGGTGGTGGTCTGGTGTAGTGGTGTAGATCTGGTGTGGTGGTGTAGGTCTGGTGTGGTCTAGCAGGTCTGTGGTGCTGGTATGGTGTGGAGGTGGTGATCTAGTGTGGTTTTGCAAGTCTGTGGTGGTGGTGGTCTGGTATGGTGGTGGTGGTCTGGTGGTGTGGTCTGTATGGTGTGGTCTGTGGTGGTCTGGTGGTGGGGTATCTATTGTGTGATGTGCTTGATTGTATGTTGTTTTGGTGCTTTTTTTGGTGCTATTTTGGTGTTGTTTTGTTCTCCCCAGGGATGTTTAGTCTTCACATGGATATGGATTAATACTGTTTCTTTTCTTTTTTTGTAGGGCTAAAATGGATATGGATGTTATAGTTACTGTGATAAATGTGGCAGAGAAGTATAAACCTTTATACTTTGTTGGTGTAGCTGCTGGTGTTAGTGGTCATAGTTTTGTACAAATGGTAAAAGATAGGATGATAACCTTGGGTATGAATCCTAGAATGAATCTTATGTTGTTTGATAAGGATAATGATCAATGTGAATGTGAATGTGAAAAAGACTTTGTTAGAATGTGGAACCTAGGGAAACCAGATGAAGATGGTTTTATTCAGTTACAAGTTTGTATGGTTGATGGTGATGTACCAATTGGTGGTGGTACTGTTACAAATATGGCAATTGGTGGTGCAGCCAGTGGCAGTGGCAGTGTAGCTAGTCCTGCAAAAAAAAGGGTTAGTAAGAAGCCTACTGTAAGGAAGAGTCCAAGACTAGCTGCTAAACAGTTGAACAATCAGCATCACATGAATGAGAGAAAGTAACAAGATTGAACTTTGATCATGAAGGTGGGAATGAGTCTGAAGTCATTACTACAGAAGCTAGTGTTGTATGCAACGGTGACCTTTAGTGCTTGTTTTGAGAATCTTTTTTTTAAATAATATTTTTTTGTACTTTTACTTTCTTTAGTATTTTATTAGTTTTTTTAGATCTGAATATTTATAAATTTTCCTAACCCTAACATCTTTCTTCATTTGTGTATCTGGTGTGAACCTTCAACATCCAATAAAACTAAGAGAGACATGTAGACCTTGTGTGAAAAGGAAGAAATCTTGGATGGAGAAGAATAGTCAAAGAAAGAGTAGAAAGTGTAGTACATGTGGTGGTTTTGATCAAAACAACTGAACTTGCCAAGGTGGACCAGTTGGATCAAATCCAAAGAAGAAAAGTGTTAGAAAAGAGTGTTTGGTTGATGGAGATACGGTTGTTAAGAGATTGCAACCCCAAAGAAGGACAAGGAAGAAAAATGCTTCAACAACAGCATCTTCAAGCAAATCAACACCTGTGGAGTCTCCAAAAAGAAGACGTCTTTCGGCACTGCAGCACCCTCTTCTTCTTCTGTTGTTGTTGGTGCTTCCAAAAAGAAGACGTCAACCACTCCAGCACCCTCTTCTTCTTCACTTGCCCCTGCTGCTAAAAGGAAGGAAACTGATATTGCACCATCCACCTCTTCTGTTGTATCTGCTCCTGCTTTTCATCAGATTTACAATGGCAAAGTTAACATTAGGAACCAAAACCAGATCTTAAAAGGCAAAGAAAGCCAAACTCAAAGTATATGTAATCTTATGTTTCCTTCTAACTTTTGGTCCTGTAAGAATTCCTAAGATAATTTATGTTTGTGTTATTTCCTGTTCACAGTTCACTTTTGTTGTTTTTCTTTTTTTGTAAACAATTATTAATTTTTCATGTTTATGCAAACTTTTCCTGTTTGGGGCATTTCTGTTAATTTTTTATGTTTGGGGCATTTCTATATTAATTTCTGCCTGGGGCATTTTTTCAAGATGAGTCTTTTATTGGGGCATTTCTCCAAGATGAAGTATGGGGGATATTTAGGTCTTTTTTCGCACATGAAGTCTCGCACGCGCATAGTTAACGGAAAAATTAACAGAATGGGACATTTTCATTAATGTCAAAAATCCCGGGGCATAAATCCAAGATGACCCCCAAACTGGAGCATTTTCGATAATAACCCATAACTTTATAAGTAGTTTGATATATTCTGAAAAAACCCAAAACATGAAATTGACGATAAACCCATCAAACATGAATCTTGCTTCTTTTTTTTCTTTTTTTTTTTTTTTTTGGAAGCATAAGATGAGTCTTGCTAGTGCATATATATTCATATATTTACATAACAAATTCACAGTCTTGCCTAGTGATGAAAGAAGATAAACTTTTTTTTTTTTTTTGACAAAAAAGAAGATAAAAATTTAAAAGAGTTAAAACATGAAATTACGGAGTTGAAGATTTCTTTAGAAGCCTGGCAAAAGCAAGTGATGATTTTGTTGTTGGTTAGAGAGACTGGAAGACTTTGGGTATCCATAATACTCATCGGACATGAAACTCGCAAGTAAAAGTGGCGCCTTCTCTACACCTGCGCATACACGTGGTGGCTGACATCGCTGAAGAAATGAGATAGCGTACTCCATGAAGATCGAGTCGCATGGTAACGTAATAGGTTTATCGCCTGGTAAGCCAAATTCTTCTTCAGACATTTTAAACAGTTCCTTAAAAAGGTTGTTGTTTAAAAACTCTAAAGGAACTGCAAAGCGTTTGTTATCTGTTGTATACACAACAAAATATCCTTTTCCATTACTTGTTGGAAATGAAATTCTTCTTCTTTTCGCTTCAACTCTATATTGCCATCTCCTCACCATGGACAGTAATTTCTTTGGGCTGATTTTCATTCTAACTAGGAAAACAAAGCAATGAGAATTGGATAGTGAGATGAGGAGAAATGAAGATGGACTGCATATACCTCTGCAGAGCATAGATTTATACAAGGAATGGATGAGGTCGTACTAATTATAGAATTAAGAACAACCCATGTGCTTAATTGAGCAATGAGACTGGTTGGTTTTGGAAACCGATGGGCTGCTGAAGACTGATATGACAAGTGGGGGTGACACTGTGGGGCAAGTTTGGATTTAGCTGAGGAAACACACGATTAGTTACTCAGACTGCAGGTTGGTCATAATTGTGACTCCTAGACAACAACAAGCACTTTTTGTTTTCGAGATCAAATTATAAGCTCTCACTGGACGAAAATGAAAACAAGATGCAAACTAGTAATCTGAATTATATGGTTCTTTCTGTTTCTCTATGATGACTTCAAAAAATTATGTAACTGGCATAGTTAAGTTCGCATGTGATTTTGACAGGGTAGTTATCCTAAAATGTTAACTAGGGTCCTATAAATCATAGACAAATGGAGCTTCTCTATTTGGTCTCTCGCAAACACGCAAGCCCAATGGTGAACAACAAATAGATGGGTACGAATTTAGTACCACCCACATCTAATCTATCTAAATAACAAATTTTAGGAATACATCAGCGTCTAATCCATTACCCAACGGGTTTAATATCCACGAATGAACAGATGGATACAGATGGATTGACGGATTTTAAAATATAATAATAAAAGATTAACTTGCTTTTAAAACTCATATTACTAAAATTTTAAGAGTGTCAAATGACTACAGTATGTTTAATCATCGTCGGTATTCAATCAAACATTTCAGTAAATCAAAAACATCTACAATTTATGCTCTTATCTAGACCTTTCTCAACTGCAACAAAAGCAAATGAAAAAATATAAAAAGGTTTATAGAGCAACAAAATAATATTGCTTCAAGGGAAGGAGTCAATCAAGAACTGAAAAATCCTGGACCAGATTAAAAAAACCAAAATAAACCAAACCCAATCCTTTCAAATATACTTTCAAAATAAGAAGAAATAAAAAATTGAATACCTGATGAATCAACAAAAACAAAGTAATTTGAATCCTCAGTAAATGCTTATAGCTATCATCAGTAGATGATCAGGTCTCAAAGATTACATTACCATCATTGGATCCATACTATACAAATAATAACAATGAATTAACGGAAGAAAGAAAACACGAGTAAAAAGGAGAGGTAAGATATGTTGCTGGAAAGGGTGGTCTGACTTTATAGAAATAGAGACTAGCAATGAAAGAAGGGGTAAAAAAGATATATTTGACTTACCATTTTTTCATCTATAACAACAATTTCAACGGGTGGGTATTTTGACTAATTTACTAATTACCACCCCATAATAGGATGGTATATGTAAAAACTTATTTGGCAAATAGGTATTTGTAGGAGTTTATCAAATAAGGCTTATGTTGAGACTATCGGTTCAATATAGACCGAGTATCGTCTCATGTTGAGACGATCGGTTCAACATAGGCCGAGTAAAATAAATTTTATATTAAATTTAGTTATTTTAATTAATTTATACATATATATATATATTGATTTAAAATAGAAATCGGTCTCATTTAACTAAAAAATTATTTGTTTATATGAAAACGGACCCCATCAATTAAAATAAATATTTATTTATATAAAAATTAGGTTCATTTGGCTAATTTGCCAATTCTCCTACTGTGGAGAATTGAGTTTGCCAAGCCACGTGGCTTGGTATATTTGTTAAAATACCAATGCCCACTAGAGTTGCTCTAATACCATAACTATTTTTCGGATTAGGTGCCCAGTGGATGAGTGATGTACCACCCGTGTCCAACCCGTGAAAATAATAGGTTTTAAAAATTCACCCACACCCAATCCACCAAAACACGGACCGAATGTCTACCCGTTAAAATTCAGATTAGATCGGATAAAATCCACGGATATGATTGTTTTGCTCACCTTTTTTTGTGTCTGTACCAATCCCTTGCCCCAAATAACCCAAAAGAGAGTTGGTGCCACATACTTCCAAATTTTCTTCCCCTGGCCTCTTAAACTGACTTGACATGATGTTTTTGAACCCTATCATTCTCCATTATGTTACCAAGTGTAATCGTTTTCTATGGAACTACAAATCCATGGAATTGACAGAATACCCTATTTTACTTTAACGCTCACAAAGTTTGAGTAATTTTAAATACATAACCATGTTAGGTAAGGTAGCCATGCTTATGATTCATGAATTCAATAGATGCACCACAAATTTGTGGTTTCATTGTGTTGGGAGCTTAGGAAGCAAGCACCAAGACCAAGTGCAATTGTGGCCAGGAAAGCAAGAGAGATGAACGGATACATACGCAAAATGGAAGGTTAATAATGGGGATAGCATTTAATGAATCACTGATCAATTCTACAGATGCGCCCAACATTGGGGTTGTAGGATGCAAGCACCAGAACCATGTGCCATTTTGGCCAGGTAAGTTAGCTAGATGCATTGAAATTACAGTGTAATAAAAAACAAAAACCGAATTGGTGAGATGCATTGACATTATAGTGTAATAAAAAATAAAAACCAAATTGGTGATAGGATTAGGTGGAGAGGTCATAGATCAATCATTTCCTTTGATTTTAAATGGATTATTGATAGTTCATGTAGGTCTATTATCTTAGACATCGAACCTGCACCAACCGGCAACTGCCGTACCAAACAATAAAAATTATATATTTGTAGCTTACGGCCTGGTTCACCAATGTAGACTATTATGCCGCTTGGAGCCCAAATCATTAACGGCTAAGGGTACTCTCGGAACAAAAAAAAAGAAAACAAAAAATGTTTTGTTCCTGTTCCTTCCCTGATAAAGATCTCTACAACTTGAGGTCAAAAAAACCTCGTCCTAACTCACTATACGAAAAAAAGGTTTTATATTGAAACTAGAACAAACCAACATCTTACTACATGTAATGATCTGATCCTCAACTGATATTGTTCCTATTTATTATGGTCATCCAGCAGTTTGGAATTTTCTACGGACACTGCTACGGTTATTTAGTGATAGTTTCCCAAAAGATTACTCATTACTGGATTATTTTCGCATGAACACGCTTAACTGCGTAGTGTTTTTCCAACTCTGGAGCCAATTATGGTGAAAAGGTCGGTGTTTGGTAGGGTGTATTATTAATTATATTTTATTCGACCAGTCACTACCCAATATTGGGTGTTACAATCTCACCCCTTAGATTGATGTCGTCTCTGGCTCCGGAATATACACTAGCCTAGACCTCCAACGTTCCATGTCCCCCATGAAAAGAGCACCTGACCCAACCCGTCCATACCCTCTCACCCTCGACAAGTGACCCGCCATTGGCTTTAATATCATTTGTAATGACCTGATCCTCCATCGATATTTTCCCCACTTAGCTATTACGGTCATCCAGCAGTATGGAGTTTTCTATGGGCAGTGTTGTGGTCATCCAACAACAGCTTCCCAGGAGGTCACTCATCCGTGGATTATTTCCACCTGAGCGTGCTTAACTGCATAGTGTTTTTTCAACTCTAAAGTCAATTATACTGAAAAGGGATCGGTGTTTGTTTAGGGTGTATCATTACATTCGGTCAACCACTGTCGAATACTGGATATTACAATGCTTAACTACAGAGTCTTGATATGTTTTGGTGTATTAGTGCTGGTATGATCGATTATTCAGGTTAGAGTAAATTTAAGACTTGCAAGGAATGAGCCTAAGATGTCTCATTGTGTATAACCACTAGGTTATGACCCATACTGTAGTTGGTGTAACAGTTTCATTTTAATAACGTAGTTCATTAATCTTTTGGATGGTGCGGGTGTGGACGGTGGGATGGTGGATTCGGTAGTAGTGGAAAACTGGAAATGCACTGTTACTCGCAGAGATTATGCCTATTGCAACCCTCGTTGTTATCAAGAAGGTGTTATTTTCTATGCCCAGAAAAAAGGTACGACCTCTCAATGTAATGGTCTAAAATCTTGGATGTGATACGTGTGCCACATAAATGGGTTGAAAGAGAGAGATAATTCGTCCTCAAAAATGCAATATGTAAAATGGCTCCTCGCTGTGAACTATGAACCGATGTTACTAATCCATGAATCGGCCACACTTTCATGTGCAACCGTAAATTTTTTCCCACGTTGAGTAAAAATACCATATTGTGGTACACAAAAACTAAGATAATGCAATTGAATTCAAATATCATCTCAGATGGGGTTAAGTAACCTGATTTTTTTGAGGGCTACCAAAAACTAATTATGGACGATTAATAAGATAAAATAAGGTCATTTGAAGTAATCTCAATACATCCCTTATCCATCTATTTTCTATAATGACTAATCTACCCTTGCTTAATTAGTATTAATTTTGATTAATTTGGTTATTAGAAAATGATTTGAGTTAGTTTTGGATTAGAAATCGAGAGTGTCTTAGATTGATTTTTCGAGTTTTAGTTTTGTACAATCGGTAGGATCGTGATTTATTTTCCTACCGATTGTACAATCGGTAGTTTAATGGAAAACTTAAACTACCGATTATGTAAGTTGCTCCAAATTGAATTTTTCAAAACTTCTAAAATTTTGAACTCTTCATCTTTCACAATCGGTAGGTATTGAAAATTTATATCTACCGATTGTAAACATATAATGACTTGAACTTAAAAGATTTTAAACTTTGTAATCGGTAGTTTAAAGATCAATTTTATCTACCGATTATAATGGTTTTGTTGTCCAGGACTTTTCTTGCTACAATCGGTAGTTAGTGAACATAAATAACTACCGATTGTGGATAATCGGTAGCACGTGAATTTAATAACTATCGATTATATGTAATCTGTAGTTTAAAAACATTATTATCTACCGATTATGCCAATTTTACTTAACATCTAACTTCGTAATACTATTTCATCATCCGAAGAAAAACTTGTTCAAATAAACTTACTACATATTGTTCATTAAACTTGTTCAAAAAAACAAAAAACATCTGAATAAACGAAACAAAACACATTATAGAAATTCAAAGTGATCAATATCATTGGTAGATTACACTTAAACACTTAAGCAAACCTCTTCAATGGGTTGTATTACGCCCGGGACGACGTTCTTCACTTCTTCGGAGAATAATCAACACAAAAGGATTGTATTCTTCCATCACCCTTAGGATCTCGAAATGAGGTTGGTACCTGAAATCTGAACGTTTCCATCTTCTCCATTCCTCCAGAGATCTGGCAACAACTTCATCATCAGTTTCATTCCTAATTCTTCTTTCATTCACCTTAGCGGTTAAAGAAGAAAATTCTAGTACTTCCTTTGTGATTTCCATATATCGACAAAAAAGGCATGCTCTGTTCCGGTTGTTGGGGTTACCGGTTTCGTTACAAAAGTTATTATGGACATGTTCTAACCATTGCATGATCATTACACCATTCATCCGACGTTCATGACCCCTTGCTGGATAATGTAATACCATGTTTCGACATAGGGATAAATCTTCGTCTAGGGTAAAATTCTCTGCATTAAGCCTACAATTTTCATAACCCGACATTACATGAAAATGCGAGATTAGAAATTTTCTACGAAATGTAAAAGATGTGGATTTGAAATGAGAATGATAGATATAAATTCATTTATTTATAGGTGTATGAGAATACAAATTATATATGTTGATCAACGGTAACAATTCAGAACGGTAACAAAATTGGAAATCGATTTTAAAAAAAAAAATTCAACATTTTGTACAAGCACAATCGGTAGTTCAAAACATAAAGCTGGTCCCAGCTTAATGACTTCACATAGTCAAAACTTGACCGCCTCTCCATGATCCGTCATACCTAGAATCTGCACCGCATCATCAGATGTGATGGTCATCTCTTCCCACGGCATGTGGAAAGTATCGGTCTCCGGATAATACCTCTCCATGAATGCCGATATTGACACCCGTTCGTGCTTTAACATGGAGTTTGCGGCGGCCGCAGATAGCCCCGAGTTCTCTATAATTTGCTGGAACCGAACACACTCGCCTTCCAACGGCCATTCGTTCATCTTGTATGGTGCAGCCGTAGGTTTCAGTAGACGGACCGCATTAGTATGGTCCTAATATACACGACGAGTTAAAAACAACTAGAATAAAAGTTAACACTTCTACGAATAAAAAGACAATATGTTAAGAATCATGTTTTATAATTATTACCTCGGTAGAATAGATTTCTTTGGCCCAAGAATCCTTGTAGCCAAACAATAGACGTCCTCCGTCTCTTGGAAGCCCGGGGATTTGACCTTGTCGGGGACCCTTAATCTTCAGAGAGTCAGGGACTTTGTGTCCTCGTCTCTTCCTTGGTTGTTTCTTTGTACCAGTTTCTTCTTCTTCTTGGGTAGCATTTGGTCCACCTCCTTCGAAGTGTTGAGCTTGAGGAACACTTGGTCCTCCTTCTTCGTTTTGGCTAGCGCTCTTTTATCGTCTAGCACTAGCGGTAACCTTCTTACCGCCTCCACGACGAAGCCCCGATAGAATTGTATCGTGGGATTGCTTTGATCGTCTTTCCCTTTTTTGATACAAGATAAAGAACAATTATTTCAGTACATAAAACGGTAGACAAAGTAAGTTGAACTCAACACATTATTAACAATCGATAGTCAAAAAAATAACTTAACTACCGATTGTGTATAATCGGTAGTACAAAAAACAACTTAACTACCGATTGTTCACAATCGGTAGCTCAGGATCTACATTAACTACCGATTGTGCATAAAAGAAATGGGAACACAAAAGTCGATGGACACACACACAATCGGTAGTTATATAAAATATTTAACTACCGAGTATCACTAAATTTGGATCCAGTAGAATTATCGGTAGTTTAGGTGTAAAAATAACTACCGATTGTGATCGATGTTTTTGAGGATCACTAACTAGCACAATCAGAGGTTTAACACTAAACGAAACTACCGATTATCACTACTTTTGCATCCAGTAGAATAATCGGTAGTTTATGTCTAAATCTAACTACCGATTGTGATGGGTGTTTTTGAGGTTCACTGAACACTCACAATCGGTAGTTTAATCCTATACAAAACTACCGATTATTACGAATTTTTTTTACAGAAGAACAATCGGTAGTTTCAACCTAAAGATAACTACCGATTGTGCATGATCTTCATGAGAAGTGAAGAACATTGCCACAATCAGTAGTTTAATACAACCACGAAACTACCGATTGTGCTACTGCACCTAAAACCATTTGTATTCTACTCACTAATTCAAGCGATTTAAGCAATATAAACACAAATTATGGTAAACTCCTAACCTTATTGGAGCCATCAACTGCTGGAGAGGCAGATTTTCGTATTCGGACTCCGTGTCTACTTCATCCTCATCGCGTTCATCGCTTTGTTCTTGAACAATTTCTCGATCTCTTACTAATTCGTTAAAATGCGGCCAATCTGTATTAGGAGGTTGACGACTTGTTTGCTTTTGTCGAGGCATCTTTGGATTGTAGTAAGTACGATTAATTGGTTTACGATTATCCGATGAATTGGTTTACGATTAATCGGTTGAAGATGGGAAGAAAATGGTGGAAAATCGGTAGTTTGAAGAGTAATCGGTAGTTTTGAAATTGAGAGGAGAAGAAGAGAATCGGAAGTTTGAATGGTGAAAATGTGAAATAGATTTAGATTTAGATTTTATAAATGAAAGGTATTTTGGTAATAATTAGATTAATGGAAGGTGTTATGATAATTTTATACACCCCTAGGTTATCCCTTAACTTCTTCCATTGGACGACTTTAAATAAGTAATCCCTAAATGATTTTTGTTAAGTAACAACGTATTTGTTACTCTATTGTATGTATGGGATAACAAAATCTACCGAAAAATACTTCAATAGTCCATACGAAAAGTGGTGTTTTATTAATATTTTAATAGTGTGGGTGCGGTGGGATGGTGCGTGGGATCATTTTTATAAGCGCACATACGAAATTTATATGGCAATTATGAACTCACATACTACATTTGGCAGTTTGAGAAGTCAAAGAAGGTATACATATACATCGGTGTTTCTGTCAAGCACCAAATGGCATATCTTGGGCATTGAATAAGTCAAGGATCGACCTTCCAATTATAATCAGCAGAGACTTCACCTCCTGAGTATCTTCAACGTGAATAAGAATCACTAATTTGGTGCTTGATTTTTTGCATTTTAGTATGAACAGAACTCTTATGAACAGAACTCTTGAGCGATGCCACTAACGTCTAATCAGTAACCAATAGACCCGAAATATAATCTTAATATTCAAATTAGTTCTTTAGAAAACAACCAATAGACGTAAAACATATACTTTAAATTTATTAAACAGATATTCCTTGTGTTGAATCTTGAATCAGCAGATTTATTTTGAACCTTGCATATCGTCCACGTAGATACCCCATTGATTGTAAGCAATAAACTCTATCTAGCCTTTATATACTTCTGACAGATGCAGCAGGTAATTAGGGAGCAATTATTGAGCCTCCACGGAACAACAATATGTACAGTAAACGGTTGTTTTAAATTCCGAGCACTAAAACATCTATTAAGGTTGTTTTAAGATCCGAGCACTATAGACATCTAATGGAAAAACAACGCCAGAATTAAACAGAGCAACACAGCTAATTATGTGATCACGTGTAGAACTAAACCAATTTCGAAAAAGTGAATAACAACATAGCAACACAACAAATTTGTACATGATAACAATAGATCCCAGAAACACCATTGAAATGAAATGGACTCCCGTAATAACACTTGCTAAGAATAACATTCAAATAATTGCACAATCATATGACTTCAACTGTACCAAGGTCAAGAAATGACTTAAGTCTTAGATTTACTTTGAGAGAGGTAGTTTCAGAAGGATACATTGAAGTTGATTTTGTTACTGCTTTTTATGGATTTTTTTTTTGTCATTGCAGTGTTTTCAAGGTCAGCACTACCTCCGAAAGATGTTGAAAGGTCCGTTATTTTTCTGAAGTTTTGAAGTTTTGTTCAAGAAATTTGGTGGTAATCTAATTTATTTTTGTCCCTATGCTGGTCATACTACAGGTTCTAAAGAAAGTAAAAAATTGCTTCAAAAAAAAAAAAAGTAAAAGTAAAATGTAATATTTCTTATTTTTGTTCACCTACAATTGTTTTGCGTGTATGATATCCTGCAATTTACTTGAAAGAATATGCGCAGAGGCCTTAAAAAGATCCCCACGCGCAGCAAATCTGGGTACTTTTTTGTTGATTCGAAACCACAGGGAAGCATGGGTTCAGATTGGCAAGTCTTCACTTTTGTTGTTCTTGCTGGCTTAATTCTCCCAGTACGTCCTGAACTAACAAAAATCTACAACAATACATCAATATTTTTAGAAAACCCACCGGAAGGGACCAACAAAATCAAAGAAAAACTACCAAATAGAAAATGTTCAATGAAAATCCCTATGATAGAAAAGGAGATAGAGACCTAAGAAAGAGAACCCCTACGATAGAGCCCCAAATTGAAAACCAATTCCCCGAATAAAAGGTAAGAAATATCAGTAGAACTTTCAATCCGTCAATACTGTAAACAAACTAAGAAAATTTACTAAACAAAACACTTTCTGTAAATAACGACAGGAAATACCTTACCTGGCATGACATGACCACAAAAAACATGTTCCAAGTTTTGTGGGCTCCTTAGCCTCTCTTTGTTGATATGGCAAAACATGCCAAATGTGAAAATGAGTACACTTGTGAGACTTTGAGCATGGTAATACGAAATATATGTTAAAAATATAGATCGCCATCCTGATCAAAACCTTGAAAACAATTTTCTAGTAGTATTGCAAGTAGATATAGCATGTGTTGCTCAACAGATAACATCAACAAATTTACATCAAAGGGATTTCTTAAAAACCTCAAACATGATTCTAGTGTAGTACGCAAGTCCTCAAACAACAGATTCATCAAACTGAATCCAATCAGAATAACCAAATTTATCAGCAAGTGAAAAGAGTTGTTTCAATTCAGCAATGGCATCCCCTGAAGATCCAAGTATCTCTACATATACAGAAACAATTGCAGAAGTAGTTTTAGGATGAAATTTTAGATACTTTTGCCCAGTGAATGGACTTCATGCATTAGTGAATAGTGACTAAAATGGCGGGATGACCTTAACCATAACAGCATGCAAAAAAGAAAATAACCTGGAAAATATAAGTGAAATTCCTAAACATGATTCAGTAGTTCATAAAATCTAACCTTCCAATTTAGACAATGGCTTTACAGACAGAACTTCAGCACTAACGCCTTCCTCTATATAAGCAGAGGTGATAAGTGACTTGGCATTTCCTCCTGCAACTTCTTGGCTTTCTAAAACATCATCAACCTTTGAAATAACCTCTACAACATTCGGAAAGTCCGTTGCTTCTGTAACTTTGAGAACCTCTCTAGGATATGACACATTCGATAGGGATGATGAGTCAACATTTCTTTCTAAAAAAAATTTGCCATCAGCTTCAACACTATCTACAACATGCTCCATTGGAGAATCCGTTGCTAAGCTGTCCAATCGGTCTTCCTCCATGGTTTCTTTGCCCAAATTTTCCACAACAGGTGCAACAGCTTGATGATGATGCTCCTTAGAGATTTCAGTACTTTCTTCAGTCAATGATAATAGACCCCCACATCTTTGTTTGTATCTATCTGCGTGCCAGAATCACCTGCAAAAAAACATACAGTGGCAAATGAGGCAAAATAATTTAACGACTTGATATTTAAACTTTGGCGAAAGTAGAAGTTGCATCCAAGGATGACACATCAGACTACATGTTCTATGTAAGATGAGATAATGTACCCTGTTACAGCTAACAGTTACTCCAAACATCTAATTCTGAATTTCTAAAACAAACCAAAAGATATGAAGGCTGAATGAGTTTGATCAAATACTACAATCACGGAAGAATGCGGATGATATGCAAGAGAAAACTCTTCAATTTAACTAAAGATTATGGCAATACAAACCTAAAAAAGATGAATGTAAAACACTTAATGAACGAATTATACCTATAGCTAAAAGAGTCGGTTTCTTGAGAGGTCTATCATCTGAAACTTGTTTCATAGTTTGTTTTATATGCAAATAAACTGGATTTCCGGTTTTCTCATAGTTCCAACGAAGACAGTGTTCTACAAACGCAAGAAACGAACTCATATCAACGAATAATCCTCCTTCAGATTTCTGAAACTCATCAAAAATAAAAAAATTCCATTAAAGATACACAAAAAAAGGAAACGAACATTCAAAATCAAAATATGCATAAATAGAAGCAAATAAATTGTACCGGAGTATCGAATGAAATGCATCATCCAGGTCATTGGAGTTAAAACCAACCAACGGCAAGTACAACTGATGTGTTTGACGAAGAGCTGGGGATTGTAGGGTAAGCTAGAGGCTAGGTAGCTGATGCAGAAATTGGTGAAGAAACTCTTGATTTAGCATCGTTACTTGATCCATTTGGTTTAAAAGATTAATTCCTCATTGCAACAAATGCAACAAATCCGTATAATAAATGGCAAAAAGCATCACAAATATTAAACGAAATCGTTGAATTTCCAAATAAATTTCAGACCATTATAAATACCATTTATATATTTGGATTGATTGATTGAATAATAAAGTTCAATTCATATCAACAGGGTAATGTAAATTTCTTAGGCTTTCTTTGTTGATCATAAAATCCACTACTGTGTACCTGAAGTTCAGAAGCTTTCATGAATTCTGGTTTACACATCAAAAAAAAAAACAACTATAAGAAATCCCTGCAATTTTCTCCTGAATGGAGAATTAGAAACGATAAATAAAAATTACCCTAATTAAAAGGCAAAGAAATTGATAATCACCTGATCAAGGTCCCCAAATTCAATATCATGGAATTGAAGAAAATCAACATAATCAAGTTTCAAGCTTGACAAACTTTCATCAATACTTTAGGAAGGAACAGATCCTAGAGTATCTCCACAATACCTACAAACAACACAAAAAAAAAAATCCCAATCAGATTTACAATTTCACAAAAAAAAAGTCCGGGCAATTGAAGAATTGTGATTTGAACAACATATGGAGATGTATCGAAGAAATTGATGCCGAGATTAAAAGCTTAACGAACTGTATCAATGGCATCTTTTTCTGAAACATTTCCTAATGGAGACGCACCAAATCCAACAGAACTTAGTTTAAGATTTGTGTTCCCAGTTTTCTTCAGCCTTCAATGAGAAAATAATGAACATTAAATGTGAGAAATTAGGGAAAGAGAGTGAAACGCCCGTTTAACAAAAGAATTTATAGGGCCAGAGAGTGACATCATGACAAAACTAATAAATGAAATCCGTTGATAGCTGAAAAAATAAATTTATGATGTTCGGATTTGGCTGTGATTATTTCTTTTTATAAGTAAGATGTTATGGATATGTTATATAAATATTAATATATCTAATAACACTATAAATATTTTTATTTTTTCTCTAAGATTATTGTTAACTTAATATGAATGTTAATGCGTGGTACTGGAAGATGTAATGGTATTGGAAGTAGAAGATGTAACTGAATTGGTGGTCCTACAGATGGAGATAGACCACAATTAGGAAATCAAACTGTGAATGTGAATATGGCACATTTGACTCCATTAATAGCACAAGTAGTCGCCACTGCTATGAACCAACATGTTGGATAAGTCAACAATCAAGTGGGGCAGCCGAACCAGGAACCTATCGCTGAAAGTGAGAAAGATAGGTCTAGAAAAGTCCGATTTCAATTTGAGAAATTAAACCTAAATGAGTTTTCTATAAAGTATGATGATCCAATGGTAGTCCATGATTGGAAGGATGGGATGGTCAAGATTTTTAAGGCCATAAGACTTTCTTGCACAGAAGTCTTGAAGCAGAGATTAGTTACTTTTCAGACGATCAGAGATGCCCATACTTAGTGGACTTCATCTTTACGTGGTTTAGATTATAACACGACATGGACAGACTTTCTTTGCATGTTTGAAAACAAGCATTTCCCTCAGAGTATTCGAAATGCTAAAGAAATAGAGGAGTTTCTTTTATTTAAGCAGGGTACCTTATTTTTTACGGAGTATGAAATTGAGTAATCAAGACTGTCGATGGTTGTGTCCCACAGATAGACGTAGGTTTGTGTATGTCTTGAACATTGTGTATCAGAAGCATATTATTGGAAATATGATTGTAGAAACTTATTCTTAGGATGCTGCTTGTGCCAAAGACCTTGAACAAGACTAATTGGATCATAAAAGGACGATGAGTACCAGAAAAAAGAAAATAAGGTTGATCGTGCATCAAAGACTTCGCCGAGTTAACATGGAGGTTGTAAACACCAGCAGACACGGAATGAAACTCAACAAAATGGTCAGTCAGGGAAGAAACAAAAAGGGTATTGAAACAAGTACAACCATGATCGGAAGGATGGTGGTAATGAAAAGGGAAGTAGTGCCAGTTGAAGACGAAACTATTGTTGCCAAACCGATTAATTTCTATGAGTTACGTTAAAAATTTCGTGAAAGGGAGCATAAGGCATCAGAATGTCCCAATGAGAAGGTTCAAATAACAGTTAGACGTGAGCAACCAAACACTGGGGTTGGAAATCGTACTTTGCAGCCTCGTGGTCAGGGTCAAATCTTCGTTGCGCAACCTCGTGAGATAGAAAAAATTATTTTTGAGGGTAATTTATTTATTTTAAGGGAACTTGTTAGTATTTTATTTGATACTGGAGATACACACGTTCTTTCATTCTGCTAAGTTAGTTTGCATAATAAATCCTTATACGGAAGAGTGTGATTTTCGTCTATGTATTGCTACCCGTAGTAGTAGTGTGGTAGAGTTGAGTAACAAGGATGATGTTTGTCATATTATGATTGGAGATATTAAGCATATGGCAGATCATTATGTGTTAGATATGGTTCCTAATGATGTTATATTATGAATGAATTGATTATCTTCTAATTTTGTGCATTTGGATTGTGTTAACAAGACAATCACTTTTGTGAACCTGGGTCTATATAAGTTAGTAGTGCATACTACATATCGAAGTTTGTTTGTAGAAGTTGCTCTGAAGTGGAAAATAATGAGTCTCTGCAGATTGCAGATACACCAATGATGTATGGTTTTGCTGATGCGTTCCAGGAGGTTCATGGGTTACCTCCAAAGTAAAGTTCTGCGTCGAACTTTTACCAGGTATGACATTAATTGCTCGTGCTCCGTATAGAATGGCTCCAAAGGAAATGCAGAATTTGAAGTCCAAGATTGACAAACTTTTAAGTCAAGGATTTATCCGACTTAGTTCTTCAGCATGGGATGTTCTTGTTTTACTTGTAAAGAAGAAAGATGTTTCTTTACGATTGTGAGCTGATTACCGTGAGATAAATAAGGTCACGATAAGATTCAAGTATCCTTTACCTAGGATTAATGATATGTTTCACCATTTGAAGGTGGCTAGATGGTTTTCGAAGATCGATTTGTGATAGGTTATCATCATCTTCGTGTTAGAGAGCAAGATGTTTCCAAGACTGCATTCCTGACTCAACATGCTTCATATGAGTTTGTGGTGATGTCTTGGGGGCTTATCAACGTGATGGAATTTTATTTTTATTATAGACCGCAAAAGTACGGTTGTCGATGAGACAGTATGCAAGTACGGATCGTCCATAGAGATTTTAAAATCGTTATTTCTAACTTTTAATTAATTAATGAGCTAATAAAAAGTTGATTGGGGGTTATATTCTAAAATTCTAGAACTCAAAAAAAATAAAACTAAAATGATTATTTTATATAAATGAAAAAAAACCTAGGATTCAAGATTTCTTCACGACTATGCAAACTAGATGATTATAATAATTTTCTATAAAATTCTCCAAAATATTTCTCAAGACGATTTAGGGTACAAATATACGCCTTGGAAGATAAAACGGTTAAACTAAATGAAATTCTTAAAATTTTATAGTTTTTTTCACTTAAGATGTTGGTCTCTAAAAAATATATTTAAATTAATATATAAAACAAAAGGACACATGAAGTAGAACTATTATCTTTTTTTACTAAGAATGTAGGACCAAGAGAATTGTTATAAAAAATAATCATAATATACTAGCAAACATAGTAGGACTTCCTCTCTAATCTTAGGTGAGGATCTTAGCTACTCATTGCAATTGTAACGCAAGAAAATATAGAAGAGATCATTTTAGTCATTATTTTAGAAGAAAATTTAAGACAGAACTGACTAGTTATGTCGCTGAAAGATTAAAAACTATTGAATGAATTAACGACACCTTTTGTTTGCTTTAGACTCCCGATTGTCGTTGGAACTGTAGGAATAAGCGTCGCTGAAATAGTGATATAAAATTAAAGATAACGATTTTCAACGACAGTTCTCTGAGTTATTTTCTTCTTCTTCCTTCCTTCCTAAAATTTCTGATTTTTTTTCTTTCTCAGTTCTGGCCGCAGCTAGCCTCCTAGAATCTTCCATTGACTCTTCTATTTATACTGCAACAACTCAATCTCATCAAATTTTCTCCAATTCTTCCATATATCTTTTATTTAATGAATGAATATCTCGGCCATTTATTTCATTTTCTCGATCTAATTTTTTTTCCTCCTTTTGAACTAGGAATGTAAATTTTACTCGGTGGCCCAATAGCGAACGCCCTTTCCCATGGAATCCTACGGGTATCCGCCGCCCTTTACGGGCTGGTCTGACCTAGTCCATTTAAATAAAAGGGTGGGCAAAGGCCAGGAGCTGAATTTCCTTGCCCGGCCCTATACCGGCCTATTAGCCCGTCAATATTACCCGGTCTAATTTTCCGTTAATATTATCCATTTACTCGGCCTAATTGCCTATTTCCAGTTTTCATCTTATTTTAAAAATATAATTTATAAAATTATAACATATTGTATAACCAAACTAGCCATATATTCTTTCGATAAAAACTTTGTTTTACTAAATATACCGAAAAAAATCTACAATTTCCTTTTAATATGATTTAATCTTGAGAAAATTTAATTATTATTTTATTTTATAATTGCATAGTTTTTTCTTTTTAAATTAAAATATTTTTTGCTATATATTTGAGGCCCAACCCGCCTTTGCCCATATAATTAATGGGCTAGGCTGCCCGACCCTGCCTAATTTACACCCCTATTTTGAACAGATCACAACTCGATTGATACACACAAAATTCAAAAAGATATTATCTCCTTTATTACACAGAAATACTTATGGATGGACCAAGAATATTTCTTTGCATCAACAAACTAGAGAAAATATTCTTCCTTATTTTAGTCGAGACTCCCATATTAACACGATTCTCTTTTGATTTTATATGTTCAGGTTGCGTACAAATTCCTCTAAAAAGGGTAAGAGAATAATCATGTCTTAATTTTTTCAATATATCCAGAAATCTCGACCAAACCCTTTCACAGATGAGAAGACTTGTTTCCAGCCAAATTTGTATTTGAACTTGAAAGATATTGGGTTCCATTAACCAAATATGGGTGCCTTTATCCAAATATGGGTACCTTTAGCATTTTTTAAGCCAAATTTTCCACACTTATCAATTCCACAAAAATACCTACAAATAATTAAATTAACATTATTAATACAAAAATTGAGCACTAACAATTCTAAATGTGAGATCAAATAAGACAAAAAAATGTGTCTATCAAATACCCCCAAACTTATATTTTGCTAGTCCTCGAGCAAATCTAATATAGAAAAAGAAAATATAACTCACTTTCATAGGAATCACGACTACACTTAGCACGTGCAACAAGCCGTTAAACTCATGGGTGACCCTAGCAGACGAGTGTTGTCTCGTGAAGGTTTACAATAGGTATACCCACAAAACCTTTTATTCCAACTTCAAATGTCAGAAGTATCCAAAGAGCTACGAGGACATAAAGTTTCTCCTCCAAATGCCAAGTAATTAGAAGTGCCAGAGAAAATAATGTCAATACGCTTAATGAATGAGAGAGTAGGAGTGACGAGTTGAACCAGTGCCAAAGGTGTCTTTTGCCAGATAGACAACGGACTAACAGAGCAACCGAATAAGCATTTCGCCTCGACTCTGCCTCACTGGGGTTTTATGAATTTGTACTCAGAAACAATTTTAAAGGTCCAACAGTGTGTAAGCAGGATTGAAGAGAGAATACTTATACACTATTGATGGTAACGGTTTTTTATGACGATCTCAAACCAATTTTTTTTTCTGATGATCTCAAAGGAAAAGAAATATGAATATTTCTTAATAAATCGACCATAAATGAGGATGGGAACATACTCTCACCTTCTAGTCTCACAACTCTCTCATAGTGTTCAATAGAAACAACTATGTTTTCAGTCTTCGTCTTCAACCCTTGATGATAAACTCTTGAAACTTGTAGAATTTTCCTATTTTTCTTCGATCACTTGTTTTTTTGAAACTTCATTTTGAATTTCTTCTTTTCCATGGCTTTTCCTAGTAAAATTATTACACAATTTATTTATTTATTGATATTTTTTAATTTATTTTATTTTTTTGATTTTTTGATTTTATTTTTTATTTTTATTGATGAATAAGATTGATATAAAATATGAAATAAAAATGAATGATACAAAACAATGAACCTTTACTTGCCAATGGAGAAAGACTTTTGCACTTGAATCTTGACGACTGTCATTACACAAATCTTCAAATATTTACATGTTTTGTTCTTTTTCTTTCTCGCTTTGAATATGTAATGTTCTTTCCTTTGTTGCTTGTAAACCTTGAACATCTTCAACTTCTTCATGAATCAATGTTGCTCCGCTTGTTGATGACGCTGAGTTTTTATTGAGAGAGAGTTGTAATTTTTGTGACTGAGACTACAAGATGAGGCTAGTTCGCTAGTTCTGATGTCACCCTCATGGTGATAAGGATTAGCACTCAGAGATCAAAAGTGCTGAAAGTGGTGTGAGTTTGAGTAGCTCATCATTCTACTCGGAATTTATACAGATGAAACACTCTAAGAGGACAATTGAAGGTTTGGTTCCTTACTCAAAAGGGTAGTCTCCACTAATGATTGGCTAGTTATGTCTTTCGGCATTTCCCTCTGGCCTAATTGTCTCCAGCGTGGATGGTTGGGTCCGTCACGATTATTCTCTCATAAGTTAAGAATACAAATGTAGTTTTCTCTAGCAATTCTAATTTCCATCTTTTTGAGGAGAAACGATATGTAAATTTATCTAAAAGGCTACTATGTGACTCTAAAAGTTGGAAACTGGTACAACTAAAAAAAAAATCTCTCTTACCTCCAAAATTAAATTGAACATCGTCCTCGATGTTCTAAATAAATGAATGAAAGCATGAACAAAGAGAAAATGATGAACAAAGTAAAAGATATGTGGAAAGATATTAACCAGCATCGTGTACCAAAAGCATATGGGTTGCCTCCCGTAAAACGCTAAGTTTAAAGTCTTCATCCAGAACAAGAAAGGATTAATCACAACTTACGAATCATATAACAATAATCGAAATAATTGTGGATCCTTAAAGTCGATCGGATATGACTCACAAAGTTGACCACAATGGAATAAATGAAAGTGGTGGTCATTCTCATGAAAATGTGTCGATTCAGATTTCCTAAAGTAATTAGGTGTAACTCCAAAATTTAATATTTGATACATTTGAAATTCATACGTTACCGCATTTGAAAGAAAAATATTTGGTGGGAAAAAAAATTAATGTTGGTATCATGGCCTGTGTAAACCATATCAACAGGATGATGAGTTTCTAACAACTGAAGTTCATTTTGGACAAAATCAGGTTTGAGAAAATGTGTACGAAGATAATCACGAAAGATGGTAGAGGCACATACTTCAAGTCCCAAGTTAGGGACTTTTATAAGAGTCAAATGAGGGCTACGTGGAGAATGATTTTCACCCCCAAACCTAGAGTAGTATGTGTCCTTAGATAGACTAGTCACAATTTCCTAAATTTCTAAATTATTAGATTTAGGAAAATGGTCAATTATTTTATCTAGGTCATCTTTGTCATAGTCAAATTCTCTACAAGTCAAATTAGATTTAGCCTTCACTCACAGTCAAATTCTCCACAAGTCTATCATCTTTGTCAGATACTATTGTCTTTGAATCGTTGGACTCTAAAACATTAGTCCCAGGATAAATTCGTTCCTCTAAACCATCACCAGCTTCATAATAACAAGGAAATACTACACCGTCTAAAACAATGGTATCTCTAGTCAAATCCTCATCTTTTTGAATACACGAATAATCATTAATATTATTAGGATTTGAACTAGAAACAACATTATCATCATGAGACTTAATTGGTGTAACAACTTCCTCATCACTACTATCCTCATCATCATAATAATATGAAGATAGTTGAACCTTATCTAAACAAGTAATGCTTTCAATTGTAACCTCGCCCTCTAGATTAGATAACTTGAACAATACTAGCAGCTGACCGTTCTTCTTCAATTTCATCCTCATCTAAACGTTCATTAAGTTCACTTAGACTGGTACTTAAAGATGCAATTCTTTCTGTCATTTCTAAGTCACACTTACGTGACTCTTCGTAAAATTCCTTCATTAACATGTTTTTCCTACGTGAATTTTCAGTCAACTGCTTGAGTGAATCTTCTAAAGAAAGACTTTGATTATAAGAAGTAATACGTTACAACTGCTTCATTAAATCCTATAAAAATGAAGAACTCACATTATGACTATAGTATTGTTCATTTTCTTGTTCGTATGACTGGTGAGCGTGCAAATATTAATTGGGATCACCATGGTATAAACCATAACCTTCATAAGATTGGTAGTGGTCCCAAGTACTATTCACACTATGGTCATAGTAGGGATATTGTCCATTTTGAAATTCATGTCGATATTCATTGTATTGGTCATCATAAGATAAGTTCGATATTTTCTTTATGGGTGCACGTGTAAATACAAGGTCAACTACAATTGGGTAGGCTTGGGTTACTGATAGGTGTCTAAAACACCTTAATTATCATCTACTGATTATGCTTTATTTGCTATTTTTCTTGTAAATTTTGTATTTTATGTTTATTTTTAGTTGTATAGATTCTTTGGAGTCAAGTAACAAGAAAGAAGATAAAAAGAGGCTCTAGGAAGCTTACATTTTGACAGATTCGGAGCATGGAAGGACACAAGGTTGCAAAGTGTTCAAAATAAAGAATTCCTAAGGGCAGCCAATTCTGGGGTGCCTAAATCTATCCATTTATTTTAAACCTAGAAACTAGGTCGTAGCCAGTGTAGTCCATACCGGCCGGTACGGCCGGTATACCGTCGATTTTACTGGTTTCGGCCGAAAAGCGAAACGGAATCCGATATACCGGTAAACGGTATTTAACCGAAAAATTGGCCGGTATGGACCATACCGGTTTGACCGGTACGGCCGGTATGGACCGGTACGACCGATTATTTTATTTTTTTTGAATCAAAAAAAAAAAGATCAAAAAAAAAAATTATCCTTGTTTTAGGGTTTTCAATTGCTACTCATATTTTTTTATGGTATTTTAGAATTGTATATGCGTATGATAATATCTATAATTAATCTAATGATCTTGATTAGAATTGTAATATCCTTGTTTAATTAGCATTTTAGACGATGAACTTTGAAGTTGTTCTTGTTTCTCTTGTGTTTCCAATTTGAACTTTGTATGAAATTTATGGATCTATATATTTTGGATGAGTACTAGTTTTTCTTTCTAAGCTTTGTGAAAAAACGTTTGTTATAACGTGTTAAAATATATTTATATTTATAAAATGTGAACTAGTATTTTTTCATAAAATTATAGGTATAAAATATATGGATCGATATTTCGCCGATATTCAAAACCGAAATTTCCTCGATATACCGGTGTACCAGTGTATAGCTCTCGACCGGTACGAACCAAAATCCAGTATGGACTACATTGGTCGTAGCCACAGCACTTCACAATTCACAAATATTAGTCCCTCACTCCTAGTCGCTGCAACAAGTTCACGCCGGCGAAGCTCATGATAGATAGGCTGTTGGAGCAACAGAGAACAGGCTGATGGGTTCGAATTGAAAGCCTGGACGTGATGTTTGAAGTGAAGGGTTCGCTGTAGGTTTGAGTGACGAGAATGGTTCGAGAACGAGAAAGGGGTTTGATGAGTTCGTTGTATTGAGATCTGGAATTGAAATTCGAACAGAGAACTAGAAGAGATTGCTTCGCTGTTTGGTTGGTGATGAAGGCTCAAGAAAACAAGTGAATCAGAGAAGTTTCTGAGATGGGTTTGTGAACGACACATAGAACAAGAAATCAGACAAGGCTGGGAATATCAAGTGAGTTCTTCCGTGAAGCCATGGAGATGAATGGAGGAGATAAACAGATATTGTTTGATTTGAGTTTGAAGAATGGGTCAGAGTTGGCAGAGAAGAGATTAAGTAGCAGTGAGAGAACGAGCTTAATAGAGTTTGGGTTGAAGTTGTTTTGAGACCAAGAATCTGAGCAAGAGAAGACACTGAAGCTGCTGCTGTTATTTGAATGAAAAAACAGGGATGAATGAATGTGATTGTATTATTTTGATTGCAATGTAGTATGATGTAAACTGCAGGGAAGGAGTTATTTAAGGAGCGTAAAACACCCAAAAATATATCTCTTGTCAAAACAGAGAAGTGCACAACATATGTTTGAGAAAACGCTCAAGTGACCAATCTTCGCCCAAACTTCTTGTTTCCGGCAGATAGTGGTTAGCTGAATATGTTCCAAGGGTTAGACGAAGTTTTTGAAGTTAGAATGGAGAAGGAACTTGAGTATTAGATGGGTTTGGTTTTGATTCAAATAGGGAAGGTCTTTGGACAGAGTTTCGAAGCAACAAAATAGGGGATTGAGACCTGTTTTTAGAGTTTGTATGGGATTAGGAAAGTGGGTCTTGGCAGGATTGGAGGACAAGAAAAAGAAGCTATAAAAGAGCTACAACAAAGAGAGAAACATATACCTCCTCACGCCTGTGTTGCAACACCAACAGAGAGGAGCTCTCTGCTCCTCTCCAAACCCCTTCCATCATCACCTGCATACCACCATCAGTTTTCCAGATCTTCGCAGTTCATACACCAACAGTTCATCACGCACAGCACTAGTCAGCACCAAGCTTGCAGGAGTTTGCGCCTACACCACCACTCCACCTGTTCACAACAACAACACCATTCCCCCTGCCTGCCTGGTTTTGGTTTAGTGTACAATTTTTTATCGGTCAAGAAAAAGATTTTGATTGTATAACAAACATTACAGATTGCTAACATGCGTCTTAACTGACACCGATATGTATTTTTTTACATCAAAAGTGAGAATGTCTAGAATGTACCTTACCCACCAAAGATAAGAAAAGAAATATACCGACTTTCGTCTCTGTTCGACTAGTAGGTCTCACAGTCAGGCATGCGCGTATTTCCTGGGAAACGAAGTCATAGGCACGCAGGTTCAGAGCCAGGACGACTACTCCAAGAGCACTCATCCATAAACCGGTTACTGGTACAAATAACATAAAGAAATGTAACCAACGTTTATTGGAAAAAGCAACCCCAAAGATTTGGGACCAAAAGCGGTTAGCGGTGACCATTGAATAAGTCTCTTCTGAAATAAGACTCGATCCCTCATCGAAAAGTCATAAAAGTGTGATTGGCTGAGTTATTAAGTCATTTTTTATAGAAGTACAACACCCCTTTCTTTCTTCACTTTTGAATCGCTTTTTTAAAAAACTTCTTCAAACTTCGCTCGCAGATCCCTTATTTGATTCACCACTAGCTCGGTCTATAGCACCCACATCAAGTTGCACCGCCTGTCTCAATTGAATGCTCTCGATCAAGCACGGTCCGCTTACCGAGGAAGAGAAAGGTAGGACCCGGGGCCAGAGCAAGTTGGGTTGGGGTATAGAGCCGTAAGCGCGATGGGGGTGACAGAGGACGTGCTCGTACGGTTCATAGCAGGGGTATGATCAACGAGTTTATTGTTGGGAACTCCTCTATATTCGAAATATGCCTTTCTAGGAGCATTACGATCTGCAACTCAAGCGCATCGCCTCACTGATACAAATAGGAAGAACCTATTTGTCAAGGAAGAAAGCGTTATTCTATAGTGGTTGGCATTATTCGACCGATCAAGTACTGTAACCAAGAAGGATGGGTTGGTTATTCGTCAGCACGGGTTTAGCTTACGATATGTTTGGAAGCCCTCGGCGAAACGAGTATTTTACAGAGAGTCGAAGAATTTATGGCCATGTTAGATAGAAATCACCAGGCCGTAAATGAGTACTTCGATAAACAGATTCAAGAAATGACCGATAGATATAAACGAGAAACTGAACATAACCCGGTTGAAGCGTAATGATCATACGTTTGTAATGCATTGTATGTCCCATAGGTCCCATTCTTCTACCCTTTCCCGGGAGTCGATGACTATTCATAGCTATTACCTTGACACCAAAGAAGAGTTCGACCCAATGCTTTATTTCTGTCCTAGTTGATCCTGATTCGACATTAGAAGTATATTGATTGTTCCCTAATAACCGAATACTTTTGTCTGTAAATACTGCATATTTGATTCCATCCATAAATCCATTTTCTTCCCTATGAGTTCCAGTATTGATAAGAATTCTAGTTCTTACTGTTCATATGTTATGGTATGAATATACCATACCAATTCGTTATGTATGGATGATGAGATTCCATTGATACAGAGCCAATTCCAATAGACTTATTGAACGTTCCCATTGGCGTGCATCCAGCAGGAATTGAACCTACGAATTTGCCAATTATGAGTTGGGCGCTTTAACCATGAAATCTTTAGGAGGAATCAATGAAACAAGAATCAATGAAACGACATCAATTCAAATCCTGGATCTTCGAATTGAGAGAGATATTGAGAGAGATCAAGAATTCTCACTATTTCTTAGATTCATGGACCAAATTCGATCCAGTGGGATCTTTCACTCACATTTTAGTTGATTCCATTCAAAGTCAGTCTCACTTATAGAGCCAAATGGGTATAGTAGGCCCAATGAAAGGAGTTTTCTTTATCCTCTTGGCTTATCTTATGATAAACCAACTATAAAGAAGTTACTTTCAGTTGCACTTTCCATCCGTAGTGCAGGTCAACCATCATTAATAATGGTGGGGCGGGGCTGTCAGTTATATGACTATATTTCTTTTAGAAAGGTTCTGCTGTATAATTTAATTATAAGGCCAAGGGGGCAGCGAACTCAATTTCTAGTTTGATCAAGTGCTTAGTGAGGCTTCTTTACGGATTCCTAACCAAGTGTCTTGGAGGTTTTATTCTTTTATTAGTCCCCCTTAACTCGCAAAAGTAGCCGAGATTCTATATATGTTGGTCGAACAGAATCCACTAAAGTAGAAGGCATTCGGTCTCGGGAACTACTTGAAAAAACTGTAGCATGAGGCACTAATGCAAGAACGGCGTAGTTGGTTCAGCCCCAATATAGAAGACTACTCTTCCTTCAAAGCGGTAGGTCTTTCCCCTGCCTTATTGTTTTGAACCGGATCGGATCTTTGCTGATTAAAGTATGACTCCTTCTGTTCTCGGTTGAGAATTGAAGGATTTGTGATTGAGCAAGTAAAAAAAATGAAGAATTTGAATCTACAATTCGTCCCTTTTTTTATTGTTTGATTCATTTTTGATTTCCTTTTTTTTACATAGATTTTATTATTCCATTTTGCATTTTTTTTATTTCATTTGAGGTTCCCACTCAAAAACACACTTATTAGAATTAGGTCCAGATCTCATGTCAGTCGTGAAATACCTCATCTTTTGCAACGCTTTCTAAAAAAAAAGGGTTTCGTTGGACTAAGAACGGGAAGGAAGAAAGCGAGTAGGTCTGCTAAGATTACGCCCCATTTCTATTTTTAAGGTATCCCCCTCTGTCTAGTAGTTAAGAAGCAGGTTTCATAAAAAAAAGTAGCCTTACAATTGGATCTTCTGAAAGACTTCCTTGGAACTGGATTGCCAGCTTCGCTGGAAAATTTATTTTTTTTGATTGGATGGGAATGAATGAAGAAATACTAAACCGCCCCATATCAAATCTGCAACTTTGGTTCTTCCCAGAATTACTCATGATAGTGGCTCTGCATACTTTGCTTCTTCTTAAAAGGATTAGTCAGCTCTAAAGGTATCTCCTTTGCAGGAATCTGCTAGGCCAAAGAGGGATTATTATTCAACTCAGTTCCGGAATGGGCCTCTTCAATTCGTTTAGGTTTATGCTCTACTCCGGGGAAAGATTTACCCGACCTCTATTTGCACATATAGGACAAATGATCCCAATACCGCTTCTTTTGTTTGCTAATACTTTTTTTATTCATTTTATGTCTTCCGATGTCTCTTATCCCTAGGAGGTATTCCTCCACTAGCAGGTTTTTTCGGAAAACTCCATCTATTCTGGTGTGGATGGCAGGCAGGCCTATATTTCTTGGTTTCAATAGGACTTCTTACGAGCGTTGTTTCTATCTCGAATAAAGTGGTTTTCTAGTCGAAGTAGATCGTACTGCCTCGGGTCCTACTCCTAACTAGGAAAAGGAGCAAAGAAAGAGGTTGGATCGCTGACCGCCCCTAGCTAAAGGCTTCTTCGTGTAAATTCCACTTTTTATAGGCCCAAAAATTCTTTCACAAAACAATCCATCTTTTTCCGGCTTATTGGTTTTGTAATGAAAAGTATAAGGTTTTGTCACCTCTCCAACAACCTCTCCATTGGGTAGTGAGTTCTGAGTTAGTTGCTAGCTTTACTGAGTTAGCAGTTAGTAGCTTTGCTTTTGTTGCAGTAGTTGACTTGCTTTGCAATAAAGATATAGATTTTTTAACAATGGAGTAAATGGGTTAGCTAGTTGGTTTGCTTACAGCTCTTGAGTTCAATCTAATTGATTTGCCATCTGGAAATCTTGGTTCGAATCCTACGCTCTTGGATACAAGATGTCCCCTCTTTGCATTTATTGCGATTCTTTCTCCATGAGTATCGTAATTGCTATAGTCTTATTACTAAAAAAAAGAAATTTCCTTTTCCCAAAGCAGGGTTTCCTTCTTCCTTAGAAGAGAGTCATATTCAACCTTTAGGTGAGTAGACAAACTCTAAGTCAACCTTCCGGGAAGTGCTTTTTTGTCAACGTTTTAATTCTCACAATGAGAAGGGGTTCTATAAAACAGGGTGATTCATCAAACGGAAATCCCATATAGCAGGAAAGCGCATTCACGAAAAGGCACCTAGCTTACGAGGCCAGAGACTCCTTATTCCGCGATCATAGATATAAGCCAATGAAGTCTACGGCTCTGTTGATGAGATCAGTTCATATATATATATATATATATATACGTTCTTCTGGAATCAAATTGACACTCTCTACCCGGACCCGCGCGCGGAGAGGAGTGTGAGTCAGTCGAGTCGAGAAGCAACTCATTTATAAGTTAAAAAAGTTGAAATAAAGGGAGATTTCCAAGTTTCAAGGAAGAGTGGATTAGCCTCGAATATCTTGATCCACTAGAAAGAGAATTACCAGATACGAATACAAATACAGTTGGAGATCAATAAGCCAAAAGCTTTAAGAAAGCTATAGTAAGGTCAGATTACAGGAAGAGCACATGTCAGTCTTCTTCATAAGTTCCCTTCCCGTCAGGATAGGGCGAAAGTTGCTTTGTCTTTGTATTCAACGAGTGATTCAGAGTTGTCTTGCCTTTCTAAATTCAAGCATGTCTGTTATGCTAGTTTAAAGTGTCGAGGTCGAACCAGATTCTTCATCATCACTATGATTTTCTCCATCAGCAGCAGTATTAGTGCCACCAACAGCGATATTAGCCTTTTTCTCCGCCTTGCGCCTACGTTTTTCATCATCTTCTTCTGCTTGATCAGCCCAGGATTTAGACGAAGGCTTTTTCATGGAAGAGTTAAAATGAGAAGGTTTCCCCAGATTTTCAGTATCAATTACATCATCAATTTCCAATATAGAACTTGAAGACGAGCGCTCGTCGCTATTTATCTCTCTCCAGAAGTCACAATGTACGAGAAGAGAGTGATCCTGGCTTCTTTCTGTTTCCGCTCCTACTCTTCGATAACAGGATTTTCCATATTCCATTCTTCGTGAATGGAGGATCTGGCTGATAGGACAAGTACAATTAAGAATCAAATGGAAAGAATAATAAATGACAAGAAAAAGTTTTTCTAATTCCAGATAGAAATATTAATCCTAACGATACAAGTTGTAACGATAAAAGATTAGAAGCGCCAAATTTTTTTTGGCAGATATTCCAAAGAAGAAGTGCTAGATTAATACGTAAACGATACTCTTTTTTAAATTTTTTGATGTTTAGAGACACGGCCCAAGGAAAGAAGAAGGCATAAAGGAAGCATTCTCAAGACGCTTCAGATCATGAGCCTGATGAGTGAACCCGTTCCTCTACCCCGCTTGAATCAACAGTAAGTAAACTCCCTTACCTCCTGACTTGGGAAAGCAGCGCCAAAGATGCCGAAGAACTAATACGAACGAAGCGAATCCAGTGGCAACGCATATCTTTCTACTCCTCTCTTTACTAGAGAAGGAAAGGCCAGTCTAGAGGACCTTACGGAAAACTAAAAAAGATATTAGCTACTTGTTGGTCGAATCAGTCTATATCTTGATCGGCTCCCCTAAAAATGGATCGGGGTATGACCTAGTTTGCCTCAAAAATGAATCGCGTATTCCAAGTATCCGACACTTCTCCCTACTGCGATATAAGTGACCTTGCTCCAAAGCACGAAACCTCGATGGCTTGAAGAAAGTCCATGAAGATTCTCCCTTTTCAATGGGGTGAACAGAGTTCGTTATAATATAGTTCAGTCTCTGAGGGATCAGAACAAGAACAAGATTAGGAATCCCATCATTAAAGCAAACAGAGCAATCGCTTTGTTGTGCGATTAGTCACGCGCATATGTTTTCTTACCGGGAGGGAAAGTACTGAAATGAAGGATCTATCGAAAGCACTAGGATCCGGATCTGCAGCGGGAACTGCTGAGACTACCCGTAGCAAGAGCGCTACCTATAGCACCTGCGTGAAGTGCACCGCCTGTCTCAACTGAACTACTTCCATCATTCGATGAATTCCCTATCGCTCACAGTATGCCTACCTACGTTACCAATTCACCTCTGGAAAGCGCCTACACCTAATAGCTTAAGCTGCTCTCCCCATTTTCTCGCTGACCCATCATGCAAAAGGTACGCCGTTAGAGCCATCTGGATGTTTACAACTGGGATCGCGACTTGAGGAAAGAGCAAGGGACAGCAGCTTAAATCCAGGATCTGGTAAAAAAGTTCGATAACCACAACTCCCGCTGTATAAGCCCAAGTGCCCGGTAAGAAGGAATTCCAATCTTAGGTCTAGTCCCTAACATGGAATCTAAGCAACGTTGGAACGCGTGAAGCAGTTTCTGCACGTGAAACGAGTGCTACAAAGACTTAACTTAGAAAAAAATGAGCATTAGTAGGCTTTCCCTTAGACTGGGGCTTCTTCCTCGAGTCATGTCATGATCGCGCACTCAACGAAAGAGCTTGACAAGCGAAATTGCCCTTCTGCACTCACGCCATATTGCTGGATCAGGCTTGCGCCCATTGTCCAAGATTCCCCACTGCTGCCCCCCGTGGGAGTCCGGGCCGTGTCTCAGTCCCAGTGTGGCTGATCATCCGAAAAGACCAGCTAAGCATCATCGTCTTGGTCATTTGATCAGGACGGACAACTATGATTCTAGCCAAGAAACTATGAGGTGGTCACTTTAGCCCTCAGACTCAAAGGATTCATTTTTATTCCCCCTTCTATTCATGACCGGTTACCCTTATTTCTTTCGAATCCTGGGATCTTGAAACTGACCTGAGATATGAGTATACTCGTTTATCTCGTGACGGCTATAAACAGTTCCTTATTTCTATTAACAAAGCATCCCCCCTTTCTTCGATCTTCTGGAACCGGTACAGAAATAGGTGTTTTTTCTACGTTCTTTACGTTATCTTCAGGTGGAGAATATCTTGGAATAGAAGCATACGAAAAGGGTGCTCCAGAAGGTATCATTTACTAAAGAGCCCGCGGCGCGGGTATCGGACCCCACTTCGGTTTCAGAGCCATATTTGAAAAAGAAATCTCGATGCTTAAGTGCTATCCCAGACCCTTTAAGAAATGTTTAACCATTTTTATGTTTAGCTAATTTATTTAATTAGGGATAATTTTGAAATTATGTGATATGATTTATTCAAATTAATTTTTCTTTTCGATATCATTTTATTGTTTATCTTTTACCGAGCTTATGATCATAGATTGTTTGTGAGTGTTCAAACGACCAATTGAATTTCTTGTTTGCAATTCTAATGCTAGATTCTTGAGCCATAATCCGTAATTGTTACGACGATCGAAGCATCAACGTTGCAATGGGATGTTGTGGATTTTGGTGTGTGAAAGATAATCCTAAGTTAACATGTCAAGGTTATGAACATGTGGTTAGGATCAACCCGACTCATAGAGAATACCTGTCAATTAAGTTACACTAAAAAACTTATTCAAAGTGGCTTGATTGACTAGAATCGAGTAGAGAACTTCTTTTACGAAGTCACCTTGGAGTCTAATGGACTTGTTGACTCATAACTTGTCTACGGTTTTTAACAAACGTATTTTGAAGAAGATTTCACTTGTATTCATGTTTACTAGTGGAGAAAGAGTCCTTAATCATTTTCGTCCTCATATTTGCATTCTTTTATTTATTCTCGTATCTTTGCATTATTTTATTTTCAAAAATTTATCGACAACTTTAACTCAACGCTTCCTTAGGAACGAATCTGCTTATCATTATTCTACTAGTTAGTGTAAGAAAGTAAGGAATATATATTTTTGACGAGTCTGACACCTCGGTCAGTTACCTTAGCAAAATATACCTACAGTCAAAGACTGGTCAAAGGTACAAGGCTAAAGTTTGTGGTGGTTCGGCTGATAATGCCCAAAGAGTTCAAATTACTATCCCACATGTGTTTTCTAATATTCGGTAGCGGATGATGCAAATGATGTGTGTGCACGTGTTTTAATAATATAAATATACAAATAAAGAAAAGGAAACAAAATATAAAAATTAAAAATTAAAACTTTCTAAAACAAATTGTTTCTAAAAAAATAAATAATGAAAAATCTAAAATAAAATTGGAGTTATATTACTTACCTTTTTTTTTGTAGGCAATTTCCACAACAAAAGAAGAATTTTACCTACACATCAAAGCTAAAAAAAATACCGAAGTAAAATCTAAAAGAGAAAATAAAAATAAAAAATTCTTAAACTAATTAGCATAAAAACTAAAGAAAAATTAAAAATCACAATTTTATAATTTCCGGCAGCGGCGCCAAAAATTTAATGGGATTTTAATTTTATCGTAGACTGTAAAAGCACGACTGTCGATGAGACCGTATGCAAAAACGGGTCGTCCACGGGGATTTTAAAATCGAAATTTCTAACTTTTCATTAATTAATGAGCTAATAACAAATTGATTGGTGGGGTTATATTCTAAAATTATAAACAACTAAAATAAAAATAAATGATTATTTTATATAAATGAAAGAAAAGTTATGATTCGAGATTTCTTCACGATTATGCAAACTAAATGATCACAATAATTTTCTATAAAATTCTCCAAAATATTGCTCAAAGGGATTTTGGGCACAAGTATACACCTTGGAAGATAAAACGGTTAAACTAAATGAAATTCTCAAAATATTAATAGTCTTTTTCACTTAAGATGCTGGTATCTAAAAGGAAAATATTTAAATTAATATATAAAGTATAAGGACACATGAAGTAGAACTATTATTTTCTATACTAAGATTATAGGACCAAGAGAATTGTTATAAAAAAAATAATCGTAACATGCTAACACATAAATATAGTAGGACTTTTTCTCTAATCCTAGATGACGATCTTAACTACTCATGGCAATTGTAGCACAAAAAATAGAGAAGAAACCATTTTATTTATTATTTTAAAAGAAAATTACAAAAAAGAACTGACCAGATGTGTCGCAGAAAGATTACATGAAATAATAAATTAACAACAATTTTGTTTGCTTTAAACTCTGACCGTAGATGGAACTGTAGGAATAACCGTCACCGAAACCATGAATATAAAAGTAAAGATAACGGTTTTCAGCGACGATTCTGGGGAGTTCTTCTTCTTCCTCCTCATAAAGAACCCTAAAATTTTTGAATTTTTTTTCTCAATTCTGGCCGCAGCCATCCTCCTCAAATCTTCCATTGACTCTTCTATTTATAATACAACAACCCAATCTCATCAAATCTTCTCCAAATCTTCCACATATCTTTTCTTTAATGAATGAATATCTATGCCATTTATTTATTTCTCTCGATCTGATATTTTTTCCTCCTTTTGAACATATCGCAGCTCGATTGATACACACAAATTTTAAAGAGATATTATCTCCTTTATTACACAGAAACACTTATGGACTGAGAATATTTCTTTGCAGCAACAAACTCGAGAAAATATTCTTCCCTGTTTTAGTTGAGATTCCCATATTAACACGATTTTCTGTTGATTTTATATGTTCAGGTTGCGTACAAATTCCTCTAAAAACGGTAAGAGAATAATCGTGTCTTAATTCCTGGAATATTCCACCAAATTTCAAACAAATCTTTTCGCAGATGTGAAGACTTATTTCCCGCCAAATTTGTATTTGAACTTTAAACATATTGGGTGCCTTTATTATTTTTACCCGGTGCCTTCAGCACTTTTCGAGCCAATTGTTTCACACATGTCAATTCCATAAAAATACCTACAAATAATTAAAATAAAATTATCAATATAAAATGAGCAATAAAAATTATAAATATGAGATCAAGTAAGACACAAAAATGTGTCTATCAAAATGCACCAGCAATGTTTATGGACTTGATGAATCGAGTATTTAGAAATTTTCTTGATCGATTTTTTATCGTTTTTATTGATGAAATCCTTGCTTACTCTAGACCAGGAAAAAATATGAGGAATATTTTAACTTAGTATTGCAATCCTTGAAAGAACATCAGTTGTTTGTAAAGTTTTCAAAATTCGAAGTTTGACAACAACTAGTTTAATTTTTGGGGCATGTGATATCGGAATCTGGGTTTCTGTAGACCTTTCAAAGATTGAGGCAGTGTTGAATTGGAAACAACCCATAACGGTTTCGAAGATTCAAAATTTTCTTGTTTTAGTTGGATATTACCGTTGTAAGGATTTTTCTCGGATTATAGGACCACTTACTAAGTTAACTAAGAAGAGAGTACCGTTTGTTTGGGATTATATGAGGACTCTTTTCAGTATGTTAAGACTAAGCTTATTTCGGCACTAGTGTGGACCTAACCTGAAGAGTGAAAGGAGCTAGTGGTTTACATAGATTCTTCAATTCTTGGATTTGGATGTGTTTTGATGCAGTAAGGTAAGGTTATTGCTTATACGTTTAAGCAATTGTGTGTCCTTGAAAAGAATTAGGATTAATTAGACTTTGGTACTCAGGTTTTCACCAGATTTAGTGTATTGTCTAACATTTGTCCAACGTTAGTGTTTGGTACGTGGACTAACGGTAAACTGTAGTTGACTAGGTTAAGTCTAATTACAATCATTAATTTTATGTTATTTCATTTGAACCGTCGATCCTAATGACATGTGGACGGCCATATGAACTAAGATCAATGGTCCACATGTCATTAAGATCAACGATTCAAATGAAATAACATAAAATTAATGATTTTTAATGATTAAAATTATACTTAACCAGAGTCAACTACGGTTTACTGTTAGTCTAGGTACCAAACACTAACGTTGGACAAATGTTAGACCAAACACTAAATCTGGTCAAAACCTGAGTACCAAAGTCTAATTATCCCAAAGAATTATCCTACCCATGACTTGGAGTTAGCTGTGGTAGTTTTTTTGCTCTGAAAATGTGGTGTCATTACTTGTATATAATGAGAGATTTGAGCTTTTCATTGAACATAAAAGTCTCGAACATCTATTTTCCTCGCAGGAGTTGAATATGTTAGAGAAAATGGGCTTAAATTACTATGTTTCTGGTCTTGGAGAAAATGGGCTTATGACCAAGGGGTCACTAAGGAAAACTAGCTCATTTTCACTATTTATGAATGAACCCTTAGTCCCACATTGGAGAAACTAAAGATGTTACCTCTCCATATTACTTAGAAATTTGCATCTAAGGAAGGCCCCTTAGGGGTTTACACTCTTTTTTGTATGGGAGAGGACTAAGGATATGGGCTAGTTGGTGCAACCACACATTTCACACACGCGCGGTGCTTCGCACCGAAGCACGGACGCCGCCGTCGTCCGTCCGGTCGGGTCGGGGTCGGGCTCAGGCTCAAGTGCGGGTGCGGGTGTGGGTCAACCAAGACTTATCTTTTTGGACAAAATATTTTTGAATTATTTTTTTAAAATTTTAAAATTAAATTAAATTTTGTTTTAATGTGAGTGGGGGGGGGCGTCTGACCCAGTGGAATTTGAATTGAATTAAAGATTCAATAAATTTGCCCATTTTAAACATTATGTCCGTGCTCCATGCACAAAATTGATTTTCATTCGATAGCCATTAAAGTTATTCTCTTCTTTCTGCCTATAAAAGAAAAACGAATTTCTTCATTTCAACTTACACCAGAAGCAACTACTATCCTGCCTTCTTTTCCCCTCTTCCTGCTTTGTTTTGCGCACTACTTGTTTACTTCCCTTCTGTATTCTAAATTGACGTTGAGTTCGTTTGTGTGGGTGACTAGTATTGTGCTTATACTAGTCATAACGGGCAGTTCTATCCTGGACACATCTCCGATGTGGAGGTATAGCATCTCTCATTCTTGAGGAGTACCCTTGGACTATTGTTTAAGAACAATTTGCTGAGCAGGTGGCTCTGTCCTTTGTGTGCAAACCATTCAGAGATTTTATTAACGTTAAAATCTTATGTTTTTAGTATTTTTATTGTTGCAGATCCAACAATCTTAACACAATATACCTATGCTGTAACAATGGGTAAAAATGATGTTGACAGACCAGAAAAATTCGGTGGGAAGGATTTCAAAAGATGGCAATCAAAGATGTTGTTTTTCCTGAGTTTTCATATGTTAGATGAACTTGTTCTGAAATCTTTTGATGAGACTTTGAATGATGCTGGAAATGAAAGGGAGTTGGAAAGTTGGGTTAGGAAGAATTATATGGATAAAAATCATATTCTGAATTGTTTAGAAGATGCACTGTATGATTTTTATAATGCAAAAGACAATTTTTCTGCTTTTGATTTATGGGCTGCTTTAGAGGAAAAATACCAAGTTAAAACTGCTGGAAGTAAGAAATTCTTGGTAGCTAGGTTCCTGGAATACAAAATGTCGAATGACAAATCTGTGGTTGATCAATTCCTTGAACTTCAGCGTATTATCAATGAAATTCTTGCTAAAGGTATGGTGATAGATGAAACTTTTCAAGTGTCTGTTGTGATTAAGAAATTATCGTCTTCCTGGTCCGAATACAAACGTAGATTGAGACATGAAACTGGTGAAGTCGGTATGGTTGATTTTGGTAAGAAGATTCAAGTGGAAGAGTTATTGTGCTCCAAAGACAAGAACGTATCTTTTGCAAGGGACATGTCCAACAAGGCTCATGTAATTGAACACAAGTCTTCCAATACTGAAAAGAGCAAGAGTTGCAAACGCAACCCTAAGCCCAGTCATAACAAGAAAGGTATATTTCAGAAACCCAAATTTGTCATTGGTAACATTAAAGGTGCTTGTTATGTTTGTGGAACTCCTGGCCATATGGCAATACACTGTAGAAAACGTAAGGACTTTAATAATAAGAAAAACAATGCTAATTTGGTTGAAAACAACAAGATCGAGTTTTATGGTACGGTGTGTGAAGTTAATTTGGTGACCAATGTGAGAGACTGGTGGGTAGACTCTGGTGCTACCAAGCATGTCTGTGGAAACAGAGATATGTTCACCTCCTATCAGAAGGTAACGGAAGGGGAGAAACTCTACATGGGTAACTTATCTGCAGCACATGTTGCAGGAAAAGGCAAAGTTGGGCTAAAACTCACTTCTGGCAAGACTCTCACATTGAATGAAGTTCTTCATGTTCCGGATATCTGCAAAAATCTTGTTTCTTGTGGTGTTTTAGATGATAAGGGTTTTAAACTTGTTTTTAAATCTGGGAAAGTTATTATCACTAAGGGTAAAGATTATGTAGGTAAGGGTTATAAGACTGAGGGTCTCTACAAACTTAATGTAACCTCTGATGAAATGAATAAAATTGATTCTTCTTCTTATGGTTGTGTGTCATTAAATGTTTAGCATGGTAGACTTGGACATGTAAATTATAAGTCAATGCATAAACTGGCTAGCATAGGCTGCATACCCAAATTTAGTTTGGATACTGAACATAAATATGAAGTATGTGTAGAATCAAAATATGCTAAAAAAACCTTTTAGAAAAAATGTTCAAAGAAATTATAAACCCTTAGAATTAATTCATTCAGACCTAGTTGACATGAAATCAGTTCAAACTAGAGGTGGTAAGAAATGGTTTGTCACTTTTAAAGATGATTGTACGAGGTACTGTCATATATATTTGCTTAAAGGTAAGGATGATGCCTTAGAAGCCTTTTAGATGTATAAACTAGAAGTTGAAAACCAAATGAGTGCTACCATTAAAACTGTTAGGTATGACCGTGGTGGTGAGTATGTAATTCCTATAGGAGATTTTTGCATAGAACACGACATTATACACGAAGTAACCCCTCCTTATTCACCACAATCTAATGGTGTGGATGAATGGAAGAACCGAACCCTTAAGGAGATGATGAATGGCATGTTAATTAGTTCAGGATTACCTACAAACTTGTTGGGGGAGGCCTTCCTCTCAGCTTGCTATGTCTTGAACAGAGTACCCTTTAAAGGATCAGAGAAAACTCCTTATGAGTTATAGAAAGGTAGACAACCTTCTTATGCATACTTTAAAGTGTGGGGGTGTTTGGCTAAGGTTTTCATTCCTCCACCTAAGAGAACCAAGATAGGACCCAAAACTGTTGGTTGTGTCTTTATAGGGTATCCTGAGCATACTACTGCATATAGATTTATGGTTGTAAGTTATGAAATTTCTGAAATTTGTGTGAATACTATTATGGAATCTAGGGATGCTGTACTTTTTGAAATAATTTTTCCATTAAAATATGATTCTCGCATGATATGTGTTGATCCCCTAGATGTCCCTTCGACTAGTCAGACATTACCTTTAAAGGAAGATGTAAATGAATTTGAGCCTAGAAGAGGTAAAAGACTTAGAACTGAAAAATCTTTTGGGCCAGACTTCATAACATGCTTAACTGAGACTGATCCACAAACTTATAGAGAAGCCATGACTTCTTCTAAAGCTCCATGGTGGAAAAAATCTTCCATTAGTGAAATGAATTCCATTATACAGAATGGTACGTGGGAGATTGTAGATTTACCTCTAAGGTGTAAACCCATGGGTTGTAAATGGATCTTCGAAAGGAAATGTAAGGTAGATGGAACTGTGGAAAAATACAAAGCTAGATTAGTAGCTAAAGGCTATAAACAGAAAAAAGGTGTAGATTTCTTTGATACTTATTCACCTGTTACAAGAATTACTTCCATTAGGATGTTAGTTGCTATTGTTGCCATTCATAACTTAGAGATACATCAAATGGATATAAAAACAACTTTTCTAAATGGTGAAGTAGATGAAGAAATTTATATGGACCAACCTGAGGGATTTGTAGTGAAAGGTTGTGAAAACAAAGTTTATAAACTGAAAAAGTCTTTGTATGGTTTGAAACAAGCACCTAAACAGTGACATGAAAAATTTGATCATGTAATGATTTCTAGTGGTTTTAAAATCTATGAATCTGACATGTGTGTTTATACTAAACTTGTGAATGATGCCTGTGTGATTGTATGCTTGTATGTTGATGATATGCTTATACTTGGTACAATCATGGATGTAATTAATTCTACAAAGAACATGCTAAATGAGAACTTTGACATGAAAGACTTAGGCCTTGCTGATGTGATCTTAGGGATGAAGATTATAAGAAATTCTAATGGATATAGTCTTAGTCAATCTCATTATGTTGAATTTGTGCTTAAAAAATATAATCAGTTTGATTGTAAACCTTCTTGTACTCCATATGATCCTTGTTGTAGGATCAAAAAGAATAAGGGTAATGGAGTTTCACAACTTGAATACTCACGTGTTATATGAAGTCTGATGTATTTGATTAATTGTACGAGATCGGAAATTGCTTATGATGTGAGTAGGTTGAGTAGGTATACCTGTAATCCGGGGCAGGAGCATTGGGATGCACTTATTAGAGTGTTAAGGTACTTGAAGTACACTTTGAAATTTTGTTTAAATTATGAGAGATACCCTACAGTCCTTGAAGGATTTTGTAATGCAAACTGGATATCAGACTCAGAGGTGTCTAAGTCTACGAGTGGATATGTTTTCACTCTAGCATGTAGGTCTGTATCTTGGAAGAGTTCCAAACAGACATGTATAGCTCGATCCATTATGGAATCAGAGTTTATTGCGTTAGATAAAGCAGGAGAGGAAGCCGCTTGAATAAGATGCTTTTTAGAAGACATTCTTTTTTGGCATAGGCCTGTGCCACCTATATCTATACATTGTGATAGTCAACCTGCAATAGCTAATGCTAAAAACAACAACTATAATGGGAAGTCTATTCACATTCGTAGAAGACATAATTCCCTAAAACAACTAATCTCAACTGGCGTTATTTCTGTTGACTTTGTGAGGTATAAGGAGAATATCACGGACCCTTTGACGAATGGTTTGTCCAAAAAGATAGTTAGTAATGCATCGAGGGGGATGAGGCTTAATCTCATTAAATAAACTTGCCATGAAGGATACTCAACCTTGCTGACTGGAGATCCCAAGATCAAGGTTTTGAATGAGATAACTAATTTGTGGTGGGTTAAAGGAAACACTATCAGCAAATTTCATTCTCTGTCCCTTCCCTATGGTGTAGACGTGATAGAGTGACTGCATGTGAAGGATGACTTATTAAGTTTAATGAGTTTTCTAGTTTCAATTTAAGATTGAAGTGGGGTGTTGCAGTAAACACTCTTGATGGAACTCACCTATCTGAATGTGGAAGTGGGACGCTTCTTATGAGAATTGACTTGATTCTCTACAGCATTCTGAGAAACGGGATACGTCCCGGGCCAAAATGGACACAAGAGTGATATCACGCGTGGAAGTTATTGATGAACTACACCAAACGATGGCAGTTCAAGACATCGCGTTCACTGTCCATCAAGTAGTTCCGGTAATTTCTCACTAAGAAAATGTTCAAGACCTTATGGACACTTATTGCTTATAGTAGTATTTCTCGCTTCTGATTTCTGATTTTCAGCGGGTTTTCATTCATGTGGGGGATTGTTAGAGAAAATGAGCTTAAATTACTATGTTTTTGGTCTTGGAAAAAATGGGCTTAGGACCAATGGGTCACTAAGGAAAACTAACTCATTTTCACTATTTATGAATGAACCTTTAGTCCCACGTTGGAGAAACTAAAGATGTTACCTCTCCATATTATTTAGAAATTTGCATCTAAGGGAGGCCCCTTAGGGTTTACACTCTTTTGTGTATGGGAGAGGACTAAGGCTATGGGCTACTTGGTGCAACCACACATTTCATACACGCGCGGTGCTTCGCACCGAAGCACGCACGTCGTCGTCGTCTGTCCAGCCGGTCGGTCGGGTCGGGTCGGGTTCGGGTGTGGGTGTGGGTCAACCAAGACTTATCTTTTTGGACAAAATATTTTTGAATTATTTTCTTAAAGAATTTAAAAATTAAATTAAATTTTGTTTTAATGTGTGTGGGGGGGCGTCTGACCCGGTGGAATTTGAATTGAATTAAAGATTCAATAAATTTGCCCGTTTTAATTCCGTTCTCCATGCACGAAATTGATTTTCATTCAATAGCCATTAAAGTTATTCTCTTCTTCTGCCTATAAAAGAAAAACGAATTTCTTCATTTCAACTTACACCAGAAGCAGCTACTATCCTGCCTTCTTTTCCCCTCTTCCTGCTTTGTTTTGCGCACTGCTTGTTTACTTCCCTTTTATATTCTAAATTGATGTTGAGTTCGTTTGAGTGGGTGACTAGTATTATGCTTATACTAGTCATAACGGGCAGTTCTATCCTGGACACATCTCCGATGTGGGGGTATAGCATCTCTCATTCTTAAGGAGTACCCGCGGACTATTGTGTTAAAGACAATTTGTTGAGCAGGTGGTCTGTCCTTTGTGTGCAAACCATTCAGAGATTATTAACGTTAACATCTTCTGTTTTTAGTATTTTTATTGTTGCAGATCCAACATAATATGAGTCAAAGACGATGGTTAGATGCTTAGAGCTCATCAAGTACTAAGATTTTGGCTTATACTATCACCCTGGGTAAGGCAAATATTGTAGCTAATGCCTTGAGCCGGAAATCAAGAGGTTTGGTAGCATCCACGATGGTGGAAGAGTGGGAGATGCCAAAGACGGTTGCTGAGTTTGACTTAAACACCTGAATTCTTCTACTTCTCAAGCATTTTTGGGTGATCTTGTGGTACCACTAGGGCTTATTAGCCGTATTATTGAGGCTCGAGCCAAGGATGATTGGTGTGCGACACAACTTGGAACTGGAGACTTAACCGAAGATTTTTAATACAGGGTTGTATGGTGGGTTTAGATTGCGAGGTCGGTTATGTATGTCCGTTGAAAACCCCATATTATCAGATGACTGCAATAGTTAAGTGGAGATAATATTGGTGGAGGGTCGGATCTACATGTTTGGTTTAGAAGAAAGAAATATCAATACTATGAGATTTTTGTGGCTACTAAAGCCAAAAAAGATGTCGATGTGAACAAAGATAGAAGTAATGAAATGAGAAGGTTTGCCCTTATACTTTCATTTCATACCCATCTATATTATAGTCCATATATTTATAAACTAGAGACAACAAGTAAACTGCTGCAACTCTTTCATGTTTAAAGAAAAATTGTTGGACATCTTGTCTTGCTTCATGAACTCCTTAAGTGAGAGGGGTCCCTCAAACTCACAAGTCACAAGACTCTTCACTTCCTCCACACATAACCAATCTTCACCATTAAACCTCTTTTAATTTCCTATATAAGCTTTCACCAATGCATAGCCCCATCTCAGCTTTATTCATTCATGGCTAACTCTGAAACTAATCTGTCCTTTGTAAAGAAAACCCATGAAAGCTTGCAGACTAAGTTAGCAAGAAAAACATACTGAAGTGAAGTGATCATGAAAAGTTCGAAGAATAAGTTAAGTGGGATTATAGGAAAATGGAGGAAAAGCAGGAAGGGTTATTTTGTTGTTTATGCCAAGGAAGGAAAGAGGTTTGTAGTTCCTTTGTACTATTTGAATCATCCAATATTCAAAGTTTTGTTAGAAATGGCCGAAGAAGAGTTTGGCTCGACAGTTGATGGACCTCTACAAGTGCCTTGTGAAGAGGAGCTGATGGACTTCATTCTCGCTTTGCTAAGAAACAATTGGCATTTGGATGTTGAGAAAGCATTCGTCTCTCTGAACTCTACTACTGCTTCTGCTTGTAAAGGTGCTCCGATGTCTTCTGCTTAACCATACCTAATTGCATACATGAAAGATCACGTCTTCTGCTAGGTGTTTCCCGATGGAAGTTCTTAAATTTTGAAAGGCCATTGTATGTAAATTGACTTCTTCCCTTTTGGCCTGTAACATGACTTTTCTTGGAATATGTACTATCAAAATTTTGCTCTTCCTGTTGTTAACGATTGCATGTATTACTCCATTTAGAAACAGACATTGCATCAGTCAAGGACTCTGATTTATGAACACTCCATCAATTGTTCAATTCTTAAATAATCATGAAACAAAATCAAGTATGTTGGCTAAGCTAGATGAAACTCATCGTTCAGTGCAGTGAAATGCTAACAGACAATCAATTGATCTTGATTGAAAAAAAAATAAAAAAATAGATGATTGAATTCAGTAAATTTACACATTTCCTCACTTCAGAACTATCTGGAACTACAAAATTCAAGTAAACAAGCAAAGCAGATGGCATTGGAGAACAACAAACTAGCCGTTTAACCCAGTATGACAAAAGAATATATCAAAAATTGGACAAAATACAGCTGAGGATATCTTTTGAAACATGGGCTGCTCATAAAGAAACAATAGTAATATTCATTACATTTATTCATTATATAGGCTATAAAAGAACAAACATACACATGTAAGGTAACAATGGTACTATAAAAATTATGTTCATGTTTTGCGTGTCTTGAGAGCTTCGAAACGAGCAGCAAGTATGTCATAATCTGGTAATTTGGGATGAACTCCTGAGTTCCTTCTACTATATGAACCAGAGTTCTCTACTGATCCTGTTCTCTCATCAATCTCAGAAGTATGAGATGGAGGTAGTTTTGGAGCAGGCCTATTAGGTGGTGGTGCAGATATTCCAGCAGGAGTTATTTTTTCCATTTCAATCTCTTCGTCGCAATCTGACTCTGACTCTTCTGACTCATCAAACTGTATATTAGAAAGTGGCTTGGGAACATTATAGCTGTGCCTCCTTTGAACCCTCCTATTGTCCGCAACAGCACGATCAGGTTCATCATCACTCGAATATCGAGACCTTTCGAAATTCTGGGACTCATACACACGCCCGGGGAGCTTAGATTGAGGATGTCTACCACTGTGAGAATGAATTGGTGAATCACTTGCTGGAGGAAGACTGGGGGAATTGTTGAACGAGTGTTGGCTGTGATGCCTTCTATTAGGAATATTAACTGGTGAATCACTTGGAAAAACAGGACTGCCAGGGGAATTGTCGTAAGAATATTTGTTGCTCGAAAATTGATTGTCTGGACCATTAAGACTGTTGATTCTCTTGGTTAGCTGATAGTTCTCCATCGAGAGTTGATGATTCTCTCGGTTAGCCAGATAGGCAGCAGCCTGTGCAGCAGCAACTGCTTGCTGTGCAGACTCTGCAGCTGCCTTAGCAGCTGAAGCCATGTCTTCAAAATGCATAGAATCTCCCTCTCTGTCATTCCGTAATCTAAGAATAGAACCGCAAATGTGAATTGTCTTGACATAATATAGGATAGATAATGCAACGTTTAATTAGAGTTTGAGAGATATGCCTGTGTTGTAAAAGTACCTGTTGGAAGACGAGTCAACTCCATAAGATGATGCAGATTTTACAGGCATGCTGGTGGTACTGGCAAATTTACTTGGTCCTTCCTGTGCTCTCCCGTTGGCCAAGTACCTTCATTCAGGTGGGTGGTTAGGTAGATTTCTACGCGACTAAAAGGATGGTTAGGTGGGTTGGTATTGTAAAAGTACCTGTTAGAAGAGGAGTCAACTCCGTAAGATGATGCAGATTTCACAGGCATGCTGGTGGCACTGACAAACTTACTTGGTCCTTCCTGTGAAATGAATTGATGTCAATTCCAGCCATGCTGTATGGGTGTTTGTGCGCGTGCGTGTGTGTGTGTGTGTGTGTGTGTGTGTGTGTGTGTGTGTGAGAGAGAGAGAGAGAGAGAGAGAGTAATACGATTAGCTCTTCGGATGGCTTAAGAAGCTCCTTCTCTGACTCTGTTGTATCCCATTCAATCTGGTACTCCTTAGCTATTTCCTTCATGAGCTTCAACTTCACTTCACCACTAGGTGTTCGTACTGATAATTTCTCGATCAGCTGTAAGGAAATTATGAACTTGAATTAGTACTTGGGTGATGTAGAAGCAGAAAATACAGCTGATGTACTACATATGCAGAATACAATGTGTCGTCAGTAATTTAACAGTTTTTCAAGTATAACATGGCATAAGCTAATAGTTGTACACTTGCACATCTTTTATTTAATTCAAAAGAACCCTATAATAAGATTAACTCTTCTCAGCTGTTGCTTCTGCTTTAATCAGAAACAACTCGATGATAGGGGCTTACAGTGCGGTTCACACCACAGTCAGGGCGCAGCTCTGTTGCCCCTGAGACAAAATCTTTTCCATATTTCTTTTCGAATATATCCCGAATTTGCAGTAGCTCTGGAATGTCCGAGCACCTTGGAGCTGAAAATATTAAACTACATATCCCTTCTTTAAGGTCTTCTGGGCATGTCCTGAATGAAATAGGACTCATGTCAACAGATTAAAAGAAAAACCTTCTATTGAGTCTATAACACTACAGAAAGAAACAAAATAGCATGTTACCTTTGCTTCGAAATGATTGAAAGCCGCGCCACAATGAGTTCACAGAAGAGGTCAATGATCTCAGTCGCCGCCATAATGTTCTGTTCTCGTATCACATGTTCAACCTACACAATCACCAACCCAGATTTATAAAATTAAACTTCGCCCGACCTGGAAGACATGAAATTCACTCCAGAGACACTGAATCAATGCAAATTGACTATAGAAAATACACCAATTAAAACGCACCGTGCTCTTTCCTAACTATGAGGGATTGAACAATCAAAAATTGGATAACACAACCACAGTATACATCACAAAACTAAGATGACAAAGCAACCTAGGATTAAGAGAATCAATGGCGAAGTCATTTACAGTCGAGCATACACAAATACCTGATACTCATCAATTACTAATATACAGCAACAAAATCTCAAATTCATTCTCTATATGTAGCACGAAAGATTGTGCAGTATTCGTATTAAAGAAAACTGGGACTCTCATTTTGACACAATTCCACCTTCATAATTTTACATGTAACAAGGCAAACCTAGAATCAGAAAAAAAAAAAAAAAACATTTCAACACAAGGTTCAAAATTATTGCATACCACCTGTGACATGCAAAATCTCATCCCCCAAGCCCTAAACAGGATCTAAGCATACACTCCTTAGGATAGAAAGAAATGAAATTACCCTTGTTGACATCTTAACATGGCTTGAGTTTCACATCAAAAATTGCAACCAAAATGAAACAGAGAGAGAGAGAGAGATACCCTGATCTTAGCAGTGGTATCCTGGCCAGACTGAAGAAGCAATGCAATATCACGCCTCATTTGCTTCACCACTACTTCTCTCTTGTTCCTTAAAAGCTTTATCCTTGCTGTAGCCAACTTCGCCATAGTTTTACTATACCCAAAAAACAAAAAATTAGGGTTTTACTGTTCTTAAGAAAATAAAAAAGAGTACAAAAAAGAAAAAGAAAAGGATGATTGAAAAAAAAACACGAACCATTTCGAAGATTTGAAGCCTCCACCGAAAATTGAAACTCCGAACCTCATTATCTTCTTGCAGGGTGATGCAGCATCTATAGTCATGGCGGGGAGAGAGATTTATAGAGAGAGAAGGGAGTGAAAGAAGGTACCGAGGATTAGAGAGAACAGGTGTAATGAGTGGGAGATGAACCGAAAGGAAAAGGAGAGGAGCTAACGGTCACCTGATGTGGAAAGAAAATAATTTTTGTATTTAATTTTCTTGATTTGGGACCCACCTATCACCGACTTGGTATTGCTAAGGGAAGATTTTTGTTTTTAATTACTATCCATGCCTTTGGGAAGGGAGCCATTGCACATTAGTCAATTCTGACCATTGGATTCTCCCCCACGCTTGTCGTATTTTATTACGGATAATGATATCTACCGACTTGGGTCGGAACCGAATTACGTACCCCAGTTTTCTCCCCGTTATATGGCACCAATCTAAACCTCTTATATGGAAAAGTGAACCCTTAGAGCTCCGTGGTGGGTTCTATCACCATGGACCAGTATTTTTATGAGATATCGTGAGGAATTTTTTTTAAGGGATAAATATGGGAGGTAGTATTTTCGGGGTCGAAACAAAGGAATTGGGTCATAAAGTTAGATCTCTATAATATGCAATTATTTTTAACCTTGCGATATAGATATAAATTTTGGTCAAAAGGTTGATTATGAATAATGGAATTACAATGCATGTTTTAGATGTTTGAGTGTAATTTTTGAGTCACATGGTAAGTTATAAGACACACTTTGGATCACGAAGGATTGGAGAGAGTAGTCGGATGTCAGAAGTAAAAGTGTTTTTGGAGAAGAAGCATAATTCAGATCTAATATCATGTTTGGATACCATTTAAAAAGTTAATTTTTTATTTCTGGAAACAAAAAAAATCAGAAATTAATTTAGGTCTATAATTTTTGAATGATTTATATAAACATAAAAGAATTTTTTGTAAAGTAAAATGATTTTGCTTCTGACTTTTGTTTATGGAAAAGCAAACACACTTCTACTTTTGGTATCCAATCAGCCTCTAGCGTTAAAAGTGAGAAAAAAATATTTCACCAAAGATTAACTTTTTTTGCTTATAAAAGTTAATATGAATTTTATTTCTAATTTAATTTTTGACTTTTTTTATCTAAAAATAAAAAAATAAATTCTGAAAGTATATCCAAACACCTTCTAACAAGATAGGGTGGTTTATCTTGGCTTTTAAGCAAAAGGAGTCATCTACAAATATTAAGCTGACAATGACAGATTTTGGTTCAACTAACAAATTATTTAGGTCACAATTTACATTTCGACTCACATTGGTAGATTTTTTATTAAGTACAAATTTTGGGCCATGAAATAAATATGGGTCACATGGAAATATTAACGCCAGTTAAATTAATTTTTGAGTTGACAAAACATATTTTAGCCAGTTGATTTAGGGCCTTGGTAAAAATTTAAGGACATATGGTCATAGAAAATATTTTAAGGTATATAGTATAATTTTTTGAGTCTTGGGATGATTTTTGGATTAAGGTGTTGAGTTATGACTTTTGTCTTAGCACAATGTAATTTTAGATGGTGCGTCAATTTTTAAAGTCACGTGGTAGATTTTGGATATATAGAAACCTATTTATCAAGGATGTAGATTTTTATCAGACCTCTAAACAATTTTGGTTGTGTAACAAATTTAGGCCATGAGATACATTTTTTATCACGTTACAGATTTTCGGTCACTAAACAAATTTGGTTCATATAATAGGTGTTTCATCACAGTCGCTATAAAATATAATTTGGATCACGTGGAAATCTATAAGTCATATCACAGAATTCGAGTAATTAAATAAACTTTATGTCACGTAATATATTTTGGGGATCGAGACAAATTTTGTTCAGCAAGCAGATTTTGGCTCACGATGTAAATTTGGATGAGGTATATTTTAGTCGAAATATAGAATGATTGGCGAATTTCATGTAACCAAATAATTATTCTACACATATTATGTTGTATCTCGTGAAATATCTCGAAGGGGAAATCAAGGGCAGTTGCACAACAATTTTATTTTAGGGATCATAAAAAAATATAAAACACCAAGGTGATACTAATTTAGCTACCAAAACACCAGCCATATTATTTGGTATACATTAACAAAAACCCAATATTTATTTAAGGTCTTTGAATTTAGTTTTTATTAATTTTTATAATTCCAATCCTACCCTTCACTATATATACACATATAAATATTTCCTCCATTTATTTTCTATCGACTCCTCCTTCCCCTACCACCATCGTCACCTCCTCCTACCGCCGCACCACCACCAAACCACTACCATTTCCAGATCTGTCACCAACAACACCTCTGCCTCATGGATTTTTTTTCTCCACACACTCTCAATCGCTTTGTTCTTTTTCTGAACTTGGCTTCAACTTTGAAATTAGGTCTAATATTTAAAGAGAAACCAATTTCTGAAATTGAGTTGATTTATGAAATTAGGGCTATGATTTTAAAGAAAAATCAATTTCTGAAATTGGGTTCATTTACGAAATTATGTCTAAGATTTTAAGGAAAAATCAATTTCGCTGGTAAAAAATCTTAAGAGAGAGATATAACTTCAGTAAGTTTTCTTCAAAACCCTCTAATTTGATTTTTTTTTTTTCTTTTTTTTTTTGTTCATTCAAATTTCCTAAGGTTTTTAGATTTTGATTTCATTGTTAAGTTGGAGATTATGATTTGCGGTCAAATCTTCTTCCTTATTGATTTATGGATACTTTGGTATCGTTGATTTATTATCTTTGTTGTTCGAACAAGTGGAAGGGGTAGATTTTATTTTCTGGAGTGCAATGCTATAACAGGTTATGCTCAGAATGGTGCTTCTCGTAAAGTTCTATAACTAGTTCTTAAGATCCAGAGTATCGACAATCTAATCAGGTAATATTAGTTTATTCCACCCCTTCTTAGTTTGCGATTTGCATAGACAACTCAATTTTCCTTAGTTTGGATATGGGATAAGATTTATTACTGTGTTCTTGTGGGTAGTTACATGTAGTGTATAATCCTTAGGATCACATGATTTGAAAATTTAACAGACAATGCACAAATAAATATTACAAACTCGTATGTTTTGTTATAATTCATTCAATTGACAAGGATTTTTTTACAGGTGAAAAGAGTTTCTACTTGCGTACTTATTAGAGTTCCTATACACTTTGTATCTATAATGTATCTATTGGTTTCAGTGAATTCTATAGTGGATTAGTGATTGAATCTTCTTGCCATTCCCTTTTCACGAGTTGCCTGGGCATACATATAGTGAACCTCTATTTTATAATTTTTTATTTATTACAGATCTTTCTTTCGGAAAACTTTTTTCCATTTATTGGTTTCATTCCATTTTACAAACTAGTTGGAACTTTTAAATGATCCAAATTTTTTGATATCTTAAAGTTCAATAATTTGGAAACAATTAAGCCCTTGAGTGTTTGTAAACTTTAGTCTTTCTCTTTCGGGTTATTACCTTAATGTTTTTCAATTTTATTTGATTTGTTTGCTTCCTATGTCCAAATTTCATGACCAGCACTGAAAATTTACAAATCTACTAAGAAAGCTAAACACCTAGTCAGAAGATTTCGAGATATTCTTGTCCTTGTTGTCATTTTTGGTATGCTATAATCTAATAACATCCCTTATTGTGCTTTATTTGGTCAGGATCATGATTTTCTTTCCTGCAACTGTGAGTGCATCTATATATTATGCATTGGAAATGAAATGTTTGGCAACTAAGGGATGAAGTGTATGCGGTGTATGTCTGAACGACATCTGGGGAAGAAGCTTGTATGTTGTGTATGTCATTATGTAGGTATTTTACTTGTAAGCTTTTCTTGGTTTGCTCTTCTCCTTGTATACAACTATGGGCTCCTGTTGTTAGAGATGTTTATAGAAAAAAATCAATAAATGAAATGTTTTAAGGATGGTTTTAGCATTCATAGCTTTTTCAAATTCTTTTTGTTGAAACCATTTTTTGTTTCGTTCTTTTAATTATTTTTTTCATAAAACCAATGTTGTTGGTGAGATGATATAGTTTTGCGTTGAATCTAATTTTGGTTTCATCTATTTTATTTTATTTTCATTTTGTTGAAACCAAAATTGGTTTCATCTAATTTTTGCTAATGTTTGTTAGTTTTTGTCGATGAAACCAATCATGTTGGTGATATGATAATTTTTTTTGTTGAAGCCAGTTTTGGTTTCATCTAATTTGGTTTCATTTTTTTCAAATTTATGTCGACGAAACCAATCTTGTTGGTGATACAATAATTTTATGTTGAAACGAGTTTTGGTTTCATCTAATTTTGTTTCACTTTTTTTTTGTTGTCAATAAAATCAATCTTGTTGGTGATACGATAATTTTATGTTGAAATAAATTTTGGTTTCATCTAAATTTGTTTCATTTTTGTCGATAAAACCAAATTTTGTTAGTGATACGATAGTTTATTGTTGGAACCAATTTTGGTTCAACATATTTTTTTTCATTTTGTTGAGTATTAATCTCTATGAAACCAATTTTTGTTAGTGGTACAGAGATGAATTGTTTTTTTTTTTGAAACTAGTTTTGGTTTCATCAAATTTTAGTTGCAGAGGTGATGCTAGTGGTGGTTGTGGTGCTACTTGGATGGTTGTGGTGCTACTGGTGGTGGTGTTGTTAACAGTGGTGGTGGTTGGCGGCGGTGTTGGTATTCGCTGGTGGCAGTTTTGGTGGTGGCGAAACAAGTTTTTTTTTCTTTCCATTTTTTGAGTATTTGGCGGTGGTGGTTGGTGGTGGCGGTGGTGGTGGTGCTAGTTGGTGGTAGCTCCGAGTGCTGGATGGTGGTGGTGGGTGGCGGCGGTGGTGGTCGGTCGGTGGTGTTGGTGCTCGATGGCGGTGATGGTCGGCGGTGGGTGGCAGTGGTGGTTGTCGACGGAGGAGGTGGGTGACGGTGGTCGGCGATGGCGGTGGTGGTGCTGGTTTGTGGGGGTGGGGGTGGTGGTGCTGGTTGATGGTGGGTGGTGGTGCTGGTTGGTGGTAGGTTACGGTGGTGGTCGGTAATGGTGGCAGCGGTGGTGGTTGGTGGTGGTGGGTTGGTGTTGGTAGTGTTGATGGTGAGAAGAGAATATAAATTGAATGTGGGGTTATTTTTTGTTTTTGTTAGGATTTAAACTAGAAGGATAGTTTAGACCGTTTATGCCAAATGAGATTTTTGTGAATAATTTATTTTGTAACAGTTTTAGAGTTTTAACCACGGACTATTTAGGGATTGAGAATGTGTAAAGTGGGTCTCATTCACTCTCTCACTCGGGATGTGTTTCAAGATTTTCTCTCCGTATATATATCATTTTCGGTAACAAATTTTTGTTTGGAAAAATTTGTGTTACAATGACAAATGTTGATATAAAATCTCATATTTCAAAACATGAGACCGATTTTGATAAACACATAACAATTTTTAATTAAATAATAGGTTTTTAATTCTTTTCTCTCTCCTTTCTCTCTTCCTCCCTCCCCTTCTGAAAAACCCTAGCATCTGTCATATTCTTCTTGCTCAAATTTGTGGACCAAATATGAGAAAATCTTAAGGTTTTAGTTGATAACTATTCGAATAAGACGTGTTTTTTTAATTTTAATGTCTTTCGAACCATTTTTTATCATTTTTGGGGAGATCTCCTTTGATATTTTGGGGTGATTTTTTCGAATTCTAATGGTTTGTTTGTGGTTTGTAATTTTTTTTTTAAAAAGTTTTGTTGAACCGTGGGGTGGGCCCCCCAAAACCGCTCTTCACATTGGAGCGGCTCCCATCCCACCCAAAAACGACCCCCCTTGCTAATTCAAGGGGTGGGACCCGCTCCAATGTGAGGGAACGGTTTTGGGGGAGTCCCACCCCACGGTTTAACAAGAATTATCCTTTTTTTTCCAAGACCATCAACGATTCAACATGGCGTCGCTTTGAATCCATATTCAAGGGATTTAGAGCATCGTAGTTCGATTGATTTTACAAGATTATGGACAAAATACTCATATCTTTTAGAAATATCTATTATCAACGAATAAGAAAATCAGATTATATGGTCGAAGTTGATTCCAGATTATATCATTATTCATTCCTTCCACATATATAACAATTGGATATCTTTACAGTTTATGTCTCTTTCTCTTCGTTATTTACTTGTCATTGATATCTTTATTCGTATTAGAGTTCTATTTAATTTTAGAACATACCCTCTCTGGGGAATTTATTAATTAAAGAAAATAATAAAATAAATTAGGGGGCATAAGCGACCTCTAAGAAAAAGAAGAGAAAAACCATTAAAAAAATAAAATTCCTACTGAAGGAAAAAAATTATATTTTTAGAAAGATATAAAATTCTTTAATATAGAAAACCCATATATCAAGATAAAAAATCTTCCTGGAACGGGAAAATGTCATAGACTAAGATTACAAAGATGAAATTTATCGTCTAGCTAATCAGACAACCGTGCAAGCCTAGTTTAATGCTTTTAAACACTAACCATACCGACGATAAAATTTATATTAGGTTTTTGATTATCATGTATTTTGATATTTTTTTACTTTTATAAGCGATCATGTAATCAATATTTTAATTTGAATAAATTAAAATATGCCAATTGACAAAACAAAACAAAATAAAAAAACTAATGATATGCTTTGGATATCATTAAGCAGATGTTAAGTGACAAACATACTATCACAATTATAATTTTAGGATCCCAGACCGAATTTTAAGATCTTAGTCCGAATTTTAGGATCATATTGCATATATCAGGTCACATGGAATATTTGGGCAGATTGTACGTTTGTGGGTAATTTTGATTCACAGGGGGTAAAGCTTGAGTTATGATCTAGTTTTTTGTTACGGGATAAATTTTGGATCATGAGGCAATTTATTTTAATGAGGATCTTGAGAAAATTTGTATTATGGTTTGGGTCATGATAAATTTTAGGTTACATGCAAAGTTTTGGTCACCCGGCAGATTTCGGGTTACAATATGTTGATTTTGGGTTATTAAATGAATTTGAGTTATGAAGTACGATAATTACACATATATTGGGTCAAGTTACACCCGCTCATGAACCACACAAACCTAACCTTGATACCAAAAGTTGAGCATCCATCTAAACCAACACAGTTTAGACCCATAACGCTCTGCAATGTAACTAACAAACTTACAGCTAAAATACTTGTTAACATGTTAAGGTCCCTCCTACCATTTTTTATAAGCCCATACCAAAGTGTATTTGTTCCCCAAAGATCAATACATGATAATATAGCTACCGCTGGGGAAATTTTCCATTATATTAGAACATCAGATATCACCAAAGAACCCAAGAATTTCACTCAAATTAGATATTCAAAAAGCGTACGATAACTTAGATTGGGGATTTATCAGAAGAGCGTTTACTGAACTTGGATTTCCAAGCATGTTTATAAAATACATAATGATATGTATATCCTCTGTCACTTATTCAATCAACATCAACAAAACCCCACACGGTTATATTAGCCCCACTGGAAGAATAAGACAGGGTGATCCACTAACCCCATATGTATTCATCATTTGCGCAGAGATCCTTTCGGCTAACCAAAGCATCAAAGGGCTTAACATATATCCTGCAAAACACCACTAATCCTTCATATCATGTATGTTGATAATCTTCTCATCACATGTAGAACATCTATTGAAAGTAACCAACACCTGAAACAATTGCTTCATTTGTATTATGCTTTAGCAGGACAAAACATCAACACAACAAAATCTACAATCATCCACTACCCGGAACTGCCCCAGAATGAAGTAGATAGTCTTCAACAAATATTCAACATGCCAACTAATACATTTTCTCCTATGTACCTTGGGGTCCAATTCAAACAAGCAGGATCCAGCGCTCACTTGTTCACACTTTTGCTTTAAAGACTGCTCGTAAGGCTAAAGGATGGATGACTAAATGCTTAACTCCAGTACGAAGTTTAGTACCGATCAAACCATACCTCACCCCTACTTCTAATCACTTGATGCAAACACAACTTCTTTCTACCCATATCACAACTAGATAAACAGAATTACCAGAAACTTCTTCCGGGGTCATGACTCATCTGTCAGAAAACTATACCCATTGGGATGGGATAAATTAACCAAATCAAAAACTCAAGCGGGTTAGGAATTTGAACCAGTGGGAAACATAATAAGGCTATACTAATGAACAATCTTGGATATTACATGACCGACTAAACTCTATTTGGTCTATCCTATGTAAAGAGAAATATCTAAAACCACAACTAATATTTTCTCATAACTTACCCATATACTCAACAACTATCCCATAATGGAAACAATTGAATTATCTTATACCTACCATCAAATGACATATCTTTCACCAAATTGGAAACAGAGAAACAACACCTATCACTGAAAATTAGATCCCTCAACCCACAACACTTAGTACAAACCAGCGGTATACTTTCCAAGCATTAGCAGAACTGATCGATCCAATATCACATACTTGGGTTCAAGAGAATTTAGCCCAGATCCCCCCCTCGACAACAACAAAAATTATAAACATACACATTCCTCATAATGAACAAACTGATAAGATTATCTGGACATACACAAAATATGGATCCTACAAAACTGCTTATGGATACAAAATCTTAAACAAGAACATCAATTAGACAACTTTCTTCCAAACACCAACTTCCTTTGGACTCTACCATGTCCACCAAAAATCCAACTTTTCTTGTGGAAAATAATGAATGAAGGATTACCCACCTTCAACATCCTTAACATAATCCATCTCACCAATTCCATATTTGTTCATGATGCAATATTGTTCCAAAAACGGCTATCCATACAATGCTAACTCGCCAAAACAATATGGCGTATCTATTTCACCCAATTATAAAATCAACCAGCTACAATGCAGAACGTCACATCTTTGATGAACACCCAAACGACGATTCCACAAACTTTACAGTTCAAAGCCCCAACACACATAACCACATCTTTTTGTTTTCTTCTATGGTCTTTATGGATAGCTAGAAATGAACTCATCATTTGACGTAAACAACAACTACCGGGAAATATTGTCCAATTAGCTCTGCAAATGGGAAAAAAATTACATGGGTTGAAGAGGTTCTACCACCTCATTTACCAGATGTTCCACCAGTGGTAAACCCAAACATGATAAGTAAAACTACAACAACGATTTCAGTAGTATATGTACCTCTGATGCCATAATGAATAAAAATAAACATGGATGGAGCAGATAGAAGACACCCAAGTCATACGGGAACCAGTTTCATATGCAGGGATGCCACAACTTCGACCATTACGACTTTAGCACAACCTCTAGGAATTCTCATACCTCTGCTAGCTTAAACATGGGTCATGTTAATAACGACAAGAATAACAACGGAAATACAATGGACCAAAGTCTACTTCGAAACATACTCAAGAAACTTAGCGTGATTTATCAAAACTGATAATGCTCCGCCTTGGTACATCTCAAGCATGTTAATAGAAATCACGTACACAATAATAGAACATAAGTACAAATAAGGTAACCAGGCGACAAACGGATTGGCAAACCATACAACTGGAAAAAGTCAAACATGTTATGTTTTAACTACAATATGGAAACATGATAGGTGTATAAAATACCTCATATATTATCAATTGATTATGCTTTCTTTATTATTTTCTTCTAAGATAAGAGAAATAGGAGCTCAAGGAATTTCTTTGAGGCATTGGGTGTTAGCAAGCTCGAAGAATAGAAGCACACAAGTCTCACTTGTGGAAAACACAAAAGATTACTAAGGAGCTTCCAGTTTTCCAAAGAGATTGAAAATTGCTAGGAGACAGCCATCTAACTCATATAGAGAAGTGATAAAGTTAAATACAAATTCTACTCGGGGCCACCCTCTCCAATTAAACCTAAAACTAAACATAGGTCAAGCTATTATTAGTTCACATTCTTCTCTTGGTCGAAACTTAAACCAGACCCACACCACCTCACGCCGACAGAGAGTATCAGGGAAGAGACGAAGGATGGTTTGAGCTGTAGCCATGGTTCGTTGTTGAAAGAATATGGTGGTTTCAGTTGATGGTAATTGATTGAGAAGAATAGTGAAACCAGAGACGAACTATAGCAATTCAGTCATGAGGTCAAACAATTCTTTTTGGCATTCACAATTTTTTTTGACCCCATTAAAAACATAAAATTTAGGTTATATATTTATACCTTACATATTTGCACCCACAATATATAAAAATTATCTTACACCCAAGCATATTTCTTTTTAAGTTTAAAATCTTATGGGGTCCATAGACCCCACATGCACCCACCTGGCTCCGCCCCTAAGTGAAACTGCCAGAGAAATTGAGGTTGAGTTTTGCCGAGACACAAACATGAAGAGTAATGAATTTTGTGTGTGTGTATGAATTTGTGTTTGCAGGGAAGGAGATACAGTGGCCTTAAAAATCAACATCAACTCCATATCTGCATAACCAGCACTGCACAGATGTTGTTTGTAAGAAGTCTTGAATGAACGATTAGTTCTACAACAACTTCTATTGTTTACTGAACCGAGCCCTTTCCATAGGTTAACTGATAGGCGCTTTATTTATACATTTTATCGCCTAATTTATATTTTGTTAGTACTAATGGTTATAATAATTTACCATTTTATTATTTTATTAGGTGGTTCACATAAAATACTAGTTGCAAACGGAACATGACTAAATCAATTCATGTTACGTCTCATATGCTACTATGTCTGCTTTGCTGAGCGTACTGCTATGGATCAGAGGACCGAATAGCTGTTGGACGTGGGCAAATGAAAGTAAAGAAGGGACAAATCCTGTGAACGTTCTGACAACAAAACAGAAAGATGAAAGCTCGGTTAAATAAGGGAGAGTTGGTTCAGAAGTACGGCTATTGGGAGACAAGGTCAGGCTACTTTTCTTCTTTTGGTTTTGTGAAAAGCTGATGGGAGATATAAAGTGTGCAGTGAAGGTGGAAGAGATAGGTGCTAGAGAGGGAGTAGGACAACACGTGAGTTTGCAAGTGAATAAAGAAGAGAGTACGGCAGGCGTAAGAGGAATGGACGTGGGGTCTATTGGTTCACGTGAAGAAGTGTAGGCATCTTGAGTAGGTTATGAGTAGGTTTGACTTTTTTTTAGGTTTAAAGACCTAGCCTAAACAAATAAGACGGGGAGGTGAGATAGGATCTAGGGGATATAAATAGCAAAGAGATAGAAAGAAGAAAGGAGGGCGGCGTACAGGAGCATCTTCTTTTCGGCGGAGTTCTCTTCTTCCGTTCTCTTTGCGTATAAGAGTTTCCTGTGAAGAAAAAAAGGAACAAGCTGTTGTGTTCCGGCGGCGTAAAAAGACGGAAAAGACGAAAATACTGCTGGACATTGGTCTAAGTTTTTCTCTTTATTTTTCTTCTATTTATTTTTATGGGTTTTAAGAAATCTATCTCCATGTTCTAATTAATTTGTAACTAGGGTTTAATGTTGAAACCACTTACAGTTTTAGATCAATTTAATCGTTTTATTTGTTACAGACCATTATGACTTGAATAGATTAATTCCATGATTTTAATTTATTAAATTTTATTAAACAATTGTGACGTCGTTTGATGGTACATGCTTGGCCTAGGTTTTTGATGTTCCATGCTTCTGGCATACAGTTGTTATTTTGAAAATCTACTTGTTGCAAATATATTTGTCTACTTATTTGATATTCCATGCTTGGGTTAAATCCTTTGATGGGGTATGCTTAGAATAGCCAGGTATTATATGTGGACCTATAATTAGTTTCGTATAATTTTCTTGCTAACACAATTTTATGGTGTATGCTTGAGACTAGGGATTTTGATGCACCATGTTTAGGGCGTCCCAGTGATATTTGCGACTCCAAATATTCATGAGTTATGTTTCACTTCAGTAATTAAATAGAAATAGTGGTGGATACTAAAAACCCTGGTTACCGACTCTCCCATTTTAGTTATTTTATTAGTTTAGTTTTTTATATTAGTTTATTCATAAATCTAAAAATCCATAAATATTATTTCTGATTAGTTAATTGAGATATTGATTGCAATATTTCCCCGCTCCCTGTGGGTTTGACCTGTACTTGCCGTTGTCTACTTGTTAGACGCCGTGCGATTGCGGTTATTTATATAGGGTAATCTAAAATCCCATTCTTGAATTAAAATGGAAAAAATGGTTGTTCTTAAATAGTTGTGTTCTCTTTTGATGAGTCATGCTTGGTTAACTTCTTTTGATGTCTCATGCTTCGGATTTACAATTATTCTTTCAAAAACCTAACTTTGGCAATGATTTGATTAAACTGAATATAAGAATTGCACGATTTTATCACTTGAGTTATTGGTTAAAAGTGGAATCCTTAGTCCTGTTTCTTCCCATCAATTTTAAATCATCTTTACTTTAATTTGTTTTATTTTTAGTTATTAAGAATTAAGTTTAGAAATCAAACCTTCACAAGTTCGAGAATCAAAACCTTTTTACCACTATATTAAAATCATATCAACATGCGAAATGGAACCCCATAAATCAAGACCCAGATTGGCACTTAGGGATGTCAATGGATACTATCGAAACGGAAACTGGCTCAGCCGGTTCCGTTTCTGATAAGCCTTATCGGATATCCGATATCCGATAAGTTCCGACGGAACCTTAATACTCAATTCCGATTCTGTTTCGATAAGCTTATCGGATATTAGATATTTTTCTGATAATTTCCGATATCTTTGCCAACATGTGAATTTGGTGATTTCAATCACCAATTCTCTCCTTCCCTGCAATAATCGATCATTCACAAACATAACCCATTCTCACCACTATCAGAGTCATTCTTCTCTGTTTTAATCGAAAAAAAACCATCATCTCTACCTGACTTCTTCTCAATGATTCAGTTCTAATAAAAACCCAACAGCAAACCACCACCGGCTGTTGCTCTTCTCTTGATACCAACAGATAGAACTATCACCACAGTTTCTTCTACACCTTCTTCAAATCCATCATAAACCACCATCTTCTCTGTAACCCACAAATCCATCTTCTTTTTCACTTCGGCCATGATAACCTCCACTGTCTCAAGAATCCAAATTAACCCAATTTCCAGTCTACATCATAACCCCAAATCATTTGAACCCTAATTCCAATCCCAGTATCAACAAACCCAGATCAATCAGACAGAAACCCAAATTTCTTGCTTTGAAGTTTCCCTCTCTCCCCATGTTTCTTCTTCTTCGATCTCAGCTTAATAACAAGCTCTATCTTCTTCCTTCAACTGCAATTTGGTATTGAATCAGACCATCTATTCTTGCTTTTCTTAAGAACCCTAAACAGAAACTTCTCACACCCAACTCTTCTTTGCCTTCTCAGATTCAATTTCTTTTACAAAAACCCACAATTCCTCAAACCCACTTTTTCTTCTTATTTCAGTTCACGGGCAACTTAACAGTATCGGCCAACAGCTTCCTAACATTCACCAACAAATCTGACTAAAACCCATTCGACACCATTTCTTCACTGTCTTGATTAACACCGAAACCACCGGCGTCACCATCTTCCTTAAAACCATTCCCAATTCTTCATCTCTTTCTCTTTTATATATCGCCCCCAGCACCAACAGTTCCATCAGCTAGAAATAAGAGTTTATTTTGTTTTGAACGAAGGAATCAATATTTGATTCTTAGAATGTGCCCCAACGAGATGTGGTGGAGATCTGGCCACGTCCAACTCTTTTGTTATGTCCCAACATGGACTTCACATGCTTAAGGTATAACGGAACATTGGGCTTATCAATACCGGGTATTATCGAAACGGAAACTGGCTCATTCGGTTCCGTTTCGATAAGCCAATAAAATCCGGTAGAAGTTCAGTTTTCGACATCCGATAACCGTTATGACGGATAGTTTCCTATAGGATTTCGGATTTTCGGAAACGGATATCGGATTTCAGATTGGGATTGACAGCCCTATTGGCACTTATTTGATGTTAGAGAGAGATTTTTCAAGTAAGTGATTATTTAAAAAAGGAAGCAGAGTTTGTGTTTGGCATGACTCATCATATTATTTAACCATGTGAGACTTTGCAAATGGTTAGATGAAGAATCTGAAGTCAAAAAGGAAGCAGAGTTTGGGTTACAGATTAATTTGGATTCGAACATAAATTTGGCTAAGAAAAGATAGGGAGAGATGAGAGTTTTGCTGTCGGAAAATCAGCCAAGTGAAGCTTGCTACCGTTCAATTATATGATGAGCGGAAGAGATATAGAGGTAGACATAGTTTGTGTTTGATTAGGAAAGTAGGGTCCTAATCTAGTTATAGTTTTTAGGATCTGAAAGATGGATTTGAAATCTACAAAAAGAGTTAAACTTGAAGCACATACAACCCCCCTCTCGCCTGCAAAGCTCCTCTCCTAAACCCTAACTCCTTTCTTCCATTCATGTGCATCTCAAAACCCTTCTCAATCTACCTGTAGAAAATCACTACTCCACCACCTTCATACTAGCAGTACACGACTACAATACCACCACCAGGAAATTATAGCAACATAGTTCATCACCGGAACTTCATAGTTCAAGATCATTCTACATAATTACATGATGTTGTTTTGATTTGAGAGTTTGGTTTTGAATTTATATTTTGTGTGGTTTTCTATTGAATTGCTATGAACTCCTGTAGCTATTATTTATTGATTAAGGATTGATAGACACATTTTTGTGTCTGATTTGTCTCAATTCTTTATATTGATAGTGCTCGATTGTGTACTAATTGTGTTATTTTATGTGTTTGTAGGTATTTTTGGGAAATAAACATTATTGGAAAAATTGGTTCAAAAAAGTGCTAAAGGTACCCGAGAAATTTACTAAAGGCACCCAACAAGAAATGATAAAGGCACTTGTACTTTGGATTTGGACACCCCCTTCATTTTCAAAATTCAACAGAAGAAAAATGGCGGGAAACCATAACTCTGATCTGCGTGATATTTGATGAGAATTTTTAGGTGTTAAGATAACAATATCTTCTTACCTTAGTTACTTAGAATTGTACACGATTGAAAGAGCTATAAAATAGAACAAAATCTCTCAATATCACGAGTTTTTCCGTAAAAAGGGAAAGAAAAATAATCTCGGGTATTTCTTGGTTGAAAATCAGTTGGAATAAAGGAGATATTATCTTCTTACGGTTGGAGATATCAAGAGAATATTATTCGTGAGTTGCAGGAAGGAAATAACAGCAATAAAATCACCGAGAATTAACAGCAAGAGAGAAAGAAAATATCGAAAATATTTTTCTCATTGATTGAGAAGATTCTGTGAAGATTTGGAGTGGTTTGATCGTGCAAGTATAAATAAAAGAGTCTAAGAAGAGTTTAGGGGGGGCTGGCAGAGGCCAGATGCACGAGAAAAGATCCAGAATCAAATCTGTTGCTGATGCTGCTGAAGAACACGAAGAACAGAGGCTACGGCAACGGTTTCTTCAACCTCTCAGCCATGGTTTCTTCATCCATTTGCAAAGAATATCTTCGTCTTTGCAACATTTATCTTCAGTTGCAACGGTTTCTTCAACACATCTGCAACGGATATCTTAGCATCTGCAACGTTTATATTCAAGCTCTATTGCAACAATTACTCTGTAACGTCCGTAAAACGTGGAAAATTTCTTGTTACATTACTTTTAGCTTCTTTTCATCTTTCAAGCACTTTTTGAGCTATGCACCAATCTTTTGAGGGTGTTTTGAGCAAGATGAGCTAAAACCCATCACCGAGGCAAGGAGGAAGCCATTTTTCCATGATTACTTGGTAAATTTTAATAATTCTTTTTTGACTTTTGCATTTATGTTTAATTGAAATTATGATTTTTCTTAATTGACTGTGATTTTATTTGATGGTTTATGCTGGGACCTAGAGCTTTTGATGAGCCATGCTTGTGATTTACAATTGATATTTTAAAAATCTACCTTTGGTAAAAATTAGAGTAACTTAGTTGAGCTAGAATTGTATAGAATTATTATTTTTGGAACCAATTAAAAGTTGTTAATGGTGAAATCCATAACCTTAGTATTTGTGAATATTATTTTCAGATTTGTGTATATTTTTAGTTTAAAATTAGTCTATTATCTAAAATCAATCTTCACAAGTTCGAGAGATTGAAACCCTTTACCACTATTACAAAACTTATCCAAGGATGAATTCTAAGTTTTGGGCGTAAATTTATTTAATTAATTAATTTTTGAGTTTTAATTATTTATCAATTATTTTTATTATATCTAGTGTTCATAATTGATTTCTATATTGTTTGGGTGCACAACTAAAATATTATATTGATCAATCTATCACTAGTAGAAGTTGTGAGATAAGTGTAATAGTCTAATAACTCTCTACACAAATAGAAATCGCGAGACCTTGCAGAGGGATTCTGTGGAGCAATCGTGTGTGAAGACAACACCAGTAAGTGAACCGAGTGTATTGAGTTTAACTGCTGGGATCAAACCGAGCATATTGAGTTACATCTTGTAGCTGAACCTCAAGGTGGCTCAGTTGGATAGAACCCGGTGACTAAGCGTACTTGTTGTCCGGTGATACAAGGAGTTTTGGGGATAGCTAATCATACCTGCTATTCTACGGTTGGTGATAATCGATTATAACGAAAGATAGATAAGTATACTACCCGAGTCAACGTTTGGTAACGACGAATGATTCTCTAATCATCTTTTCTTAATATTATTATTATTCTTTTTAATTGTTTTAAACAACCAATCCCCTTTATAATTGTTTTTATTCTAGTTTTGCTAATCTAAATAACATCTTAACTACACAGCTCTCTATGGGAACGATCTTTACTACCGTTATATTACTAGTTAATTAGTAGGAAATATCTTAATTAATTTGTTGCACTTACAACACGCATCAAAACATACCGTTCCAAATTTTATAAACCAAATTTTAATTTATTACTCATCAATCGGTACAATGTACCCACATGTAATTTTTATTAATATCAATTTATGCTTAAAAAACAGTAATTCTAAATAAGCCTCCTACCGGTCCATAAGTTCTTAATACATTAACTAATCTAGAGGTAAAGGCATTTTGAATGAGAAAATCTAGAAGCCATGTCATAACCCATGAGGCTAATTTATAGGTGGTGGTGGTTAGGGATGTACATAGTACATTTTGGTACGATATTATCAAAACCGATACCAAAGGTAACGGTATTTAAGTTTTTGAAACCCTATGAAACGGTTTGATATAAAACCTTGGTGTAAAACCATTGGTTTATTAATCTCGGTTTGGTGTAAAACCATTGGTTTATTAAAAACCGTTGATTTTTAAAAAATAAAAATAATATTAGTATTTTGGTACACATGAGTCACATAACCGTCTATTATTCATACCTCGTATACGATTAGAAAGGTCTGTTGTATACGCTCCTTAACATCTCATTAATGGTATCATCTGTAAACAAACAATTGAAGGATGAAACTGTTTCTGTTTATAACGTGTGGAGTTAATTTTGCTTGATTAAATTTAGTATTATCTTGTTCGAGAATAGACTTCCACAGTACAACTAATTATAAAATGAAAAATAAAGGGAAAATAGAAGTGATTGAAATTAATTAGGTTAGGTCATATTCTAATAGTCATAAATAAAAGAATATAATGACTATATTAACGGTTTTACTAACGATTTATCGATTTGGTTTTATGCTAAACCAGAACCATATCAAGATCAACGATTTTCATAAAATAAAATCATGTTAAACCATTGGATAAATGATACATCTCAACCACTTATAAAATGTTCATAGATAGATATTAGATACGCCAAGCCCCTCATGTATACAAATCCTAGTTTTGCCACCGCGGATATGTCATCATGCACCGAACTAAAACAAAAAACTAATCCAAGTAATACCACCGGCAAGTGCTCCAATCCTGAGCTGAAATAAAATCAGGTAATTTGAGACCTATTAGATTAAATTCGAGAAAGTATGTAATCTATTTAGTTTAGTAGGACTTTTGACGTTCTAAGGCCAGTTCTTATACACCTCTTAAATGATTAAATTTGATCAAAATGAGCCGTTATGTACTTCTCAAATGATCAAAATGACCTCTTAAATGCTCTGATTTGAGGATTTACACTACACGACAAAGAGTAAGTCGCTAGTCTTTATCGTTGGCGGTCAAGTCTTCGCCGCTCGACGAAGACTGTGTCTCTAAGTAATTTTTTTTTAGATATTTTACATTCTTCTCTCCTATTTTTTTGTTATTTTAACAAACTTTTATTATATAAGAGGTCCACTACATATATTATAATATCTAAAAACCTCACAAAATATTTATAAATAGATTTTTTATTATTAAAGGTCCCATAAAATACAATAAAATACTTTATTCTACTCAAATTTAATAAGTTTACTATAGTGGGGAGACCTATTTATCCATCCACATGACTGGATAAACCAAACCATTTGGTATGAGTGCATAGGACTTGTCCTATGCAACACGGTTTATCCTGCCAAACTTCAAAGCTGGCTGTTGATGTATCATCATTGTAAATTATGCTGCTCGAGTGTCTGTCCAATAAAAACAGGTTTTATACTGGCCAGTGGCCTCCACCGTATAAATTTCAAGGCGGAACGTGATTTGTTGGACACCTTTTCTTGCTTCGCAGTGTCATGTGGTTGGGAGAATCGGATAAGGATGGCAAAATTTGCGAGTAGATCCTTGACCCCCTTTACTCTTTAACCTCGGATAAGGATGGCAAAGATGTGAAGTCGGCAATACCCATACTAGGTTAACTCTTTGGATTCTCTTCTCTTTTACAGTTTATTTACAAAGTTAAGTTTTTAAACACACATAATTCAAAGTAACTAATCGTAGAAGTAGTAAACTGTAAACATACCTCTAATATAATGACAAATGAAAGTGTATTCAACCATGGTAATAGTCATGGATTTCTGGAGTAAACAAAATGAGAAATCATACCTCTAAAATAATTACGTTTTCTTTCACGAGGAGGGAGGATTAATTAGTAAAAGAAAGTATATGGTGTTATAAACTAAAACAAAAGATGAACTATTGTATAAAAGAAATATAGAAAAGAAGAGAGAATTTTTCATTACTAGATATTAATATACATTACAAAGGAATGAGCCTCAATTTATAGGCTAATACAAGAAAGGATGATAAAGATAGCATTAACATTAGGAAGTAATGGAATATATTTTCATAACTAAGGTATTAAACCTAAGTTATTATACTAAATGTGAGGATTACCAAGAAATGAAAGATGTGAAGAGATGGAAGGATAGATGATAATGTGGTGGTGTAAGAGGTGTGTAAGAGATGTGAAATCTATCAAAGAATTAATTTACCACGTATGGAGACTAGATTTTTATTGACTCAATTTATAGCAATAGAATCGTGAAAACAAGGACTATATGATATATAAACAACAATCAAAGAGAATTACATTCCATCTACTTGTTCTGATTTCTGAAAAAGTACTATCTTCATCTCAATTGCATATGCCCAACACTGTCTGTAAGGTTGATTCTCGTCGAGGAAAGAGAGAGAGGGAGATCTTACAAATCCCTGAACAACTCTGCTAACATTACCATGTCAACTGAGCCAATGGAAGACGACGAAGACGAGTCATGGTGGTGGGTTTGGGTTTGGCCCCCCGGTGGAGGAGGAGGAGATTCACTGAGTTAGCAACCCGAGTCAGAACTCTCGCTAGTTGTTACCTTATTCTCTAACTCTAACCTTTCTCTCTAATTTTCAACCACTCATCATCACGGGTAATTTAAAATGCTCTGATTTTCAAGACTTGTTGATACATTCAGAATAATTTACTTCTTATTCATTGTTGTTGCTTCTTGAAACCAAATTAAAACAGCAAAACTAGATTCAGTTAATAAGATCACAACTGTTGGTTACCAAACCCTTGATCATGAGTAGCGTTTTTGCTTTAATTTTGTACTTAATTGTTGATATTGGATGGAAATCAACTTAGAAACTAGGTTACGAGGGGTTCACGAGTCTATCTATGCATGGTCTCAGTGGGGTTTTACCTTCATTAGCATA
>JAJJMC010030977.1:24263532-24315517 GCA_023531435.1 Papaver californicum | reverse complement strand
TTCATTCTGATTCTGTTTGGTACATCTGGGATGTGATACTAGAATTTTAGTTAACATGCCACTGACTACTGACTCTTATCAAATAGGAAGTCTTAAAAAAGGTTACAGAATATTTAGTAGAATGATAGATGATCTCTACCTACATAAGCATTGGCTTTATCTTTCATATAAATAGAGTGTAATACAGTGATGGGTCACAACACATTAATGCACTTCAAACAACTGTCAAACCAATTTGATAGTAGTAAGATGTTGATGGATGTAGAAAAGGAAAAGGTAATTGAACTGGTGCTGAAAGAAAAGGATAAATTGAACAGGTGGTTCCAACATCCGCTCTTTGAAAGGGTTATGAGTTACGAGGCAAAACCATGTAGATGACTGTACACTTTCTATGCTGTGAAAATTTGAGGTGAACGTTGACAGCAATTCTAATTGCAACAATAAATATCTTCCAATTTTAGTTAGTACCTGGATTCACTGAAACATATCTTAAACAGTCGTTTTCATTTTTACGTTAAACATTGGAAGTTTGGAACTGGGGTATGTTTAAAAATTGTGAGTTTTTGAAATATGAAGTGTCATATGCAGTCAGGCTGTCTAAGATTGACTACAATCATATACATTTCATTTCGTCAGTGATTTTCTTAAAATGATAGATACTCTTTGCATGCTTGATGTACTTTAGGATCCTAGTGACCCGACTGCAAATGTTAGAATGCTATTGATGATTTGAACACTCTGATTTAAATTATATCTGGTCTCAATTTAACAAATGCGTAATGTTATGTTCTTCCAAGGTTCTCAAGACATTAAAGATCTTCCAAGGTATCCTTTGCTTTATCTTTTTGGTATTCTGCTACTGATGAAACAAAAAGGTCAATCTTTTTTCTACGATTTGAATTTTGAAGCATGTTGTGTACTTTCATTGATAGATGTCATGTTGGGTCGAAGTTTTCTGTTGGTCGAAATTCTTTTTTGTGCCTAATAAAAGATTAATTTAGTAATTGATGCATGTAAGCTGGAAATTGTCTTCATGAATTTTAAATTGGGTTGTAACAGGGAACTTCCATTACGCTAATAGAGAGGAGGATGGGAAGGACAATTCAAGTTTACGGGTTCCATTCTTATGTGAATGCAGAAATGGTAAAAGAATTCCTGGAGAACTATACTGGCAAGGGAACTGTGTATGCACTAGTTATTCCAAAGTCCAAAAATAAGGGGCCAAATCCTAGAGTTTTTGCAAATGTGCAATTCATAAACAAACAACATGCGGAAATTGTATCGTCTTTGATAAATCGACGGCTCTATTATGGCAATTCATATTTAAAGCCAAGGGTTTCAATGTTTCATTTACAGGCTCCTGCTCTACATTTTGGTTGCCAGGTTTCTGATGATTGTTTTCATGTAATTTGGAAGGGGCTCGATGTGACAGTGGATTTTGAGTTCAGGTTTCGTAAATTAAGCTTTCTTTTGTATGATTGTGATGTGCACTATAAGCTTGAACTTTCTTATGAGAGTATATGGCGGATTCATTTACATCGCCCAAAGAATCGAAGTACACAAAGACTCCTAATTCAGGTATGCTATCTCTAAAGAATTGTTACAGTTTCCAAATTTCATTTTGGTTGCTTTCTTTTCTTCTTATAGCTCCGACAAGTAGTTATATGTGTAGCGTGGTAGTAATCAACTTATAAATAAATTTACGTCTCTTATAAAGGATATTATCAAATTATTATCTTTGATGTTGATTACTAATTTGGAAAATCCTAATTTTGTTGCTGTAAAACTTGCTCATTCAAAGTCTTACTGGCAGTCTACATTTCTGTCACCCGTTTTTCAGAAGCCTTATGTTTAGATTTTATTTGATTTTACTTACTATATCAACTTATCTAGGATATATCTACTTCATATGATGTTTATAGATTTTTTTGTGTAAAGTCCAATTTCTAAAATTTTAATATTGACATTTTTATCACTGCTTGCGATTTTTTGTGAAGCACATGGTGTATTCCAAACATAGAGCCTTTATTGTAATAAGTCATTCATGTCGAAAGCATGTAAGTTAAGAGCACTGAGATTCTTTTGACCTTGCAGATGTTTGCAGCTCCTAAGGTTTACAAAAGAAATGTTTCTTCTTCAGATGCTGCGTGTGCGGATTCTATTTTACAATATTGTAAGGACACATTTGATGATAAGTGTGTTAGAACCACAGATTTTACTCAATCATGTAGTATCGGGCAGTCTTCTGCTATGTGTTTGGAACTCCCGTATGACTGTGATCTCCCTGATTTCTGTGAAAACTTTCCCTATTACAAGGAAGATAAAAGATGCTTCACACTGCAGAGTGATTCTACTTTTTCTCAGTGTTCAGATCTAGTTCCCATTGTTGCATCTCCTTAAGGACTTGAGTTGCCATTTGAGATCCTCTTCAAGGTTAGTTCCTTGGTTCAGTATGGGTGTCTTTCTGGGCCAACTCTTGATACAACTTCCTTTAGGATGGTAGATCCTCGCTTTACTCCTGCTGGTCATATAGAGCGTGCCCTGGAGAAACTGTATCACCTCCGAGAATGCTGTTATGAACCGGTAAAGTGGCTTAATGAGCAGTATTCAAGGTACCGATCGGGGATGAAATATCATAGATCACCTGCTATCTCCTTGGATGGCGGGATGGTATATGTTCGCGGGATTCAAGTAACCCCTTCCAAAGTATACTTTTGTGGCCCCGAAGTTAACGTGTCCAATAGAGTTTTACGTCATTATCATGAGCATATTGATAATTTTATCCGAATTTCTTTTGTTGATGAAAACTGGGAAAAAATACGTTCAGCCGATTTATCTTCACGCATAATTTCTTCACACGGCATTGAAAAGCGTACTTTCAACATTGGGAAATGGAATAGTCATCGGTGATAAGAAGTTTGATTTTCTTGCGTTCTCATCAAGTCAACTACGGAATAATTCAGCATGGATGTTTGCTTCAGTTGGTACCGTTACTGCATCCAGAATCAGGGAGTGGATGGGTGATATTCGTGAGATTAGAAATGTGGCTAAATATGCAGCGAGGTTAGGTCAATCTTTTGGCTCCTCAACAGAAACTTTAAATGTCTACACCCATGAAATAGAACTCATCCCTGATATAGACATTGAAAGGAATGAAACTAAGTATACTTTTTCTGATGGAATTGGAAAAATCTCCAGTGAATTTGCGCGTGAAGTGGCTAGTAAGTGTGGCCTCGAAGGTTTTACTCCTACTGCTTTCCAAATTAGATATGGTGGTTACAAAGGTGTTGTTGTTGTGGATCCCACTTCAAAAAAGAAGTTATCTTTGAGGGACAGCATGTGCAAGTTCAAGTCACAGAATACAAAACTAGATGTTTTGGCTTGGAGCAAGTATCAGCCGTGTTTCCTCGATCGTCAAGTAATCTCCCTTTTGTCTACACTGGGGGTCAGCGATGCTGTATTTGAAAAATAGAACAAAAAGGAAGTTATCGAGCAACTGGATTTGAGTTTAACTGATCCCTTGAGAGCATACGAAGCCCTTGAGATCATGTCCCCGGGAGAAAGCACAAATATACTCAAGGAGATGCTTTTGTGTGGGTACAAACCTGATTAAGAGCCATTCCTCTCGATGATGCTCCAAAAGTTTCGAGCATCAAAGCTGTGAGTTGAGAACTAGAACACGTATATTTGTTCCAAGGGGAAGATCTATGATTGGGTGCCTCGACGAAAGTAGAATTTTAGATTATGGCCAGGTATTTATTTAAGTTTCCTCTGTCGGCAGCAAGCATTTTCATGGAGATTCCTTCTCTAAGCTTAGTCTTAAAGGATCCAACGACAACAATTTTCTTAAGGGGTCCAAGGGATTCTTAAACATAACTGTCTGAACCCTTTTCTCACTTGTTCAGGTTGTATCAAAAATAAGGTCAGGTGCTTTAGATACACTGGGAATCGCCCTACCATACAAACTTTTAAAAGACAGCATATCAAGCATACAATGATGCTGAAACGATGTGCAACTATCGTGTTGCACTTCTATCCATGCTTTCAAGTACCCCAGACCTCCACAAGTTCATGCAAAGAGACAAACCACGCCTGCCTGACACACTTAGCAAAACTTGCAACCTTCTGCTATTACGCATAATATGTTTTTATATGAGGAGACTAATTACCATTACCAGTCGGCTTTCGATTACTGATTTTTTGTAGTAGATCTAATATTTGTAGTGAAGTGATGTAGGCATTCATTGATAAGTACTGATGTTTATTCAACGCAATTTTGTTAATCTTTTCTGACCAACTTGTTAACTTGTGGATGCTTAAGAAGATATGATTTGCTTGCCTTATTCCACAGTCCAACTCATAATTTATTTGTTTTTGTTGGGCAGGAAGTCATACAGTACTTCGCCGACTACATGATCAGTGATAGTTTGGGAATAATTGCGAATACACACGTTGCCTTTGCCGACAAGGAACCACACATGGCTGAGAGCGATCAGTGCATAGAGCTTGCTAAGTTATTCTCAATTGCTGTTGACTTCCCAAAAACTGGTGCACCTGCAGAAATACCTCCTCATCTACGTGTGGATACATATCCTGACTTCATGGAAAAGCTTCATAAGGTCAACTACATATGAGTGATTGAGAGATTGTTTAGGCAGGTCAAAGATACTGCACCAAACATGAGCTGTGTGAAATCCTTCACCTTGGAGGTGGCAAAGAATTCCTACGATCACGACATGGAGTTTCATGGTTTTGAGAAGCACCTTGATGATGCTGAGTACTACAAAGGAGAATATGATTTTAAGTTGGGGAATCTGCTGGATTATTATGGGATCAAAACTGAGGCAGCGATCTTTGGTGGTGGTATACTTGAAGTTTCAAAATCATTCAGCATGAGGAAAGATGCGGGAGCAATCAGTTTGGGACTCAGGTCTCTAAGGAAGGAAGCAAGAGCTTGGTTTAATGAGAGCCGTACTTGCTCAGTAAATGAAGCAGTTAACGACTTGTATGCCAAAGCTTCAGCCTGGTATCACGTTACTTATCATCCCAGTTACTGGGGACGATACAATGATGGAATGAATAGGGCTCATTACCTTAGTTTCCCTTGGTGTGTCTACGACAAACTGATCCATATTAAGCGGATGAGTAGTATGTTACAGTAGGGAAGTATGCTATGATTTGAAATAAACTATATCTAGCTATGTTGAACTAATTTCTTAAACTTTTCTAATCATGTAGAACTAAATTTGTGAGACTAGCAAAAAATTGCTTGGGTTTATTTTCCTCAAGGATAAATGTTTTGATTAGATAATCTAGATTGTTCTATAAAGGAGATCTGTGTGCATCATAAATTTGTAGCATAAACATCAAATTGGGTGGAAGTTGAACCACTTGTGGCATTATGGTTCCAACAAAGTTGATGCTCTGAAGATACTTCATTAGAGGAAAGACAGTAAAGCCAGAGGTGTTAGTATATTGGCTAATTTACCAATTACCATCCTATAGTGGGATGAATAAATCTAAAAATGAGTTGGTAAATAGGTATATTGGGGGGTTTGCCCATCGAGGCTCAGAGAAAGTCGATCGTCTATGTTTGAGACAACCGACTCACATTGAGCCGCTCGGTCCTAACATGGTCCCAACCGACTCTCAACGGCTCTCAATTCTCCCCTATAAATTCAAATATTTTCAACTCCAAAATTACATCTTCTCCACTTAAAAAATCTTCTAATTTCACATCAATCTTAATCTTTCCATCTCAAACTCTTCTTCTCAACCTTTGTTAAAAAAATAAATCAGAAAAAAATGGTAAAAATTACAATCCAACTTGATCTCCTAATCCAACTAGATTTTTCTGAAGTCATATTCGAAGATGCTATTAATAAGATATGTGATGATTACAAGAAAATTGAGAATGAAAAAAAAACAAAAAGGTCTTCAAGTTTTAGAAGTTAATCAAGTCAAATCTGCAGCTATTAGAAAAAGAAGAGTTCAAGGCAAGAAAATCGAAGAAAAAGAAAATTTGAAAGTTAACTGTACGACTGTTCACAAATACCAGGGAAAATCTTCTCAAGAGCGCATCAAATGGAAGATCCGCCAAATGAAGATAAACATGAGGTCCAAGATTGTCAGAGATTTTTACTGAAGTGTTTATTTAATATAAATTTTACTGCCCTATTTTATATCTTATAAAAAATGGTAGTATATTAAATTAATGTAATGGAGATTGATGTTTTAATATAAATATAAATTTAATTTTAATTTTAGTTGAGTTAAGCTTGTTTATTCCTTTTGAAATAAAAGTATATTTAATTGAAAACTAGATGAACTATTAAGATCGAAATTATAAATTATATAGCCGTTGTCGTTGCAAACTGAGACGATCAGCCTAGGTTGAGCCGACAACGGCTAGTTCTATACAACGACTATAAAATAGTTCTATGTATTCAAGCATTTTCACTTCCAAAATCACACCTTCGCAAACTTCTTTTACACCCATATGGCTCAACCGAATATTAATCCGGCAGAGTTTACCATTGATGAAAATCTATCTCTACTTAGAAACTTTGTTGCATGCTATCCGGCAAGGAATGAGGAACGACGACAAAATGGTTTAGTGAGTATGAGTTACTGGAGCAGAATCTACGAGAACTTTTGCACTAACACCGGTGGTAACCTGAATAACCGTAATGTAGCTGGGTTGTTTTGTCGATATCAAACTATAAGAAGACAAGTGGAAGAATTTCTAGCTTTAGTTCGGGTTGTCAATCGATATCGATTAAGGGGTGAAACCAATGCTGAAGTTGTATTGCGAGCTCGAAAAGAATGGCGAAGATGGAAAATGACAAGTTTTGCTTATGAAGCTCATTACGCAATCCTGAAGGTTTTTTTGATTGTACGTATGAGATGTTAAAAAATAGGCATGGTACTCCAGAAAAAACGTTGCTAAATTTTAATTGAATGTGAAGTAATTTTTTTTTTTTTTTTTTGCTTTATGAAGCTTATACTGTAATCTTGAAGGATTTTTTGATTATATACTTTCTAATTCAATTACAAATATCATAAATAGTTGAGGTGGAATTATAGCTGTTGGATGTGTATAGAATTATAGTCGAGGTACTAAGCCGAGCGTCGGCTCAACCTAGGTCGAACTGCCTAACATACCTCGGTCGATTCATACTGCATCGTTTAGCCCATTCTCCACTGTCCAAAACCAAATATATTCATCCCCGATTTAATATTTTAACAAATTTACCAATGTGAAATTGCTCATACTTTATATTATCTTTGATTCAAGTATCTTTAGCTGGAAATCTGGGATATGAGTATTCGAGGCAAGTAAGAAGCAGCAATTTTGGGAACTGGTTGGTTACTGGGTCGTCAGCATCACATGGGCTACACTTACTACACCCTTAAATTAGTCTGTACTTTCTGGTGAGAAAAAATAATAAATAAGTCTTTCTACACGTTTCTTTGGTGTCTAAAGAGCGGATTATCATCAGTCGGTGAGACCTAGCAGAATCATGCCACATTGATTATTTCGTAGTACTTTGCATTAATCAATTAGCCTTCGCATTCACATGTGAGAAGCATTGTGATGATTATTTTACTAGTACTTAGCAACATCCAAATCAGAGATAATACATCCCAACTATTAATGAATTGAGTGTGAACTACTACTTACTGAATTAGAGACTGCAGTACTATAAATAAGGAACCACTTCTTCTCGTCTTCAAACAACTAGCAAATACATTACCCAAACAAACAAAGATTACATAGATAGCTAATCAATGGCACTAGTTAGTGTATTTTTCTTCTTGTTTCTTGCTTCCTCATCTGTGAGTGCTGCTCCTTGTAACCCTCTTTGTTTGCACAAAAGCAAGGCTGGTTATTACCCTTTATCTAAGACTGCGATCAGCTGTAAGATTTTATTCCTCTAAATTTTGTTGTTCTAGTTTCGATCACAAGAGCTTTTTAGTTAGTGAAATTTGTTTATGTATATTGATTAATTACCGATTAAATCGATAAATGCAGCTGGAGCATGTGGGTATGGTTCACTGGCTAAGGGCTTCAATAATGGATATATTGCTTCTGGTATTCTTTCCTTACTAGGAGAAGAGGGTGTTGGCTGTGGATCCTGCATACATGTAATACAAACACCTTATTCAATTTCAGAAATATTGCCTCTCCATTTTAGAAAAATTTGAAGTTTGGAAATTGCAATAACACCGGGAGGTACATATATTTACATGTATGTATTTTTCCTTTGATAGGTAGCTTGCAAGAACAAGACACTATGCAGAGGAAGAGGTACAAATGTGGTTCTAACCAGTAGCCTTACGCAAACAAAAAATAATGCAGATACGGATTTGATTCTTAGCGACAGAGCTTATATTTCTATGGCTGCCAAGGGTAAAGCTAGAGAGCTCTTAGCACTCAAAACAGTCGATGTGGATTACATAAGGTAATCATAACACTAATTCACTAAACTAATTAGACAGTTTGCAAGATACTGATATGTCTGGTTTTCGTGTATAGCGTACCTTGTGAATACAAGAGCCAGAATTTGTCGGTAAGAGTAGATGAAAGTAGCAAGAAACCAGATCATTTAGTAGTTACATTCCTCTACCAAGGTGGTCAAACAGGAATTCATCTAGTCACAGTCTATGCACAAGATAACTTTACCAGGATCGAGAGAGATATGGACCGAAAATATGGAGCGGTCTGGGAAATGAACAAGGTTCCTGAAGGAAGTCTAAGTTTTAGGTTGTTGGTGTATAGTGGATATGGTCGCTATTTTGTATTTTCCAACAAAGATTTGCCTGCTGATTGGAAAGTTGGAGAGATTTATGATTTGGGTGTTCAAATGAATGACCGTATGGATAAGCGAGATGGTTGCACCCCTAACTGTACTGATTGATCACTACGTTCAATAGGGGCGAATATTTGTCTTTGTTTTCTTTGTTTCTTTGTCTAGTTTTTCACCATGTATATGTACTGAAAATTCCGTTAGCATTTTTTGCTAAACAAATCAATTTTCATTAAAGATGAAAAGTTACAAGCCAAGGACCGAAAAGAGTAATTAGACAACACCTGAAAACTAAAAACTTCCTAAAAGAAAGAACTAAATCACTGAACTCATAAAAGCAGGTCTTGAATCATAAAAAATTGAGCGACCCCTATTCAAATATACACCTCAATAGGCTTGAAATGGAGAGCTTCAAACTTATTCTGTACCCTTTGCGATATTTAACCTGGAATGTTATCTTCTTTAATATATATATAAAGGAATCATAAAAAGCAAACAAGATAGTTTGGCCGAGTGGTCTAAGAGCGTCCATAATGGGACGATCAAAAGACGGATTAAAGAGCATATTTAGTCGATAGTCCGTAAAAGTGAAGCGCAACGTCGTGAGTAAAATAAGTCGATAGTCCGGATTTTCGACTGTAGCAGAGGGAATTTGAGTTTTAATCAGGACTAAACTTGGTTTAGTCGGGCGGTGTCGTAGGCTTCCGCCTAGCATCAAGCGGATTCATAGTGAACCGTCTGGCATCAAGCGTTATTCTGGGACAATGCTCAAAAACACGGGCGGTAACCTAGGAATACGCCTGATCAAACGGTAACCTAGGACTACGCCTGATGAAACGAGGCTCTAGGATTACGCCCACCACCAGGCGGACGCCTAAGACACCGCCCCATTCAAACGGTGCCCTAAAGCTACGCCCAACATCAGGCGAGATCCTAGAATTCCGCTTGCAATTTAAAATGATATGGTGTGGAGTGATGAAATCTGGAGAGAAGAAAAGCTCATCTCTGTTGGGGTGGAGCAGTCGTGTAAGAAGGGTATATGATATGTCTGTAGCTTTCTTCTCTTGCTTTTATAGCTCACGTCCTCCTACAATTTCGAATCAAACACAAAACCCACTTTCCTAATCTAATCAAACTCTTAATTTAATAGCCATTCATCAATTTAAACAACGTCAGCAATAGTCTCCAGTTTGGCAATATTTTCGGCAAGAAACTCTTTCCAAATTCTAATCCTAATCCTAATCAAGCCCAGCTATCCTAACTGTTTACAAACTCTGAAACATCTGAGTTGTTTCCTTGTTTATCTTCAGCTTCTAAATTGAGTCCTAGCACCATTTGCTCGACCAATTACTCATGGCAACTTCATTGATGCATTTAATCAAGCATTTGTTGTGCAACTCGATGGTGGATTCAGGCAACAATTAGTTTGTAATTTTAAACATCAAATTCTCCTTCCCTGCATATAATTTCACACATTCAACCAACCATTCGTTCTCAATTCACTAAAACGATTATCATTCATTCATCACATCCTCTGCCAAAGTCTCAAACACCCTAACTCTTCTTTCCCTGTTTGAACCTTCTCTTCACGTTGTTCTTCAAACCAAATCAAGTCTTCTCTTTACTGTTCCATGAAAACTCAATCGATTATCAACAACGTCTTGTCCTTCAGGAAGAGAGAGCTGGTACCTGAATGAATTGGTGTTGCGGCTGAAGAAGAAGGAAGAGAAGATGGGGCGGGCCGCTAGCATTCCGCTTGGAATTCTAGGCGAGGTGCTAGGACACAACCCGTACCTTTCTTCTCACACGCTCCATTCGCACAAGTGATACTCGACCAGGCGTGATTCTGGGACACCGCCCCATCAGGCGATACACTAGTGCTCCACCCGTCTCTTGGGAATGGTCCTAGGAGACCGTCCACTATCAGGCGTTATCCTCCGATTCCGCCCCACATCGAGCGTTGCATTATGAGTCCCTCGCTCAAACGTTATGCTAGAATTACGCCCGTCTCAACAAGCGGTACGCTAGGACACCGCTCAACACCAGGCGTTACATTAGAGCACCGCCCGACCATTTACGGCTGTTCTTGGGCCGAACCAAAGACTAAAAATTTTAGTCTTGGTCTTTTAGGATACTCGTCCCACTGTGTACGCCCTAAGGCGCCAGATTTAGGCTCTAGTCCGAAATCCCATAGCTGTCATATTTTGTTTTCTTTTTTTCTTTTTTAAGGCACGATTAAACAGTTATTTTTGAGTTATTCATACTCAAGGCCTCAAAAGGCCCTTTGAGAAGAACTTTGATAATAGGTAGGCTCATTGGGTCTCTCTTCTTCGAGTGGTTAGTGCTTATATAGGATCTTCCCAACTCCAAAGTGAAAGGTTGGTTGTTGGTATTACACATTGCATTCGTGGCATGTTTGGATGGTGGAAAGAAAGTCTCTCATTCCCAAGAATTATATTCTCGGAGAATCTTAAATCCACCATCTCCATGGGCTTTGAATTCTTTATTATTGGGGAACTCTATTCTCATTCCCACTCTATTTTTATTTACTAAATACGGGAATAAAATTATATTCCCTGGTGGGGGTAGTGGATTTAGGATCCAAACATGTCGTTAGAGAGTTATGGTAAGTGCATAATTTACTATATTTTTGATACCAATTATATGCTAGTATTTGTTATATTTCTTGCATATTACCTTGTATTATTCTTGTTTTCTTTTGTTTGTGTCAGTTAGGTACAAGGTTGTGAAATAGTGAATCACGGCGTGATTCTTTTCCAACTTTGAGTATCGAATCATATATAGAACAATGAATCGAAGATTCATGGTAGAACTCTGAATCATAATTAAATTTATTAATTAGTTTTAACATACGAATTAGATGTGTTAATAAGCTTACAAATATTAATAAGTGTATTATAGTCATCAAAAGTTAACGTGGAACAATGGTTAGGAGCTAGCCAAAGTTCCCTGAGGTCCCAAGTTCGAACTTCACAATTGATTTCCATTTAATTGATTAAGTGATGACTTTGGTCAGGAATCGGTAAAAAAAGATTGACTATAATTCTTGGCAGAAACGACTCAAAGAACCTTGGGAATCGATTCCGAAAATTGTGACATGATTCATACTAGTCGAATCGTGGATTGTACAATTATAATAACCTTGGTCAGGTAAAATCATTCAAAATGAGCTATAAAGTGTTGAAATGGACATAGAAGTAAAGATGGACCAAAGACCAAGTGGAATTCCATCAAATTCAGAAATATTTGCTTTATGTTGTAAAGAATGAAGAGATAAAGGCAACGCAAAAACAAACCATTTTAAGGTTGGACGAATAATTTATAGGTAAAATAGTTTACACTGTATTATATGGATTATGGGACCGAGACCGGTCCCTTTTCTAGGACCAAACCTAGACGAAAAATGCTACAGAAATGGTTTTAAAGTAAGGAAACTTGGTTTGGAAGTAGGCCCAAGCCCTGCGATTGTGAGGGCTATTTAAGGGGACATCTAGGATTTATAAAGAGATTTTTTGTCAAAGTTTTGAAGAGGAGAAGATCACAAGGAGCGAAATCTAGGATTTTGGAGCATTTCCAGAATCGTATTTATTTCTCTTTGATTATATCATATTATATCATGGATTTTACTAAATCCATGAGTAGCTAAACTCCTAATTAATTGAGGATGAATTCTTAGTTTTGTACATGATTTGATAGTAGGGGTGAGCATGGTCTGGATTGGTTCGGTTTTAGCCACATTCACATCCAATTTAACATATATTTCAAGTTTGACATCCGCATCCAATCCACCATCCAATTGATTTGCATATGGTGGATATGCGTGTGTGGATGGACGGATTAGATATATATGAATCCAATGTATTTTTTTATAATTAATAATTAAAAAATGATAAAGACAAAACTAAATAAATAGGTTAAATTCTCATATCTCAGAAGACTGTAATAAAGTGGTGTTCTAAAACAACCGTTGAAAATACACTATAAAATTGCACATGTAAATTAACCTACAAAAGCATCATGAAACAATGATGTTGTCTACATAACTTTCACAAACGTGACCGGGATCAGTTCACAACAAATAAAACTCCTATAACATTACATACACAGTTCTCGTTTATAGAATTTTCTGTAGCCACAAAGTTTTATGAAAAAATGACACAAGAGTGTACGTGCTAACGAATAACACTAATTCAACAAGAAACTAAGACCAAATAAGATGAAAACAACCACGAAACTCCCAGTTTCTAAAAATGACAAAACCTCAAATTTATAAACTTAAAAAGTAACAAGACACCAAATACAACAACCTATAACATTGAATTAATAACACAGTGTCAGTCAGTGTTACGAAATACAGTTATTACGGGATGAGATCTTTGTTTCTCAAGTTCTGACCGTATATATTCGATGGAAGTAAATCCAGAATACCTAGGGTGAATATATTTTTAAAAATTCCTAACATACCTTTAAGCTAGCAGGTATGGATGTCCAATGTATCTTTAAACTCGCACCTGCATCTAATCCAAAATTCATTGAGATTTTAAATATACTCGCATATAATCCATTTGTACAAGGGTCGGGCACCCATCCGAAAAAAAGTCGTGTGAGGAGGTCCGGGTCGGCAGATTGGGTGATAAATGCTCACCCCTAATTATTGGTACTATACTACTATCACTAATATGGTTATACGAAAAGTGAAATTGCTACCAGCAGCCCAGGTACATAAATGGGCCTTGAGGCTCTAAGCGTACAAATGCATCCCGACCATCCTCTTAAATTCAAATTCTGGCTCCACCTTAGATATGGCTCAAGATCGACTTGTTTGCATTTGCACATACATGCAACATGGCTCCCCAGTTGTTGAACTTAAACACTAGCGGGTCCGGCAAAACACCTTTACAGTAAGTATTTCAATTCTGTGTCTTTGAAAGCGAAAGTGCCAAACTTATCACAAATGTTGAAGTTTAAATCTCTTAAAACCAGCAAACAACCAGCACTACCAATTCAATGCAGTGGATGACTAGCATAGTTTTTGGTGATCAAAAGCAACACTGAGAGATCACCCATTGATATAGATCTAAGCTGTTTCCGTTGGATCACGAAATCACTACAATATACTACTATATCATTAACATGATTATGAGATGCACTTGCGATAAACTAAAAGAAGAATTAAAGAAAAAATAAAGCAAAACAGTACAAGTTGAAAACTATTAGAGTGTTATTAGAGGGTCATTTCATTTATTATCTTTATATTTGTTTAAGTGTCAACTAGATGTAAGTTATTCTTAGTCTATCTTTTGTATACCCTATATATGAGACACTACTTGCTTTTAGGGCTTAACTGATAAATAACAATATAGATATTAAATTTTTTAAAAACATTATAAAAGATTTCTTCTAATAATTATTTAAAGAATTAAACAAGATTAGATCAACCTGTAAGAAGTAACTTAAAAAGTATTTGTTAAGTTCCCAAAATTGGAATCTCGATTTAACATCAACATTGACCATAGAAAACACTTCATTTCTTCTTTTGCAAGTTGGATGAAGACACCACCATCTTTCCAATTTCCTTTTTATAAATTAGGAAGTGCATTGCAATAAGTTTCATACAAATTAAGAAAAATGGCTATTTTAGTTCTGCGCTGCTTCTTTTTCTTTTTCCTATTTCAGATAATTTCATGTGCTGAGACAGCTGCGACTGATTGTGATGCTTGTTTGCATCAAAGCAAGGCTGCTTATTTCCGTTCTTCCTCTCCTATCTCATGTAAGCTTCTAAATTCTAGTATTACGTACTATAAATGCGTGTAATATTGCGAGTATTCATCACTAATCACTCTCTTCTGTTCTCCATGCATTAATCAGTTAGTGATTGGTTTGTACATATGTGGATTGCATGCAAATTAACTTAAGCTGTAAAATTCTCCGTAATTAAACAAGTTTTCCACTCCTTAAGCTTATGTCTTGCAAGTAATCCTTTACTTATAATCTCCGCAAACAATAAAACATACTTCGAATAATTGAAAAGGAAAGAAATTGAATACAAAATAACCTTTTCTTGTCACTTGTTAAGAATTCCAAAATACCATATTTGGATTTTCAATAACGGAATTAGAATATTTGCGAGACTGAGATTTTGATTTTATTTCAAAAGGGGAAAGAGTATGTAATGGAACACTTCTCTAAGCATGTGCAGCATTCGCTCTAGGAAGATGCTGGCTTGATCCACCAGGGATTTTTCTTAGGATCAGAACCTTGATTAATTATAAGCTGGCAGCAGTAGTTTAAGTTGTTTAACCATGTATTATATGTCTTGTGGATTTGCATTCCCATGAGCTCTAACGCCAGGCTCTCTTTTTACCCTAAACTTATCCAAAAAATGATGCATGCACGCATAAGCATGTGGTGAGAATTACTGGCTGAGCAAATCAGCATGTGATCCTGCTGATAGTTAATGACTGTGATATGTATCGTTTCACTTATGATAGATTTATTAGAGATAATTTTGTTTAATGTCATCAGTAATTCAGTATCAGAGTATTACATTTATTTATTATTTGTACGCGCGTGCAGCGGGGGCATGTGGGTATGGTTACTTAGCAAAGGGCTTATATGAAGGATACACAGCAGCAGGTGTTCCTTCGCTATTTAAAGATGGTGTTGGCTGTGGAACCTGCTTTCATGTATGTAACTGATATAAATCTTAATTAGTACATTTAATGAAAGATTCTTACGATAATCTGATATTTGTTGAATATGAAGGTCAAGTGCAAGGACAAGGAACTCTGCAGAGGAAGAGGGACCAAAGTGGTGTTAACTGATAATTATAAAAGTGATTCTGGTATAGATTTGGTTCTCAGTGACAGAGCTTTTATATCTATAGCTTACAAGGACAAGGCAAGAGAAATGCTAGACCGTCGAATCATCGACATTGAATACAAGAGGTGTAAATATCGATCGACTGAAGTTATGTGATAAAAAGTAAATAAAGTAGTACATGATTAGCTTGCCATTTGCTTTGTAGCCTTTTCTCTTAGTAAATGTACTGGTAATTATGCAGGATACCATGTGAATACACGAACCAAAATTTGTCCGTAAGAATTGAAGCAAGTAGTAAGAAGCCAGTTTCCTTAGCAGTTGCCTTCTTGTATCAAGGTGGCCAAACTGAAATTGTGGCCGTTAGTGTCTTTGATCAGGTAGTAACTATTTCTCAGCAAGGAATCTCTACCCAATATACTTGAAGTAAAAATTGTGTTTAATTTTACCTTTGTGTGCTGAATATAATGCAGTTTGGTAGGTTGAGGCCAATGGTCAGAATATATGGGACGGTGTGGGATATGAGTCCAGTCTCTGAAGGGCCTCTTTCGTTTAGATTGCTGGTGGCACAAGGATTTGACGGAAGTACGGCAGCATCAGAGAAAAGTTTGCCAGCCGACTGGAAAGTCGGAGAAATATACGATTCTGGTGTTCAGATGAATGGCGTAATCGATTATAGAGACGGTTGCACTGGTTGCTAGTCAGATAGTACCCTACCACGTATGATGATCTATATATTGTGCTCATTCTTGCAATCGACTAGCAATCATTGATTGTTGCATAAGAATACTTAAAAGGAAACTGAAATGGATATACGTAATAGCAAACGCGCGTCATCGTTGTTGGAGAATTAACTAGTGGGGAAAAAGTAAGAGTGTAAGACATTAGTTCTCTAATTTTGTTCTTTCGCGGTGGGTTTTGTAATAATTGAACTAACTGGATACTTGACCAATTTTTCAAAACACCCCCGAATCCAGGATCTCATTGTTTGTACTTTGTAGAGTATTAATTAACAGAACGCGTTAATCCCCGAGTAAGCATTCTCCATTGGAATTCATGATCCGTATGAGTATAAGCCGTGGATTTCAACGGAGATTTACCGTTATATTTCCTCGGAAACCCGCTATGAATGCTCTCTCCGTGCAATGCTCCTTCCGTCTAGCAATTATAATTGGCATTTTCAAGGTTGTCAAATAGTTCTCACTTTGGTATGTCGATTTTCTCTGCAAACTTTTCCACTATGGTGGTTGCTCATATAGCTCAACACATATGCATATATGCCCCCCACCGAATATTTTCAGAGAAAATTTTCTGTAATTACAGGAAATCCCAGAATACACCCAAATATTTATCTCACATAACTTTCTCGAGTATAGGCCAAGATTAATGATACGAATTCACACAATCTCATGTAAAAGTAAAGAACACAAGAGATTTTTACGTGGTTCGGTGTTAAAACCTACTTCCACGGGAATGATTTCACTATGATTATGATGAAGATGACAAGCTCTTAGTTCAAGTATAATCCTCACAAGTTCTCTCACACTATGCCAAACACAAGAAGTTTCGACCAATTTTTACATTGTGTTCGCTCATATTTATAGACAGACTATGATAATGGATGACAACTCATTTTGTTTCGCAGGTATCTTCGCATGTAGCTTCTTCGCTAAAGTTTTCATGGGGAAGAATCCAACCTCCCTGGTTTTGCTTCGCTGAGATACCCGTCAAGCGACTCTCGCCACATCTTTCGCTATGGCTTTGTGCTTCACTCCATAGTGATCTGCCACCTGTCCTGACAGCTAACTGACTATCGAGGTGACTGCTCTGCTCGCGCATTTAATGCCAAACTGCCTCATTCAAACTTGATCGTTGATCTCTGAGAGTGTTTTTCACGTGTTTGCTCCTTAGGGAAAAGACGAAGATCCCTATGTTGGTTGAAAATGTCTTTAATGCTTATCTTGTATTTGTCTCAATTGTATCTATGCTCCAAGATTCAGACACGTGGCGGAGTGATTTTCTGTCCCCATATTTTTCCTCTTCGCTTACCATCCGAACGAAGGTATGATGGGAAGAGAATTCAAAAGATTTGCAACCGTCGCCATGTTTCCAGATTTCCGCAAAACCGCCTCCACAACTCCAATCCCTCGTTTTATGACCGACATATCCTGCTGCCCTTTCACCTTCTCAACCGGTAACCTAGGATATAAGTAGCTTCCCTTTGACTCTTCTTCATAACTCTTTTATTCTCTGACTCACCTTCTTCTTCCTTAACTCCTAAAACCTCTGCCGTGATTTCTTCACTAATTTTCTTCTTTCCGACATTCTCTGCACAATCTTCTCTTTGCCTCTTTAATCACTATGTCTCCAAAAAGAAGCGCTTCTCCTTCCCAAACTCAAGAGTAAGTTCTCTTCTACTGATTATCTTGATCATTATGATTTGATTGACCTTTCCTTTTTTGATTAAATTTTTCTTGTTTCCAAATTTGATTGATTTTCTTATTTTCAGGCTTTCCCCTCTAAAAAGAACATCTCAGAAGGAAATTACTGAGTTTACTGCTGATCTGCAGCAAGTGGGTGTTAGACTCATTGTTCCTCCAGATTTTGAGAAGAATGCTCGTCTTGACTTAAAGTGGATTGAGAAAGAGAACTGGAGCTCGAATAGAGTTATTGTTACTTTGGGGCAGTTAAGAGCCGGACTCCCTATTCCCTTAAATAATTCAAAGTTCCCTATCTTCTGTGAGTTTCTCTTTCGCCTGGAGAAGCCACACGGCATGTTTCAAATCAGTGGGAGTGTCATTCGCTTGCTGAATGAGTTTGTGTTCCTCTCGCAGAACCTTTCCACCCTTCCCGGTAATTCAGTTGCTTTTGATGCCGCCGATTACACCTCCACCTCCTTCCTATCAAATTTTATACTCCTCATCTTCTTGAGCGCAAGGAGAGATGGGGCGTTCGCTTCAATTATGTTGATGGTTTAACTGAAAACCAAAGGCTCCTTGGTCCGGGTCTTGATCAAAAGGGGTATCAAGGTAATCACTTTCTTCGTCTTTCCAACGACGAAATCTGGATGAAGACTCCCGTGATCCTTGAAGGTCCATGGCTTTGGGGATGCAATGATGATCTCACTCCTCGCCAGGGTCCTGTAGGGAATTTTGGAAATCTTGATAAATTTTCAACTCTGGGCCATGGGCTGAACTGAAAGGACAGAAAAGGTAATTTTTTTCTTTTTCTTGTTTCATCAATGATCTTTATCTTTCGCCATGTTTTCACGTTTATGGATTTCGCAGGATGTTCTCGCTTTTTCTGAGGAAAGACCTCGCTCTCGCAAGCGTACTCCTTCGGAGACTGGAAAGGTAAAGAACATCCTATCTCTTGATATAACTCCCCGTTGTTGCCTCTTGTTCTTTGACTGACACTGGATAATATTGATGCGAAGGTGGACGCAAGCGATGTTTCAGAGTTTCCTCCGAATAAGAAGTCACGAAAGTCAAAGGGAGATCCTCCGACCCTTAAAATTCCTTCCATCATCCGTACAAAGTTTATGCATGATTCTCCGCCTCAAACAAAATTTGCTGCTAAAACTACTACCTCTTCGTCGAAGGAGGCTGAGTAGTTACCTTCTGACAAGGATTTTGAGGAAGAGCAGACTGATTTTGTTGAGACTCATCCACCCGAATCAGCTAATTTTGCGAAGCCAACTGCCGAAGCTGTTGACAAATCGAAGATTCCTTGGGCTCTTGTGGATGAAGGAAAAGATCATCATAAGGAGAATATGGTGGAGATCCACGAGCCATCTTTTAGCAGCGAGAATTACGCTCGCCATATGAATTCTTGGGCTCTGATGTTTAAGTTTGTATCAGAGGGAAAGAAATTTGATATTCCCGACCCAATTTGCCAAGCCATGATGTGTCTATGCTCTGACTCCTTCTCCACCCTTGATGATGATTCCAAGGTGGAGACTTCCACTGCTCTTTTCGAAGCTCAACATCCTGGGCTAATAACGTTGGTAAGTTGAATTGGCTTAGTCTTAAAATTCGTTTTCTTTTTAGTCTCTCGTTATCTTTAAGAAATATATTTTCTTTTGTAGGAGATTAATCGCCAATTGACTCAGTTTTCCGAGCTTCGACGAGTTGAGAAGAATCGTCAACTTCTTGCGAGTAACAACTCATAGCTGAAGAAAGATAAGTCATTGCTAGGGGAGGAGTTACAGACAGAAAAAAAGACGGTAGAATCTCTTCGTCGCCAGATTAACAAACTTGAAGGTGTGCTTTGCTATTTTTTTCTCTTTACTAAGTTGTTATCTTCATTGCTGTCACTAGTTAATACTTAGGTTTGCTCCATTAAAGATCTTTTTCAAAGACTAGACAATACTGTTTACCGTTTCCAATTGGAGTGCGAGTCTTTTATCGCGAAGCAAAAAGAATATGATGACCGCATACACTATTTGACTCGTGGAGTGGGCCACTTGTCTCGATAACTTTATAATACTGAAGAATTTAATTTCATACTCGATGTACGAAAGATGAACCTTATCGATTGGCAGGTTAAGCTTCAAAAGGAATTAATTTTTTATAAGGATGAGAGTCAACAGCGCCAAGCCATGATTATCAATTTAGAGAAGCAAATTTTATGCTTGTGGAATAATTGTAAGAAGTCTTCAGCAGCGGATGACTCAGTAGTTGCGAAACTAAGCATCTCGGAAACTAAGTTTTGTGGCTCTGAACTTGCTCTTCGCACCTTACGAGCAAATCTTAAATCGACCAAGATTGACCTTCGTCAAGCACGGGTTGAGACTTCTGAAGTTATTAAGTCTAATCAGTTGTTTATCTAGGATAACAATAATCTCTTAAGTCGCTTGAAAGGAAAGAACAAGGCCCATGCTCGCAAAAAAGTAGTAATCCAAAAGTCGTCCACCAAACCTATGGAGCCTATCTTCGAAGCTCAGCCTAGTATTTTGGATGAAGGTCTTTTCAAAGTTATGTTTTTGCGACTGTTGTTTATGATTCGCAAAACCACCTAGCTACTTCTTTTTTTGCTTCTTCGCAGAGTCGAAGAAGAAAATGGAAGGCGACTTGGAGAAAGCTCGCAATAATTTTGCGAATAGCCGATCTAATTTGGACAAGAAAACCAAGGAACCGAATGATCTTAGTGAAGAGTTTTGCAAATTTCAAGTAGATACCAAAGATGCTAACAAGTAACTGAAAAACCACTATCAATTGTCTGTGAACTCTTCTTGTCAGGATTTGTCTAATCAAATTTGCGAGCAGCACAATCTTCCCCCTGTTTGTCTGAATTTTCCCGAGGTAAAATATGATGACGAAGACTATGAAGAAGAAGAAGAAGAAGAAGAAGAAGAAGAAGAAGAAGAAGAGGACGAACAAGAAAAAAATACGAACTAGAACAAGAGAAAGATGAAGTTGGCAAGGAAAGTGGATCTGCTCCCAAAGTGGATACCAGTACACAACAAATGCCAGGGGATCCTCCTCTGAACGACAAAGCTTGAGCCTACTTCGTGAAGATTTATTTGCTTTTGTCTGTCTTTCCTTGTATATTTCGCTTCCTTTCTTTTTCTTTGTTCTGATGTAGATCCTATCACGAATGATTTTGCTCCCGAATTGATATCGTACTTTTTTGATGACCTGAAATGACAAGTTTTCGTTAAAAAAAAAAAATTTCTACTTTTTGTTTGTTCTTATGAAAGTAATTGTTGTATCTTTCTTTCTCATAATATTTTATGTGCTTTTATAAGATTCTTTCGTGAGGTCTTATTATTCATTCTTTATACGAAGCGATGCATTTTTAATGGCCATTTGCTTCGTCGACGAAGTAAGCGAGCCTAAATACTCCCGCGAGCAATACTCTTTCAAACCTCGCCTTTTCAGGCTAATTCATCTTCCTAGAAGAGGGTGTCATCCCTTTATGTCCCCCCTGGTTGCCTGTTCAAGGAAGCTTACTTCTGGTGGACTAGACATAGCTTCTCACATCCCGTTATGCAACAACCAGTTTTTTTTCATGTTCTCTTATCCCCCTGCCTAATTGGCTCAAATTACGAGATCACACCCTAAGAGGGGTTTCTTGGGGACCAGGCATAAACTACTAAGGACTTGGCCCATATGGAAACAGCTGTTCACGCTTTAAACGAGCCAAGCACCCATGCCTCAACCGGTTAACCACGGCGCCTCTTGCGAGTCTATACCTCCTGCCGGATGTCTTCCGCCAGATCATGATTTCGGCGATAAGCGGCGAACCATAATCCGACGATATCCAACGAATAATAGGTCTTAAATGCCTCTTTCCCCTAGGAGCATAAGGTATTATCGGCCTCCTAATGAGGTCTTAACCGCCTCGTGTAGGTCTTATAATTTTCCTTTTTCTTTTTGGGACGAAAGATCCTAGAACCTTTCCACGTAATGTGTCTTAGGTATTATAATTTGCCTTTTGCCTCTTTGGACGAATTGCAAGTCTTATGTATTGACTCACCTAACCTTGTAGGCGTCACTTGGATCACATTCGTGGGATTCTATCCTGTTTTCCAGGGTTTAAGTTAGAATTATACCTTCCCCGAGATCCATCGCTTGCTTTTGTGGCTTCATTGGTGATATTTTTTGATGTATCTGGTGTTCCACAGATGATCCAATTTCCCCCCTTCGTGATCTTTTAATTCGTATGTTCCACTTTCAACGATTCGCCTTATGAAATATGGTCCTTCCCACAATGGATTCAGGTTTCCCATATGTCCTTTTTGGTACGGTGGTACTTGTCGCAAGACCATATTTCTAAGCTCAGACGTTCGCATTTGAATTTTCCTGCGATTATCCTTTGAGTCTTCCTCTCTTGACAATATGAAGTCCGAAGTTTAATTCTCGAGTTCCGCTTCTCTTTCTTCGCAACTGATCTTCTTGACTCTCTGCTTTGCTACTGAGTCAGTACTTAGTAGATTTTTTGTTTCCCATGCAAATACATTTATGTACTTCTGCGATGGTTCTTTTAACTTTGTACTGTCTTTGATCATCTTTGATTCTTCCTTTGCTCCTCTTTTCATACACCCATCAAGCGTCATAGCTGTGAAATTTATCGTTTGATCTTCAAAGGGGATGGATGTTGTAGTTGTTATGCCTACGCATTCTCCTTGATTAAGATTTTCTTGGATGAGACTTCTCCGTTCGCAGCATTTTGTTCGCAGATCTGCATCTATTGCTTGCTCTTGTCTTTTTTTACTTGCTTCCTTATTTACTTGATCTTTTCGGCACGCTCTTTATATTGGCAAACATCCACTTCACGACAGTATCGTGCTTCGGCAGGATCCCCTTTGACTTCGGCTATTCCATCCGGTGTTGGGAAACGCAAACATTGATGAAATGTCGATGTTATTCCCCTAATTCCATGAACCCATGGCCTTCCTACGATTGCACTGTAAGGTGACTCTACATTGACTACACAAAAAATGGTTATGGTTTATATCTTTCCAAGGTGAATTTTCATGGTAAATTCTCCTTTTGGTTGTGACGGTGCCCCATTGAATCCGTATATGTTGTAGGTTGAAGGAATAAGTAGATGGTCCAAAAGATTCATTCGCTTGAAAGTGTTGTCGAATAAGATGTCCACTAAACTTCATGTGTCCACCAAACCCTGTCTACTCCCCATTCGCTCATTTTCAAAGTGACCACAAGTGGTTCCGTGTGTGGCTTCCCATTCTCTGGTACTTTGAATGCTAAGAATATAATTGGTTGAGTCATCCACTTCTCCATTGGAGGTGATTTTTCTATGCTGAAAATCTCTTTTTCCTTGTTGTCTCGCCTGCGCACTCTGCTTATAATGTTATTGTGGAAATTCGTTATAGTTCTCGCAGAATGAATGATAGAATTGCATCACAAAAAATTACTTCCTCGTTCTATCTCGATTGTATGCACTCGTGGTGCTTCAGGTTCTTCTTGTGAAGATGATAGAGGTGCCCTTGGTATATCACTCAAGAACTCACGAAGCTTTCCCGTTCTACCAATCTCAGCATTATTCTTTGCATATTCCTGCAATTGTCAGTTGTATGGCCATGAAATTGGTGATACTCACATAATTGGTTACTAAATTTGGAGAGGGGTGGTTCCATCCCTTTATTTGGTGGTTCCGAGATGTATTCAGATTCGTTCTTTTCAATATATTGCATGATTGCTGATAGCGGAGCATTCAATTTGGGAAGCTTTATGTCCTAAAATTTCTGAGCATTAGGTCTCCTTCCTCCATATCTCTAATCATTGTACCTTCCTCCCCGTGAGGGATGCTCCCAATTCCTATGGAATCTTCCTTCATCATTACTCGCCCAGTTCCTAATCGGTTGCATGTCTCGCTGAGGTGTTCATTGCTGCTCATCTTGGTAGATGTCCCGTAATCTACTTGAGGCACTTCGCCAATTGCATTTGCTATTCGTTGAACGTTCATGGGATTTCGTAAAATGGTCTCCTTTGTCATTGTGGGCTGCGAAATTGCTTCTTTTTGAATTTCTTCTAGAACGATGTACTCTTCCTGGAATTCTCGGAGCTCTTGCATGGTCAAATTATTCTTCTGCTTGAATATGGCCAATATAGCAAGTCGGTTGGTAATAAGGCGTTGACAAAGCTCCGAACCAAATTTGTTTCGGTTTCGTTACCCATGACTTCGATACATAAGGTCCTTCATCTTGTGACGAGGCTTCGCAATCTTTCACCGACCCTTCTCTTCAAACCGAAAAATTTCTCTACTCCTAGTCTCAATAACTTTTTATGCATGTACGCTGCGAGGAACGCCTTCTCAAGCTCGTAGAAAGACGTAATAGAATTTTTGGGAGAGCATTGAACCATGCTAGCGCTTCTCCTTTCAAACTGGAAGGAAAGTACTTGCACATGACTTCATCTTTTTGTTCCCATTGTAACATTGATCGTTCATAAGCCTTGATGTGTTGAATCGCACTTCCAGTTCCATCAAAGATATTCCCGAAGACCGACATGGTACATTTCGTGGGTAAAGCTTTGTACAAGATTTCAACACTAAAAGGAGATTGTTTTGCCTCGTCTAATGTATTTATTAGCTGTTTCCCTTTCCTATTTCTTTGGTAGCTTCAAAACACTGCTCGCATGCTCTTTAGTTCCTTGAAAACCTCATGGTTCGCTTGGTCTATTCCCTTATTCGCATTCTTCTCTTTTGTCTTTTTTAGTTGTCGATCCATATCCTCTGAGTTTTCTCATTGACCCTTTATTCGCTTTCTCGGGGGTGGTTCCTTTCGCCTACTCGTGCCTGGCATTGGTGAATCTGATCTTTCTGGTGTTTTCTCCTGTAACTTTAGATTCTCCTCTTCGAGCTCCATATTTCACTGCTTAAGTAACTCTTGCTCCTGGAACAGGTTTTTCTTTGCCTTTCTCATTTTGGCGAGCTTCACTTTCAATTCTCCCGTCGTCATAATCTCCTCAGCATCAGATGTATCACTATCATTAGGTCTGTAGTCCTCTATTCTTATACCTTCGTCTTGATGAACGCTCTTATCTGATCTTCTTTCTTCTATGATGCGATTTGTTCCATCTCCCTTTCCGTCGATTGGTTGTCTTCCCCTGATGTTCTCTAGTTGACCTGAGTGGATCCTTGAACTCCTTCGTGGTTCATTATTCGCACCTCTGTTTGCTTTTGACGCCATCTTTCCCTTCATAATCCTGCATAGCGAGAAAAGTGATTTTGATGTTTTCCTCAATGAGTTCTCAAAAGTTAACCCTACGATTCATGATATTGAATGTATATCAAACGTTTATAACGAAGATAATCGACTTTCTAACCCTAGATATGACACCTGATCAATAATATTAAATGGTTTATTTCTAATTTAATGATTTTTACAACAGATCCAAGATAATAACTGAATGATGGGACCTGGCTACTAACGATTTAACCGTTTTAAGTATGTTTTGGATGAGAACAAAACTACTGATGTCGACTTACCATAGACAGAAAACTACTCTCTGAAAATTCTTCCTATGAACATTCTTAACTGTAGGAAACCTTAAGATTTTGAAAATTTGCAACTTCCAGCAACTATTATGAAAAATTCACCATTTTTTAAAAGATTCACGACCTCAAGCAAACATTATTTCGAAGATAACCTTAAATTTTCTTTTCCAAAATTTTTATAGATAAATCTAAAATGAACTTTAAAATAATAATTTATGAACCCTAAATAAGATCTACAACTTCATACTTTTAGAACCTTAGTTTTATAAACTTTTCTTTAAGTTAATGCTTTCATAAAGACTTGCTTTAGGAACTCGGATCTAAGATTTCTGCAACAAACGAGATCTAACTCTTTTCTTTTCAAACGATGCTTCTACGTTCCTAGATCTAGATTTTTCTTGAGAACCAAATAAGATAAAATAAAATTTTAATGCTTTTTTCTTCTTCAGTCCCTGTTTCTAGCCCCAAAATATAGTTGCAGGGAATCCCACAATACACCCAAGTATTTACCTCAAACAACTCTCTCGAGTCTAGGCCAGGATTAATGATCCAAATTCACACAATCACATGTAAAAGTAAAGAACACAAGAGATTTTTACGTGGTTTGGTGTTAAAACCTACATCCACAAGAATGATTTTACTATGATTATGATGAAGATTACAATCTCTTAGATCAAGTATAATCCTCACAAGTTCTCTCACACTATGCCAAACACAAGAAGTTTCGACCAATTTTTACATTGTGTTCGCTCATATTTATAGACAGACTATGATAATGGATGACAACTCATTTTGTTTCGCAGGTATCTTCGCATGTAGCTTCTTCACTAAAATTTTCTTGGGGAAGAATCCAATCTCGATGGTTTTGCTTCACTGAGATACCCGTCAAGCGACTCTTGTCATATCTTTCCTATGGCTCTGTGCTTCACTCCATAGTGATCTTCCACTTGTCCCGACAGCTAACTGACTGTTGAGGTGACTGCTCTGCTTGCGCATTTAATGTCAACTGCCTCATTCAAACTTGATCGTTGATCTTCTGAGAGTGCTTTCCACGTGTTTGCTCCTTAGGGAAAAGACGAAGATCCCTATGTTGGTTGTAAATGTCTTTAATGCTTACCTTGTATTTGTCTCAATTGTATCTATGCTTCAAGATTCTGACATGTGGCAGAGTGATTTTCTATCCCCACATTTTCAGCAGGAATCACCCTCATGAACACGATAAGTTAAGACTTAGTCTTAATGTTGGTTCAAGATTCAAGGTAAAAACCGTTGCCAAAAATCATGATTCTAGATTATGTTCAAGGAGTTGCTTGAACATAATCTGGAATTAATTTTGTAGCACCAAACCATTTGGCGCTCCAGATTTTACTTTTTGCACCAAACCATTTGGAACAACAAATCAGAGTCATTGGATTTTATTTTAGAAATATAAATCTAATGGTTATATTATTGTTGGGTGCTTTCGTTATTTAGCCATCATATTTTCTTTAAATGTCAAAATCTTACAGCTCTAATCTTCTACGTCAAATCATTGGATGTTTTTTTAATTCAACTTTAAATTACGATAATACCTAGACCTTGAATCAAGGTGACGTGTCCAATTATAGACCTTGAATTATAAAGGATGATAAAAGTAAGCCTAATAACCATCTAGAATATCTTTCACTACGAAATCAGCTCATGGTCATTTTGACTTTCAAGTGACCCGACATGTCAAAAGAGAAAATGTATTATGACAATCTTAAATGCATCCAATATCCAGCGTTAGACCTTCCCGTCTTATATTTAACCCGAGGAAACCAAGAATTATTATATACGAAGGTATCCCACAATTCAAGGCACTGAAATTGGCAATTTTCTTCTTACATGTTCCCCATTCAAGAATTGTACTAGGCCCTAGGTATAATTACTACTCTAATTTAATTTCATTCAGCTGGATGTAGTTGGGCATCCAATGTCATGTTGGTTAAAGCTTAGATTTTTTTGGCATTGGAAAAGAGGATCATTAACGTGAAGATGCTGTAAACTGCCCTACACGGTCCTTTTTATTTATTTATTTTGTGAAGCACCATATATGGTGCACAGTCTGGATTACTTTTATTTTTTTCGTTTTGTGAAGTATACATGGTACAATAGGATTTCAAGTAAGAAATCTTTTTCTTGTCTTTTTCTTTTTTTTTTTCTATCAGAAAAGTGAATTCACTAACGAAATGAGGAACACATGGTAGAGTTATATTTCTCGAAAGCAGAGGAGATGAAATTCGAGGGTTAACCTCCTGGACTTCGCTGACACAATTATTTTTAACATGCTTAGACCAGGTTTTATGATGCGGGCAAATCAACTATTATATCCATTTTAAATTATTATGGACATGGTAAATAAATAGATTGGTCAGATAAACTGACATATTTCCATGTTCATCCATTGTGGCAGAGTTTCTATTAAGCGATAGAGACTCTGTCGTTTGATAGAAATTTGGTCACGCGACTAAATCTCTGTCGTTGAGTTCTATCTCAGTCGTTTATCAGTTTTTCATCCAATGGTCTTTATATGATTTCTAACTTCAATCATGGTATTTTATTACTGTTAATCCAACAACTATTTTTGATTTTATGTAATTTAACACTAATTATTTATAATGTAATTCTTAACTTTAATTATATGTAGTTTGATTTTAAAATGAATAAGCAAACTGAATAATTTGATTAAACTAACTATAACTATATTAAAACACTAATTTTTATTACATTAAATTGAATTAATATACTATATTACGTTCTTTTATAAAATATAAACTTGGGCAGTAAAAACTTAAATAAACACTTCAATAAAAACTTCAGACAATTTTTTGTCTCCTGTTTATCTTCATTTGACGTAACTTTCAATCAATGCGCTCTTGAAAAAGTTTTCCTTGGTTTTTTTGAGCAGTATTATGGTTAACTTTCAAATTTTCTTTGCCTTCATTTTTCTTGCCTTAAACTCTTCTTTGTCTTTTAGCTGCAGATTTGACTTTGGTAAAATCCAAAACTCGAAGACCTCTTTATTTTTTATCATTCTCTATTTTTTTTATAACCATCACATATCTTACTAAAAGCATCTTCAAGTATGACTCCGGAAAAATCTAGTCGGGTTACAATTTTTGTCATTTGAAAAAATAAATAAAAAATAATTAAGGGTTTTTTAATCAGAAAAATCATGTGTAAAAAAAGTGTAAAATTAACGTATATATAGGCGGAAGAGAGTTGGTCGGCGACTAAGACTTTGTCGTTTGAATCTAGGTCGCTTACTAACTTTTCCATAGTGTCGCGGCTAGTTTTCCCTGCCACCTAGATTGACACACCAGCCAATTTCCCCGGATGCATAGTACTTGGCCTTAGCAAGAGTATTTGTAGCTTCATCACATCACATGACCTTACAACATGAACACACTTAACACCTCTAACAGTTTTCAAAATTCTACTAATATCCGAGAGAAGGTTATGATCATACCACTTAGACATTACACTATTAGAAATTACTGCTTATATGTCGGACTTAAAATCACCTTCTACTATAATATTGTTCCAATTTTATCTCTTAATCCACTTTACAACTTCTAAGAGAGCAAGTCCTTAGCATGCTTGAATTTCACCAAAGCCTCCAAGAACCCTCTTGAAGAATCTCTAACTATTAACCAAAGGCCAACAATTTTAGATTAAAATCAAAAGCTATATCAAATTTAAGTATCCTCCAGTTTTTAGAAGAAGTATTTCTTTTTTGGTATTTTCCGAGTTCCAGTAGAAAACCTGCAACACGTATCGTCATCCATGAAAATAATGTTATATTTGATACTGAATCTTATTACACAATCTATAATGGCCCTAAGATGAGTTACTTAATCCTCAAAGACTTTTAGACATCTTTGTTTCCAAGTTTGCCACATTATAATTGTAGCTAAAAGGATACAATGGTTGTTTTTAAAGGATATAATGCTTTGGTCGTGACTCCAGGATTTAATCCAATATGGTGGTTCCTTCAAAACCCGTTTAGAGTATTTCATTTTCATAAACTCCAAATAGAATGATGAGTTACTCAACCTCGAACCCCTTCATCATTTTTTAATCTTTTGAGTGCTAATTCTGTCAATGACGAGGGTGACATCAGAATTGCGAATAAACCGCATTCAAGTAGTCTGAATTGTAGTTATCACCACTTTCTCGAAGTAGCAACAATACATGCAATCATCATCAACAAGTGTAGCAACATCAAATTTATGAAGAAAGTTGAAGACGTTCAAGGCTTATAAGCAGTAAAGAAATAACGAAATTGTATATCCAAAGTGAATATTTGCAAGAAAAGTAAACAATGTGAGTTTTTGAAGTTTAGGTAACCAACACAATACCAACTTTGTGAAGAATCAAATGGTAAAGTCTTTTTCCTATGAACTTTTATCATTACAATAAAAATAAAATATATATCCATTAATCAAGCCCGGAAAGAAGAACAAGTTTATAAAGAAGTTTCAAAACAATAAGATAATAGAAGAAAAAATGAGTACAAGTTGTCAAGGTTCTATGAAGTTCAAAAGTTTGTCATCAAGAGTTGAAGCCGGAGACGATGACGTTTTTATTCGTTGTGAGAGTGGTGTTAAATGTAGATCTGATGAGAAGGTGGGTGAGCATTCCCATCCCCACATATGGTTAACTTCATTTCTTAGAGATCATCAGAAATTGAAAATAAACGCCACCTCTGGTGTGTAAGTATTCTCTTATTTATTCCATATTACACACATGATCGACATATTTCTATCGTTTTTGAGTGACTAACCGGTGAGACAAAAGTCGAGGCGAAATGCTAATTGGTTGTTCTCGAGGTTGTTTTCCTTCATATATTATTGGTTTAACATATTGCACTCTCTTTATCGATAATTAAGCGTGCTTAAGATTAATAATAATATTCTTTGGTACTTCTCATTTCTTATTATTAGGTGCATGATGTGGTTTAGAAAGTGGTGAATAAAGATTCGATTCTCGAACTTGTGAAGGTAATGATTTTAGAAAATATTAAACTTAATCTAAACTAATAAAAATCAGAAAAATAAACTAAAGATGATTTTTAGAAAATATGGGGAAAACCAGGAATCAGGAATCAGGTAATTCTAACAACCTATGTGATTAATCAGATAATTCTTTTTAAATTAATTGAAGCACAAATAATTGCCAAAATTGGTTTTGTTATGCTAACAAACAGAGGTAAATCACAAGCATGGACTATCAAAATTAATTAACTAAGCATAATCCATCAAGCAAAAGCACAACTGTTGAAAGAAAACCGTTTTTACTATTTAAAACTATGCAATTCTAATAACAAAAGAATTATAAATAATTATTAGAAAATAATTAAATCACATAAAATTGAGAAAAATACCTTATCCATCATCCCAGTAAATAAACTTAGCCCATGGTGAAGAAAACTTGCTCAAAAGTTGATTTCATTGCTCAAAATATTGATTACAAGGTTAAAGAATAGTGCAACAGCTGAACAGATACGTATATAAGTGTCACAGAACAGGGTTCAGCTGTTACAGAGAGCTTTAAGCAACAAAAATGTTCAAAATCTAAGGCAACAGGAGCAGAGTTGTAACAGTGGAACAGCAACACTTATAAATGTTACTGAGTCGTCTTCTTCAGCGATGGTGGGTGAAGAACAGTGCCGGCGATGCACCAGCAGGTGACCGGCGGCGCCGGAACTCCACCGGAATTTCTCTGAATCGATCTCTAGGCTTTTTTTATTTATTTCTGAGGCTTGTAAACTCTTTATATAGGCCCTGCGAATCTTCTAGGATGTTCTAATCCCATTATAACTCGGTGATTTGACAATAATTTGATGCCAATCCAAAACAGAGATGGATTCCTGTTCCCGTCCAAATTCATGCTTCTCTGGCCCTTATCTTCGGCTTCTAGAGATTCTAATCGATTCTACTAACCTTGAATTAGATTGGGTAACTCCCAATTTGCGATGAAATCGCTAGAAAATCTGAATCGAAATTTTGCTGCCGATGAAGCTGTCCCGATGAAGCTTTGACTCGGTCAACTGACTTTGACCGAGTTGACTGGGCCGAGTTGACCCGCTGAGTTGGTCCGATCCAGCTCATCCCGATCCAAGGGTGCCCCAATCCAAAGTGTGGGTGCCTTGATCCATATTTCCGGGTGCTTTGAACACTTTTTGAGCCAATTTTTCCACAAATCTTTATTCTTCTAATGTACCTACAAAAGCATAAAAACACGTAATAGACACAAAATCGAATACTAACTCACTAGAAATTAAGGTGTAATTTAGACACTAAAATGTGTCTATCAGTGCATAAACTTTATGTTCTCATAGATCTTTGGATGCTTGCGACTTTAAAGTACATAGGAGTTGGAGTAGGATTTGTGAGTATATCTCTTGTAAACCCTCATGAGACTACAAATCTTCCTCTAGTAACAAAGGCTTATTGCACATGCTAAGTGCAACCGTGATTCCTCCGAAAATAAGTTAGGTTTTAGTTTAGGATAGATAGTTTGCTCGATGAATAACAAAAGGAAAGTGTGGAGGAATTTGATAGATGCATTAATTTCACTAATTTGGTACTCTAATTCATAGATTTTATGTTAGTTTTCATATCATTATGCTTTGATTTTGTTTGTTTTTGAGTTCTTTAGGAGTTTTGAAGTTTGTCCAACCAAAGAAGAATAAATGAATTCATTTCGGCATGAAAAAAAGAAGTAAGAATTGAAAGATAAGTGTGGAGGAAAAATACAAAGTCACTTACGCCTAGGAAGTTCCAAAAACCTATCCGTAGACATGTTGAAGGCTCAACATTAAATTCCAGAGGCACTTACGACTAGGTGTGGGTCATTCGACCTAGCCGTAAAATAAAATGAAGAGATATAATAAGTTTTTTACATCCAACTTGTATAAAACGGAGAGACGAAGCCAACACAAAGATGATGATGTCAATCGAAACTCAAACCCACTTACGACCAGGTTTTGACCTAATCTACCTAGCCGTAAGTTGTTCTAAAAAAATTACCAAAAACCTTCGTTTTTCAGACTTAGTTACGGCTGGGTCCAACATATCCGTAATTCTGGAGGTTTTGCAATACTTTGGTTGTCAGACCTACAAATAAGAAAGTAACCTTCGAACCTAGCTGTAGGCAGGGTATTTGTGGCGTATATATGGTTTCTAATCAAGTTTTACCGGTCCCGGAAGGATTCTGAGTCCTAGAATGGAAGAATACTATATAAGAAAGCCCCCTAGACTCTAGTAAACAATACATAATCTCTACAAAAACTAGGAGACAAGAAGCTAGGTTTTGCAACCGTGAAAAACATCTCAACTATTTTTGGGTTTGGTTTACATCTTCTTCTTAATATTTTTCATGGTTTTTGGTAGAACCATAATGAACTAAACATTTCTTATTGATTAGAGATACAGTTTGAAGTCTAAAAACATGTTTATTAATTGAAGTATTCATTCTTATATGTTCATAATCGCTTTAATATTGTTTATGTTCTACCGTTTATAACTTCATGTATGATTGATTGCTTGTTTGTTTGTTTAAGTCGCGAATTAGATGATCATGCATACATGTTTATAACTAAACTAGGGCTTGAGATCTGGAGTTGTCGGAAAACCCTTGTTACGAGTAGTATAACACAATTATTAACGACGGGATGTTATCATGCAATTATGTGTAGAAGTGTAACCTATGTTAAATCTGTGTGGCTCTTGCGCCGAACTGCTTAGAACAACCTCAAATCGCAAAGATCATTGCTTTCATTGGGTTAAACATATGATTGTCTATTGCGCCAGGTTATTTAGTGAAAATGATTCAAGGAGTGACTCTTGCACCTTTGATGATAATAAGAGTTTTTCTTGCGATATGATACTTTAGGATTACTGATATTAAGAAAAAATGAACGTTGAGTATGATTCGATTGATTACATGTTGAAAGATGGAAGATGAGCCTCTAACCAGTATCCTCATAATACTTTTTACTTTTTAATAATAAAATACAAAACCAAGTTAGACATAATTCCCTAGTTAGTTTTGATAATAAAATAAGACCACCTGAATGAAACTAGTTGCGTTCTTAGTAAGGAGACCCTCTAAGCAGGGGAGTCTTCACATTGATCTTGATATTGGCACTAAAAACATTAGTGTCAGCTGGATTTCTATCTTCTATTTTAAGTTTTTGAACTTCACCCATTATGGCAGCAATTTTGTACAAAATGTCAGCATCAAGGAATTCTGAGGCAGATCTGTTATGTCAATCAAAAATTCTTAGCTACTAAAATCCATTTGGGGAACTTAAATAAAAGAATTCCATGGTTTGACCATAAACAGATGGCCATTAAGATACCAAGTATCCTTCTCTTGACACACAATTACATGATCCCAACTAGAAAACCTGACAATGAAATGATTTGGGATTGAACCTCTGACTTGAATTTTTTTTTTTACTTTCTTAAGTCAGATGCTTTTATGTGTTTTCCAAATATCTCCAGTCTCATAATATCTTGAGAAAACAGTTTTCTAACAATACTCATAGCCCGTTTAGAGATACCTCTATCCAGATTAACTTGTAGGGAAACAAAAATTTTCCTTATATGCTCAAGGTCAAGACTTGTACCCATCATGTGCTTCTCTAGGTATTTCATATCTCCATGAATAAAACTTATGATAAAATGAAAGTAACAAGAGATATTAGAAAGATGATGAATGTTGATATGGACTTCTTCCTGAAAGTGTCTGAATTTATAAAATGGTTGTATGTAATCTAGCTGAGACGTGTATGATTTATGATTGTATTTTCTTGTTACTTTTGATGCGTCCTCTCTTCAAAATGTAGTGCGAAGATAATCGTTTTTATTTGAGCCCGAAACGAAATTCACGAAGTTACAACCTTCAAATTAGTAGTGAGTACAACCTAGTTATTATGATTCAAGTTATGCCATAAAATACCAGACCTTAGTTAATCTTAGCCTATAGCTGTGAGTTAACTTTTGCTCTTCTTAGTTAAGTTGAAAAGTCAAAATTAATTTGAGAACTAAATATCAAAATAACTTTTAAAAGTAAAATATATATTCCCTCCGTTTCAGAAAAAGAGTTAATTTTCCTATTTACACAATTATTAAGGTAAGATGAGAGAGAATAACTTTTGAAATTTATTTCCATATTTACCATAACAAAAAGTTTAATACTACATATATCTTTATAATGAGAATAATAACATTTCTTAAAACAACAAGGGTAGTTTTAAAAGTTTGTTATATTGAAAATGAAAGTAACTCTTTTGTTGGAACAAAAATTTAAAGAGGAAGTAACTATTTTCCTGAAACGGAGGGAGTATTTTATATAGTTTTGTTTATTTTTAACTTCTAGTTTCCAAAAACTGTTTTTGCCAATAGCCTATCTATGTTCCATGAAAGTCATCCTTAGCAAATGTTAAGGGTGTCAATAGATATCCGAAAATTCCGCAATTCGTTCAAATTTACATTCGAAATATCAAATATTGATCGAAAATACTTTTGAATATCTAATTTTTTTTACCTGAAAAATTTATATGGATACAAATTAGGATATGATAGTATCTGCATCCGAAATTTATTACATAAATACATATATTTTAAACCTACAAAAATATAAAAAAATTAATATTTGTTCGGAGTTTTAGTGGAACATGCATGAAGGAGTCAGATGCTTCTTTTATTCTTTTCCCTGGCGCAGCTGGCCATCCTGGATTTGAACCAGAGACCTCGCCCGTGAAGTAAATCATCGCACCTACGATCCAACCAATTGGAAGAGAATCAATAGATTCTTTTTCGGGAGCGATTCATCCTTCCCGAACGCAGCATACAACTCTCCGTTGTACTGCGCTCTCCAAGTGTGCTTGTTCCCCCTTTCTTCCTTCCTATGACAAGTCTTTGTGAAATAACTCCGACGAGAAGAAAAAAAAAGGCTTTTGAATTGAATTTAGATAGTCTGTGAAGTTTTCGGATTCAGATACCGAAATAACGCTCTATTCACATATATGTATAATATTGACGTGGATCCACCACATAGCCAATTATATAGTTTGGTTTCCACTTTTCAACAAGGAACTTTTACTAGCTAAGATTCAAATTCCAATCTAGGTTTCTAGCACTAATGTTATGTTATTACCCGATTCAAATTCCAATCTGACCGACCAAAAAAATAAAACTTTCCTGATCCCGTTTGTAAGTGGGTCCAGATTCGATTTCAATTTCCATTTCTGTAAACCTCGTCTGCGAGGACCTTTTGGAAAAAAATAAGCTAATATCCATTGGAGCAATAATACTGTATTTAGGCTTAGATTTTTGAACCAAAGATCTCCATAAACGGATAAACCCCCCTGTTTTAACATTATCCATCCTTCCTTCATCAGCTTTGCGTGTACTAGTTACGGACAGAGCCATAGCTGTGTTGTTCAGCAGGTGAGTGTAGAAAGAAAATGACGAGTGTTTGTTTCTCAGATCACCACGTGTTGTACTATGACCTAAACAGGGGGTCTCAGTCTGATTCTATCTCCTGTCTCACATTCATCATCCCATGTGTCCATTAATTTTAATTAATTAATACCCCCACCACCTTCTTCACTGTTTTACACTTCATTTCTTACTCTACTCTCTATAAAGTAACACTCTTTTTTCCTCATCACAGTATCCAAAGAGAGACCAGAATCATCACCAATGGCTATCTCTGTTATGTCTTTTTTCTTCTGTTTGTTCTTTCTTTGTATTTCTTCTTCTTTTTCTTCTGCTGCTCCTGCTCCTGCTCCTGCTCCCCCTCCCCCTCCCCCTTGCAAGCCCAGTTGTAGACTGCATCAAAGCAAAGCTGCTTATTTTCGCTCTGAAGCTCCTCTCTCCGGTAAGATACTTCCCCATTTCTCAAAAACTCATTTTTGTGGTCACATCTTTTTTATTCCTTTCTTTTATATGGTCAAGTATGGTGTTTAACTACTGTGGAAAGATTAGTCTTTAATTCTTTGGTTTTATGGATGATATATGAAGCTGGGGCATGTGGGTATGGTTCATTGGCTCCAAGCTTCAATGGAGGATACCTTGCAGCTGGTGTTGCTTCTCTTTTTAGAGATGGTGTTGGGTGTGGAGCCTGTTATCATGTATGTGTATACTTTACTTGTGATAAATTAAGAAGGGTTTTTTAATTACTGAATGTAATTAATTTGGGGGTAACTGCGCAGGTACAATGCAAAAACCCAAAACTGTGTAGAGGAAGTGGTACTACTGTGATGTTGACAGATATTCATAAAAGCAATGAAACAGACTTTGTTTTGAGTAACAGAGCTTTGGTCTCCATGGCTAGTAAGGGTACGGCTAGAGAACTCTTAGGTCAAGGGATTATAGATGTGGAATACAGGAGGTAATTTTTTTTACTTCTTAGTTTGATTGTTTGTTTTTAATTTAATTTTTACTGGTGGTGGAGATAATTTAGGATTCAAAATCAAATGCTTTTTTATGTTAGCTTTTAGGACAGTGCGTGGTTACCTGCAAAACTCCTCCTTTTTTTTTTTTGATAGGCTCCTGCATTTTATTCATAAAAGGCTTAAAAAAGGCTGATGTTGTAGACATGTGTGTGCTTGAGCCAATGTGCCCGCCTGCAAGTTCTGCAACTAAATTTTTCCTTCACTTGATTTTCTTGCCGTAGTTTTTAGTGGTCTTCCAAGCTTTATCCCATTGTGTTATTCTTTGTCAAAAGGTTGTAACGAGTGGATCCTGCTGAACTACGCACTATGTCACATTAGAGCTTCACATTAGAATTTCAGCATATCCTTTTACTGCATTGGCATTCCTGTGGTCTCTATTGCTTAATTATTCGAATGTGGGTGGGGTAGAAGTGGTTTTTGTAGCTATGGTTAGGCATGCAGGAGAGAGTTTACTCAGTTCAGTCTCCACATTAGTGAGGTTGCCGTGTTTAACTTGACACTTACGAAAATTGATGATTCCTTGCCAGTGCTACCTATTCCCCAAATTTGTCCCCCATAATCATCCCCCAATGGGTGGCACACATTTTAGGCCCTTGATCCCCTCCCTTTGAGGTTAGCACGGGGTCCCATTTGTGTGGCATTGGACCACTATTTCTATGACACCTAATTGGGGACAATTATGGTGGATGGGAAGCATTTACTGTTTAAGCCTGTATTCTCTGGGTCTAGATTTTCAAAGCTCATTGCTGCATAAATTTTTGTCTACTGCCTAAAAAGTTAGATAATCTTGTGATTTGGGTACAATCCTAGACATGTGTGATTGGTCTATTTGTGTCAGTTGACCTTGGACCTTTGAGGTTCAAAGCTTGTCCAACTTAGGATTCATCACATAGCAGGTAAATATATTCTGCAGTTGAGATTTAATGGTCGAACAATTATTTAAGTTATCTTAAATATAAGAAGTACGGTAACTTTTCTTTAATAGAATGATAGACAAAGATTAAATCGTTGAGGTCTTTCTTTCTTTCTTTTTTCTTCTTCTGTAAAGGTGGTTTAGAAATAACTTGTGTTTGAAAGCATTAGTTGTATACATGTGCATTATACGTGTTGTTTACAGAAAAATTTGCGTTGTATGAAGATTTATCAGAACAAGTGAAAGTCTCGATTACTGGATTATTGAGTCATTGAATTATTGGTCTTTGACATAATTTATTTCTTGAAAACATACACTGATATACACAACTCAAATGTGCCATATTGGAGTTATGTTGAAACTGTATTACAAAAGTCAACAGTATAACAGTCGATAAAATGAGTGGTTTTGGCGAGGCTTTAACCAAATGAAAGCCCAATAATCCAATAACTCGATATTTCATCAGTGTTAGGTCTTCCATTATTTTGCATGAATCCTTGTTCAACATAGGTTTCTCTCTAAAGAGTTCGTGCAACGCGTGTGCATACGACTAGTGAAGGCAGTAAAGATAATAAATCTGAGACCCTTGAGAACACATGTTAGTTCAATTATCACTTTTTAAGATATTCTCAAAAATTTGAGTGTCAATTGTCATTCTGTTAGGGCATCTGATTTTCTTTTCTTCTACCTATTCAATAATAAGACAGGGCTATACCTGGCTGCTATTTGCTGTTTACTCATATGTTGTATTGGTCTGAGATCTTGAACACTCCTTTGAAGGGTGTAGGACCCCTTGTGGAGGGGGTGTTTAAGGTCTCAGCGATGTGCAACTTATAGTTTATTGTATGACTACACAGCAAAATCGGTGGTCTTAGCATTGTCTTCTAAGCCAAGAGATGCGATTTGGCAAAAGAGTTACATGTGGTGTTGGTTAAACCCTCGAAAGGATTCTAGCAAACATGGAATTCACACAAATAGTATCGAGAAAGCTAATTATTCTCATGTTTTCCCCTATTTTGATTGCAGGGTACCATGTATATACAAAAGCCTGAACTTGTCTGTAAGAGTGGAGAAAAACAGCAAGAAGCCACATTACTTGGCGGTTACATTCCTATACCAAGGCGGTCAAACAGATATCATGTTTGTTGAATTGTTAAAGGTAATTAGTGTTGATGACACCTAACTGGAGCTAGTTATATACTTAATCATCTCATCTGTTGAAGTAGTGATTAATGTGTAGTCTTAGTTAGACTAGGAACAAAGACGAAAGCAACCTGAAATTTATTTTGATCCACTTGTTTCAGCTGCACGAAACGCACCCATATGCCATGCGCAGAAACTATGGTGCAGTTTGGGATATGAGTAGTCCAATTCCAGATGCACCTTTGTATTTTAAGCTGTGGGTGATTGGAGGGTTTGATAAAAGAATTGTTTACTCAAAGAAGCCTTTGCCTGCTGACTGGAAGGCTGGGGAGATTTATGATTTGGGTGAGCAGATCAATGACGCCGTTGATGCAACTAGTGATCCCTGTACTCCTTGTACAAGTCCTTAGAGACGACCAATGTCTAAATCAGAGTTGATGTTTGTATCAATCTTTGTTTGGTTAATTAGATGATTAGATGCAGTGACAATGATGATAAGAAAGCATTGCGTATGAAGTTGTATTAATATCAGGAGACGGGATTGTAAAACTACTGTTAGATCATTTAAATTAGTGTTCCCAAAGATCAATTCCCATGAGAAAGTCTATAGCTTCGCATTTTAGCTAATTATTCTGCAGTTGCCAGTTGTCTGCATGAGACAACGACATCACACCAAAAGGATCCAAGAGAATCCAAATGTACCCTACAACCAACAAGCAGGGGCCTGATCTGTATTAAGTATACTAATGTATGTGCCTGCACATACTTCCATACTATCTCACCATTGAAGAATAATTATAATACGTGAAAATATCTATAGAATCTAATCTAAATTTGACCCCTCTTTCTTTTATAAACTCATCGATACCGATCAATTAGATGGTTTATATATGGCCTAATATGTAAAATGGACGGTTAAAAATAGATCATTATTTATAGATGATTAAACTGGTCTTTAATAATTGTTTATTATTAATTAAAAAAATCTATTACACGGTTAAATTAGTAGTGGTCAAATTAAAAACCTGTTACACGATCACATTACCTACTTCTACGGTCAATTAGTTATATATAATTTCACGGTCAACTAGTTTTAATCTTTCTGGCAGTTACTTTACTTCTTTCTGTTTTTCTCGCTTTTGTGTTACACGGTCAAATTACATGGCTAGTTGGTTTTATTGGCCATCGGTTGTTGTTTGAACAAATAAAAAAAACATTAACACTGCACCTTGGACTTAAACCATTTTGCTAATCTCTAGGTTTCATTCCATTATACCAATAATGGACTTCTTCAGTCCCATTTTAGGCTTACTATAGATTCATTAATTGAGTGATTAATCACAGACGATAAACAAATAGAATATTAAGAGATTAATAAATGGAGTTAGTTTACCGTTTGAATCGACTAAGATGGTACACATGATTATCATCAGCGTTTTCAAGTGAAATATTCTTTTATCTTTGTGTTTTGAGTAAAAATTGAGATTATCACTAAATTATGAAAACTATAATTTTCAATGACCTGGTGATAATTATACTTTTTCACAAAACATAGACAATTCAAACAGATGAAAATTACTATTATCACTGATTTGTGAAAATCATAATTTTCAGTGACCCAGTGATAATTGCACTTTTTCATAAACGCAAACGATACTAACAGATAAAAATTACTATTATCACTAAATTAAGAAAACTAGAATTTTCAGTATAAGAAACTAGGCATACGAAGTATAAGAAACCCTTTGTTATCAGGTCAAATGTTTACTTCATTTCATGATAAAAGATATTACAATTAGAATTAAAGACTTAAAAAGGACAAACTTGAAAGATACTTCTATATGGCAAATATAGTAAACCATCAATAACTTCACAAGGGACATACAAATTTGCTGCATTTGATGTCAGAGTAGATAACAATGCAACCCCCTTCTTGCAGACTATTGGAACGCACAAAATCCTCTGTATGAAAATACAATTATGAATCTGCTGAAAAATTCTTATTGTTTTCTCTGCTCTACACGGTCATCTCATCTTATGAAGGAGGTAGGTGGTAAAAAGAAGGTTAACTGATAGGTACTACACTATGTCGGCATTCTGCTACCACAAGGCTCTCCTGTGTTCTAAAAGGTTTCATTGGGTCTTGTCCTTATTTTCACGTTTGTATTCTTTTACTACTAAATGGCTCATATATTGGCTTAGGCCTTAGGGCTTGAAGTCAATTCACTAGCACAAAGCTACAAACTCAAACGAATATGGACCCATATACTGATATATTGAAGAACTAAAAACTTCACATATCCCAAAATGTATGTCATAAAAACCTAAACATCTTCCATTAACCATTACTTCAATTTATAATCACATGTTTTTTATTTCATTAAATACTATAGGTATAGTCAAAAATATAATATAAGATTGTCCTGAATTGTAAGGTCAGATCCAATTTATAGCATGTGACTAAAATTCATACTGGAAAACAGGCGTGGGCTGTTATAGTATATGACCAAAATTCATTCTGGAAAACAGGTGCGGGAGAATCTAACATACTACATGTACGAGAGAGATAAACTTCAAAATAAATTAGTAAAGAAAACAGGAAAATAGAATTTACTTGTGTTTTCAAGGAGATACATCCTACTCTTGTTGTTCGACCAAAATCTGAAACCAGAATGAAATCCATGTTCAGAAAGAAAATAGATACAAAAACTTAACAACGACCGACTAAAAATGATTTGTTAATATAGCGTATGTTCCAGACGCGTGACACTCCGATATCTTCCATAGTAATTGAGATCCCATTTCTTGCTTCAAGTTCCGGTAGATACATTTCCGCTTTTTTCTGATACATTTGATTAAACAAAAAAACAAATATCAAATTAAATTCCACTGTGCAAAATACAAAATATACACATTTTAATAGAGCAGGTAGTGGCGGACCATCCAAAACCATCATCAATGGGGAAAATTGAAATACGTAGTTATCACCTTAAAACATGGGTTTCAAAATGCAAATACAGTAAAAGGCAAGGAAGCCATACAATCCTTGGAAACTAGCACCAAACAGTCAGATACAAAAAGAAGATTATTAGATTTGATAGCTTGAAAATATGGTTCAAATGCCATTGGTGCCTAGTCTGTTTGAATTGCTTCATTCTAGCCTAAGAAAACAAATCAGAAAGAAACTGAATATAAAGATTCGAAAGAAGTGCAAACTGTATAATTTAGTTAGTGAAACAGGAAAAAAAATCATTAAGTCATTTTATCGAATGCATAAGGAACAACAAATAAAGATTAATAACTACATTACATAAACTAAACAGTCAATCTTTATTTAACTTAAACTAACTCATTCATTGAAAACTTGTGAAAACTAAACTTATCACACAAAAAATTAGCCTATGGGTGATTATTTGATTTTTCAATGGTTACCCAAAAAGAAGCAAGAACAATACGTTAAGAGGATCAAGTAATGAAACCTAAATAGCATATAAAATCACTTACGTTAAGAGGATTTTGATTACGGAGTAAAGACTGTGATAACTCAGATCTACTTAAAGTTTATCTGAAAAAACCTGATTGAAGAGATTGGCAAGTTAAAATAGAGGATGAAAGGTGATAAGGGGATGTTTAAAATCAGAACTTGGATAAATAATACAAAAAATTACAAATATAGTGAATCATTACATGATCACAAACATACCATATCAGGTGTTAGATTTATAGGAATCATTAACAACTTTTATTTGCTGCATTAAGAAGAAAACATCTACTCTTAATACATGGCAGTAACAATCCGTAATGAATAAAAAGTGTGATAATCGAAAAAAAAAAGAGGCAGAGGCCTTACCGGCTAGTTGGTTGATGGAATTAATGAAAAAGATCTAACAATTTTTTTGGCTCTCGACTGTCAAAAGGTAAAGAATAAAATGGGAAGCTGAAAAATAAAAAAGAGGTTAAAATAGGCGTGATAAATAAGAAAACAAAGATTCAAGAGATTTCCCTATATATTTGGGTTTTGACATTTTTTTAGTATGCATAAATTTAGGTAATCTTTTTAAGATGCGATAAATATCAAAATTAATTTACTTAAACATGTTCATTTAATAAACTAATACTAATATAATAAATTATGTGTTTCACATATAATGTATCTTAATGGTGGGTTTCAGATAAAGAAGAAAAAAAAATGGGCTAAAAATAAGTTTTTCCATTATAATATATACATATTTTTTTGCGAATTTTAAGAAAATGCCACACTGTTATTATCTGATAGAATAAAATGTCATTGTTTTTTTCATTTGAATTAAATGCCACTATCGTTAAATTACCGGTCTGGACCCACATGATTGGTCAAAATATCGCTGACTTAATATATGAAGCTAAAATTATAAAGCTACCCTGAAGTAATATTACAACATACACTATCCATGACCATCCACCTGTGTATTATATTGACGACTCAAAATAAGTAACGCTAGATTGTTACACTGGCGAAAATAAAATTATGATCCTATCTTTAGAGCAACCACAGCGGTTGACCATACCAAATACCAAAGAACAAAAGTGGTCTTTGGTCTGCTAAAAGCAACCACAACGGTCGAGTAGAAGTGGTATTTGGTCAACTTTTTTCACTTTTTCGGAACAAAAATGGTTCCAAAACTGGACCAAACGTATATACACTCGAGCAGTGTGCTGGCATCCCGTTTATTGACTAGCGTTACGTTATGAAACCGTTTGATTGCAGGCGTTTTCTTAGGATAATGTTTAAAATTAAGCGCGTAATAGTAGAGTGACGCCTGATGAAACGGCCACACAAGAATGCGTTTGATGTAACGCTACACTAACACAACACTCAATGAAGAAGCGTTACGCAAATGTATGCCTGAATCAAATGTAACTCCACTATAACGCCAAAGCAACAGGCGCAATTGTAGCGCAACGTCCTTTCACCGGGCGTCACTGTATTGCGACGCCTGGTAACCAAGCGTAACCGTATGATGACGCCGGTACCTCAAGCGTAGTTTTAGGCCTCCGCCGAGACAAATAACGGCTTTATAGAGGTGCGCCCAACACCAAGCGTTCCCCTACGGCTGCGTTTAGTTATGATGTCAGTTTTGGTTACCGTTGAGATTTCTGTTGAGAAAACTTGCCGTTGAGCTAGAGATATCCGTTGAGATATCCGTCCAGAAAAGTTACCGTTGATTTGCTTGTAACGGCTAATTTTTTCTCAATCTATATAAATGAATTGGTTTATTGATTGTTTCATCTACTACAAAGACATTTCACATTTCATTTTTACTTGGATACAAGAAACGTATAGGTTTTTCAAATTGCTGGTCTTTCAATTCAGTTTCAATAATGGCACCAAAACCAAGAGGTCCAAATTTTACTACAAATGAAGATGTAAAGATGTGTCTGATTCATTTATCAATATCTCAATATTGTAGTGTTGGTTCCGATCAATCAGAAGAAAGATTATGGTCTCGCATCAAAGCTGGAATGAAAGAAGCTATACCTACAATGCCGAAACGCAGTTGGACCTCCATTCAAAAACGATTCCAGGGAATATGTAAAGATGTGGCGCTTTACTCTGCAAAGGAGGCGGAAGTGGAACGTGAACACCATACTGGATGGGGCCCAGAAACAAAGGTAAGTGGATGTTTAATTTTTATGCACTGCCTTATTATAGTTTTGAATTGTATGTCGTGCACTAAACTTTTTCTAAATAAAAACAGATTCAAGATGTAAGGAAGCTATTCAAGGAAGCTAATGGTGGCAAACAATTTAAGCATGAAGAGTGCTACGCAATTATGTTAGAAAATATCAAATATTCACGACGATCAATAACTTTTTTCGGTTCATCACAAGCTGAAGAAGATTCTGAAAGTAGTGATGATAACCGAGAAAGACCGGGAACAAGCCAAGGACAATCCAGTGGATATGAAGAAATATGAGATATACCTAACACGTATCATCGCCAGATGGGAAAAAAAATAGGCTAAACGACTGAAGCAAACAGGGAGAGTAAAATCCAGTCCCCAACAAGAAGCCTTGGACACAATTATTAACAACCAACAAAACTTCAACACCAGTTATACATAAATAACAAAAATGAAGTTGGCGCAGAGAGACTCCGAGTTTACAGCAAAAGAGGAGTTTCGCATAATGATGACGGACGTCTCCCATTTGGATCCCGCAACAAAAGAGTACTTTGAACTTAGGAAGCAAGAGATTTTACAGAAAAGGAGAAGGCAAGCTTAAATCATTCTCGTCTTACCTAAAACAGTAATGAAATTTCAGTGTACATTTTCCTTCAATTAATGAAAACTATAAATTTTGAGTCATTGAATAGACTGTCACTTATTCATAACAACAAAACATAAGTACATGTTAAGATATCTCATTTTCCTATGAGTCGCGGTTTAACTTAGCACGTGCAACAAGCCTTTAAACCCCTAAGTTCCCCTATCGGACGAGTGGTGTCTCGGGAGGGTTTACAAGAGATATACCCCCAAAACCTATCCGCATGGTTTAGTAATTTTTCATACATCACCAAAATCCGACCATAAATGTTCGATCAAGTCATTTCGTAATCGAATATGCGTTTCTTTGCTGTGTACTGCAAGTCGGCATTGGTGAGTTTGCATCCTCGAAAGTTCAGCAGTATGTTGTATCGAAATATTAACCGGTGCATGGTACCTCCCTTGATCATATTCATGTGGCCAATCACCGGGTAGACGTTCATCCTCCACAATCATATTATGGAGAATAATAACAGTTTTCATTATATATGCAAGTGCGTCCGGATTCCATATTCTTGCTGGTTGTTTGGCGATGGAAAATTGGTTTTGCAGTACACCAAAGCCTCGCTCTACATCTTTTCGGCAACCCTCTTGCATTGCTGAAATTTTTCGTTTCTTTTGTGAATCTGGATGTTTAAACGACATGATAATGGTAGCTATCTCTGGGTATATCTCATCACCAAGATAATACCCTATATCATATTGGTTTCCGTTCACCTCAAATTTCACTGGTGGTGTCTTCCCATTGATAAGGTTTCTAAAAATATAAGAACGGTTCATGACATTGATATCATTGTTGGAACCAGGCATACCAAAAAAAGCATGCCAAAACCAGAGATCTTGTGAAACCACTGCCTTTGTAGGCAATGTAGGCACCAGATTCGGCCGATGGGCATCTGTCCCATTTCCAATGCATACAATCTACACTGCCGAGCATCCCAGGAAATCCCATGGCCTTGTTCTGATTAAGCAATAGTTCAACATCACGTTCGGTTGGGTTGCGCAAATAGTCATCTTCATATAAATGCACAATCGTCTTACAAAACCTACGTGTTGCTTCCAATACAGTGGTTTCTCCAATGCGTAAGTACTCATCTATTGCATCTTGCGCACATCCATAAGCTAACATGCGAATTGCAACTGTTATTTTCTGGTGCGGGGTTAATCCAAGACGGCCGACTGCATCCCTTTTTTGAACAAAATAAGGATTAATTGACACGACATCACCCAAGATACGGTTGAACAATTCTCGTCGCATTCTAAATCTTCTACGAAATACATTAGGTGGAAAAGTCGGGTTTATGGAAAAGTAATCTCTCCAGAGAAGCCTTGCTCCGGCCTCACGTTCTCTTTGTATTTGGATACGAGTATGTGGCCAGTCCATATTTGAAACGACCAATCCCAAATCGAGTGCTTGGTTATGTTGGGTAATTACAAATGAATCTTCGTCTGATGAGTAAACACTGTTATTACTATCATCATCAGATGTCGAATATGGAGTTGAAGGATGAGGAGGAATAGAAGAAGAAGAAGAAGAAACATAATACATATTGTTATTCTGATTGTATGCCATTGGTTGGGGAGGTTTGTAGTTTTGGTTTTGGTTCCAATGGAGAATCGTGTGTTCATTTTATAGGCATATTAAGATAAGTATTTGAGCACATTCATATTGCTACACACTTTTGGTATTTTAAAAATTAACTGGGTTCAGTCAAGTGGGGTGAATAGACGTGACAACAAAAACTGCAGGTAATATGCAAAGCTAAGATATTCAAAAGTGTCGGTTAAGTTAACAAGGCATGAGATGACAAGACAAAACATGTAAATAAAAAAGCTTACAATTATCTATGGAGATGACAAGACAAAGCATGTAACTTTAAAGGATATGAACACTATAAAAAAAACGGGTTTAAGCGACTGGTCGTTTTAAGTCGCTTAAAGACCCTTTTAAGTCGCTATAACCGTTATAGCGACTAAATGTGGCGCTCGCTACGTTGGTTGCCCAAAGCCATGTATATCAAAGCCTTGAGCGACCATGCAATCGCTCTAGTAATAAACCAACTAACCTTAAGCGAGTACGTTTCTCATTGCTTAACATTTAGACCAACTAACATGGAGCAAGTAAAATTGTGATCGCTTAACATCTAGACCAACCAATATAGCAAGTAAACTACCAATCGCTTCAGATATATCAATCATTCTAAAACAAGTAAAATACTTAGTTGATAGATACATGGAGCAACTCGACCTAAATTTGCTTGGTTAAGGTTTTAAGCGATCAAATTGTTTTGCTCGCTAAAAGCGATTTTTGATTTTGATTGGTCTGAAGTTAGTTGCTCAAGCTTTTGAGGTAGCAAAGTTTTTAAACTACCTAGTTGGAAGAGCTATTAAACTACCTAGTTGGAAGATATATAGAGTTTGAAGTTACTTAGTTAAGATTTTAAGCGATCAAATAATTTTACTTACTAAAAACAGATTGGCCTAAAGTTGATTGCTTAAAGTATTAAGCAATCAAATTATTTTGTAATCCTAATTGCTTAAAGTATTAAGCATTCAAATTATTTGGTAATTCTGATTGCTTAAAGTTTTAAACGAGCAGATATTTTTGCTCACTAAAAACAAATTTTGATTTAGATAATCCTAAATTATAATTATTATTAATAATTAATATTAAACATTATCACTAATTAAGACTATATAATTAAAAATAAATAACAAAAGTAAATTAAAATTAATACTAAAAACAATTATGAATCAAATTAAAATCATAATTGATTAACTTTGTTATTAATGAATTTAATTTAAAGTATTATTCAGTCAAAAAAATTACAATCATTTAGCCTTCAACGGAGTTGATTCAGTATTAACGCACAATGTCATATCCATCTTTGTAGTACTTCAGTAACGTACCCAAAGGAACTTCAGGAGAATGTGCTTCATTCAAAAGCTCAATCCCCAATAGAGATGGATCGCTTCCAGACCTGCAAATGAAAGATGACATACTAATTAGGAGGTGCAGATAGAAATTCTATATGCTCATTCACAATAAGCAATTGTCATAAAGACTGTTGTAAGAGCAGTTAGCAATTAGGAGGTGCAGATAGAAATTTTACTTGGAAGCTAGGAATTCTATACCATCAAGATAATCAGACAACAAGAAAAATTAAGAGGTTCACTTACAATAGGTTTGGCATGGATAAAACCATCAAAATTTGGACCACCCATTTTTCTAGAGTTATTTTAATACTATGAAAACTCACTTGCTCAGCAAAGGATGTTAGAATACTGGCTTGGAGAGTCTGAATAGGACTTTCATAAGTCAACCTGCTTGGCTCAAACACAAACATTCCTGTAGTAAAATAAAAAGGAGGTGAACCCATTTCAGCAGGCCATGTAACTTTCTCAGGGCACTGTTGGCAGTAGCCGATTGAATATTGTGGCGAATGACTCCATTGCCTCTCGCAAAAACAATCCATCACCGTGTATAAATATCCATATGCAGCATCGAAAAGATGGTCTATATTCTCAAACACTTGTATATCAACATCTAAATACATCATCTTGTTGTACTCCTCAAACTGTACACAGAAAATAGCCACTGATAATGAGTTAACGAAACCACTACTGCTTGAATGTTAGCGAAGTGTATAAATGGTTTGAGTGTTAATAAAAATTACGTGCTAAGTTTGATATAAACCTTAGACCAGCAAGTTTAGCATTAGTATACAGTGATGGATATATGCATGAAACTACTTACATCCCATATGCGTAGTTTAGAGTAGTTGATCACATAATATGCCATAGCAAACTGAATCTGATTTTCCGGTGGATAAATTGGCTCGATTTCTCTTAGAATACACCCTAAGCATCATCTAGGTGTAGCCAACACCATTTGGCAAAAAGGATAAACATTTGAAACCCCGTTCCCTGTTTTAGCAATGTAACTATTCAGCCAATGCGGAGTTATATTCAAGCTAACGCACACTTCACTTAGTAATTATAGAAGTTTATTTAAGCTAATGCAGGCCTAATTCAATAATAAAATATTAATATAGTCGGAAAGACCTTATAATTTGTCTCTGTGGTTTGGGACACTTGAGTCCATGATGATTCAGTGCTGTTTCAACATTTCTCCACCATAAATGCTGTCTGAACTATTCTCATCTCAATCGTCTCAGCCACTAAATGCCGTCTATCATGCATTGCGGTCAGTAAAAGAATTAGAGCTTTGATCAATCTATCATGCACTGCAGGCACTAAAAGAATTGTACCCTTGCGCAACCCTTGATCAATGATGTTCCTAAGCAACCTTATTATTGTTCCTACCCGCAACAAAAAGAAATATCAAATTAAATTTACAAACTAAAAGATGTGTGAAGTAACCTACCACATACTGTAGATAGGCAGAAGCACATGTCATGTCATCTTAATATATAACGTTATGCATACCATCTTGTTCTGGTAGATTTCAGGCATCGGCGTAGAAGCCACCTCTTGATCAAGTTGTTCCCACACACTAGACATATCACAGACGGATTTTGAACAAACAGGGCATGAAAACCTGCAAAAGATAGTAAGATCCATCATGAATCAACTCGCCTGGGTACCAAAGGTGAAATAATTAGAAACCCCCTATCTACTGCTTCAAACTTCTAAGTTATATAGTTCAAGAATACTTACTGAAAATGTGTTTCCATCTCTTTCAAGCAATCCAAGTGTAGCGTATGCCCACATGGTAGTACGCTAATGTCTTTGGTAGAATCGAACACATACTGAAAAAGCAAAAAAAGAGAAGTCATACAACAAATCAGAATTCATATTCAGAAAATCACAACAAAAGAAGAAAACAAGGAAAACTTCAGTTTTTACCTCGAAGCAGATATGACAATTATGATGCATTGCTCTTTCAACACAACAGTGTGAGTTCTTCAACGATTTCGCATAACAGCATTTTGTAGTAAGATTTAACAAACATGTAAACACCCCACAGTTAGATACTAAGAATCAATTAAGATGCTCCCCAGAACATAATCATTCCGAGGGGATGGACTTTCTTACCACATTTATAAGAAGTTTTCCTTCAAGACCTAATAAATCAAACAGAGAAAAAAGGTTAGAATTATATGATATCAAAAATAACTCATATGTAATAAAAAAAAACTATGAAATCTAAGTTCATAGATTCACTTAGTGGAAGTTCGATCAGATTTCCTCTTTTGTTGTTGTTGCAGAAGTAGTAGAATGACATGAGTTAGGGTTTACAGAGAAAATGGAGAAGGTGGGAAGCGGACGAGAAGGAAGTAGAGATTAGGTTTAGTGATTTTCTCTCTCTTCTATGGTTAAATATGAAAAGTTAATTTTACCTCGAGTAACTGATCAAAGAGATTGACGGACATGATTTGTTGTTTGTGTATTCCCCACGTGTGCTTCTTTTTGTGCTAAAAAAAGAAAATTTGAACGGTGGATAAGCGACCTCATACGGATCATGAAGGTTTTGGATAGTCCAGATTTGATGTTGGATTATCATACGGATTAAGACAAGTGTTTGGGTTAAACTATATCAATTTTCATCAATTTCACTCGATTTCACTCAATTTTTTATCGAACCGACTTGAATACACTCAATTTTGATCGATCTTACTCAAACTATATCAATTTTTCATCAATTTCACTCGATTTCACTTAGATTTATTGAATTTTATTCAATCTCAATCAAACTTATTCATTTTTTATCGATCTAATAAATCTGACGATATCAAACTATGATTTCATCAATCTCACTAAAATTCACTCAATTTTTTATCGAACAGACTAGAATACACTCAATTTTGATCGATCTTACTCAAACTATATAAATTTTTCATCAATTTAACTCTATTTCACTTAGATTTATTGAATTTTATTCAATCTCAATCAAACTTGTTCATTTTTTTTATCGATCTAACAAATCCAACGATATCAAACTATGACTTCATCAATCTCACTAAAATTCACTTAATTTTGTATAAAACCGACTTGAATACACTCAATTTTGATCGATCTTACTCAAATTATATCAATTTTTCATCAATTTCACTCGATTTCACTTAGATTTATTGAATTTTATTCAATCTCGATTAAACTTATTCATTTTTTTTTATCAATCTAACAAATCTAACAATACCAAACTATGATTTCATCAATCTGACTAAAATTCACTCAATTTTTATCGAAACGACCTGAATACACTCAATTTTAATGGATCTTACTCAAATTATATCAATTTTTCATCAATTTCACTCAATTTCACTTAGATTTATTGAATTTTATTCAATCTCAATCAAACTAATTCATTTTTTTATCGATCTAATAAATATGACAATATCAAACTATGATTTCATCAATCTCACTAAAATTCACTCAATTTTGTATAAAACCGACTTGAATACACTCAATTTTGATCGATCTTACTCAAATTATATCAATTTTCATCAATTTCACTTGATTTCACTTAGATTTATTGAATTTTATCCAA
>JAJJMC010030977.1:24249865-24263522 GCA_023531435.1 Papaver californicum | reverse complement strand
CGATTTGAATACACTCAATTTTGATCGATCTTACTCAAATTATATCAATTTTTCATCAATTTCACTCGATTTCACTTAGATGTATTGAATTTTATTAAATCTCAATCAGACTTATTCATTTTTTTTATCGATCTAACAAATCCAACGATATCAAACTATGATTTCATCAATCCCACTAAAATCAACTCAATTTTTTATCGAACAAACTAGAATACACTAAATTTTGATCGATCTTACTCAAATTCTATTAATTTTTCATCGATTTCACTCGATTTCACTTAGATTTATTGAATTTTATCCAATTTCGATCAAACTTATTCATTTTGTTATCGATCTAACAAATCTAACGATATCAAACTATGATTTCCTCAATCCCACTAAAATTCACTCAATTTTTTATCGAACAGACTAGAATACACTAAATTTTGATCGATCTTACTCAAATTATATCAATTTTTCATCAATTTCACTTTGATTTATTGAATTTGATTTAATCTCAATCAAACCTTTTCATTTTGTTATCGATCTAACAACTCTAACGATATGAAACTATGATTTCATCAATCTCACTAAAATTCACTCAATTTGTAATCGAATCGACTTGAATACACTCAATTTTGATCGATCTTACTCAAATTATATCAATTTTTCATCAATTTCACTCGATTTCACTTAGATTTATTGAATTTTATTCAATCTTAATTAAACTTATTCATTTTTTTAGCGATCTAACAAATCTAACTATATCAAACTATGATTTCATCAATCTGACTAAAATTCACTCAATTTTTTATCGAACAGAATTGAGTACACTCAATTTTGATCGATCTTACTCAAATTATATCAATTTTTCATCAATAAATCAAAGTAAAATCGAGTGAAATTGAACAAAAATTGATATAATTTGAGTAAGATCGATCAAAATTGAGTGTAGTCAAGTCGGTTCGATAAAAAATTGAGTGAATTTTAGTAAGATTGATAAAATCATAGTTTGATATCGTTAGATTTGTTAGATAGATAAAAAAATGAATAAGATTGATTGAGATTGAATAAAATTCAATAAATCAAAGTGAAATCGAGTGAAATTGAAAAAAAATTGATATAATTTGAGTAAGATCGATCAAAATTGAGTGTAGTCAAGTCGGTTCGATAAAAATTGAGTAAATTTTAGTTAGATTGGTGAAATCATAGTTTCATATCGTTAGATTTGTTAGATCGATGAAAAAAAGATGAATCTTTTAAATTTACATTTTTTTTGCTGAAATCATAGTTTCAAGTTCAGGGTTCATGGGACCCTATATCGTTATCCACCTTTTAAATTTACAAAATTTACATTTTTTTTTATGAATCTTAATTTACAAAATTTGTTAGGTTACGTTGCCGACATTCGAAATCCAATATCCAACTTTCAAATTTCCATTTCAGTAAGATGGTAACTAACACACACAATGGTAACTAACACAAAATGGTAACTAACACAAAATTGAAACAAACACAGAATCCGTATGACCATCCAAAAAAAAATCTGGACCATCAAAAGCAAAGCAGGATCCGTATGAGGTACCATCACCACCGTTAATTGTTTTTTATCAAAACCCTTCACAAAAATATCTCTTTCATTTTCAACATTTTCTTTTCTCTCTCTCCCAATTTGAGCCGCATCACCACCATCACCAATCTGAGAAAACTAGGGTTCCATCACGAGAAGGTAAACACCAACATTTTCTTTTCTTTTCATTGATGTGTACCCTGAACACTACGTACCTCAAGGAGAGGAATCAAGGTTCCATCTATGTTATGACCAAAGAACTCAAACACAAACTCATATACCAGTGTGCGAATGGTGGTGCCAGTTTCCATGGACATGGAACTGTTCAATTATGAAGAAAGGTAAAAAATTTATCATTTAGAAGATTGAACATTATTCAGCTGAATTTTTCTTTTACTATTTGTTTGCTCTTGAGGTGTTTTCCGTGTTCCTGGAGGAAAATGAAAATGGTTTTAATCAAATCCTAAAACCAAGCAACAAATTTGATTTCGATTTAAAAACTTAATTTTCTAATTTATCCCCCAAATCAATGCGAGTAATTTTGGTTAAGGGCCTATGTAAGGTTCTTATTTTGAATTAGATTGTTGCTTTTCTCCTTTGATACAGGCCAGTGTGGTACACCGAATGGAGAGAAGAAGTTCATTCTGCTTTTGAAAGCTTGTATCCTGGGAAGACACTTGGGTTTAAGGATGGTGCAAATTAACTTATTAGTTTTCTTTCCGACACTTCTGTTCTCATTTTGAATGAAGCTGTAGAACATGTTGCTTATGCAGATGGTATCATTTTGAACAAGGTGAGTATATCCCAATTTTATTTCTTTTGGGTTCTATGGGACATATATGATCCGTCGGGTAAGTGTGGGGATGCTATTCACTATACAATCATAACTTTTCTAAGTTTCTTATAACTTGTTTTGTTCTATCATTCTAGGTTTGAATGATAATTTTTATTTTATCTTGTGCAGGTGGATTTGGTGAGTGAGGAGGAGTTGGGCGTTGAATACGAGAATTAAGGTAAAATTTCTCATTTCTGCAACATTCTTTGCTAAGTTTCACTAATTTGGGAGAATCTGTTGCTTGACTAATTTGGGAGCATTTGTTGCAGGGTATCAACAGCATGGCACATATTAAACAAGCTAAGTTTGGAGTTGTTGACATGGACTTTTTTCTCGGTGTGGGAGGATATGGTCTTGATAGGTTAGTAACTATGTTACATCCAGCATTTGTTCTGCTCATTTTTGTATAGAGTCTATAGACTAATATGTTTCTCCTGGTATTTGGTTTCGTTTCCTAGCATTTTGAACTTTGTGCTTTTGGATTTTCACAGGATTGAATCTGAAGTTCAGGTAGATTAACCTCACTGCTGTTGGTTTCGTTTCCTAGCATTTTGTTTTACTTTGATAGAAATTTCTGGCCAACTAGACATTTCAATCTAATCCGTTTATGTGAAATCTTCTTTTGTTTTTATGATTGAATTAAAAAAAAATATATCGATTTTTGGCAAAGTGGGTTTTCAATTTGTTGTAATTAGGATTGAGTTTTTCGATTTGGGTGTTTAAATAATAAGGGAAATTCGAGATTTCTAGAATGGGTTTTATAAATCGAGGTAATTTTCAAAAGGGTTTTGATATTAGGGGTCTGTACATGACTTTTGATTTAAAGAAGATTCGCAACTGCCATGTGATTTTATTAACTGCTGCTTTTTGAAATTGATCTGTAACTGCTTGTGAAAGGAAGACATAGACCTAATTTGGTTTAGAATGTGAACAACAATGAATCTGTAACTGCTTAAGTTATTTTTGTTGTTCATATTCTAACCCAAATACTTATAGTGAATAGAAGTTGTTTGCTTCGTAGTGGTCAGTGGCAATTTAAAAGTACTGTGTGTTTTTGCAGGTTGTATGTTGTGCATATTGTCTTATGAGATTTTGGTTTTCTTCTGTTTCTATGTTTCAATCACATGATATGATTATGTACAGGTTCTGGTTAACTTTAAGGTCTCACTTTAACAGGGTGTCTTTAAATGGGAACCTATCTAGGGAACTCTGAAAGGGTTATTTAACATGGGCAATATGATCCGGATATACAGTGGTGGATCCTTGTTAGTTTATGAATTGCTTTTACTCATTTTTTGTGTGCAAACAGATTTTTTGGTTTCCAGCAGTACCCAAGAAACTATTGCTCATTGGCTCACTGGGACTGTTATGCTTGTATTTGGGTTTCCTTGTGTTGATTATTTTTTTTTATTATTCATGTAATTAGGTACATAAAGTATCTGACCAAGAAATACTTGAAGAAGCACAATGTTAGGGACTGGCTGAGAGTCATTGCATCCAGCAAAGACCGTAATGTCTACGAGTTGTGATACTTCAACATTGCTAAAAATGAAGCCGAGGAGGAGGATTAGTTTGATTTACTTAATCCTTCTGCTAGTTTGTAATATCTTTGGAAAAAGAGAGAAAACATCATACCAGTTTTAGATTTCAGAGTAGTACGTTGAATTGGTGAACACAAGTGACTGCATATTTTTTGCTACCAAAAAAGTTTCAAGAATTAATGATCTAGCTTGTTAAAACCTTGCCTTATGTTTCGTTTGTTCTTTGCAAATGCTATATGCATGCTTACTTTCTACATTTACCTGTTAGTTCGTAACCATGTTTACTTCTTTAATTCTTATTTAATATCTTGTCTTTTAAATAGGATTCTTAATCCCGTTAATTATGGAGGTTAATGAAATAGTTTTTAGTACCAAATAAATTAATCCCATTAATTATGGAGGTTAATGAAATCTTTTTTAGTATCAAATAGCTGTTAGAAAGGACGCTAAATTGTACAATTAAGTCTAATGGTAAGCAATTTTATTGAATATTTCTCAATCTCACCAAATTTTATTCATTATCTATCAATTTGACCAAAAATGGAGTAATTTAAACACAAACATTATTTTTGTTTTTAAAGTCTAAAACACACACATAATGATCCTTAAATTGTTTATCTGGACAATAGAAAACCAAAAATATCTGATCCAATGAATATAAATATAGATTTAGGAAATCATTATTCTTTGGATTTTTTCTGAGGTTATTAATTTTTTTTCTTCCATAAATACATATTCCTCGATATTAAAATATATGAATATTTTACTAATTAAAATATGTATAATATTTAGACAAAAATAATTAAAAAATAATCAAAAAAGGGTGTTATAACCAAGTATAATCGTACTAAAATGGACAAATACGATTTTTTTCCAATGAGTCACACGGATCACAATCCATATGACTAGATAAAACTAGGTATAAAGCGTTGATGGATTTTGATCACACGGTCTATCTTTCTCCCTCAAGTAATTCATTTTTGAACATGTGGTGGTGGCTTAAATTTAGTTGCTGAGAGAGGTTTGAGCAACCAATTCATTTTCTGTTGCTACGAGTCTGTGCCTCAAAGTGAATAGCTACATGATCACTTTTTTAGATGCTATAAGTTACTTGAAAAACGGATCTAGCAATTAAACATATTTGGTCCTGGCTCAAACTTAGTTGCTGAGAGAGGTTTGAGCAACCAATTTATTTTGTTGTTGCTACGAGTCGGTGCCTCAAAGTGAGTAACTATATGATCAACTTTTAGTTGCTATAAGTTACTTGAAAAACATATCTAGCAATTAAACATATTTGGTTGTGGCTCAAACTTAGTTGCTGAGAGAGGTTTGAGCAACCAATTTATTTTGTTGTTGCTACGAGTCGGTGCCTCAAAGTGAATAACTATATGATCAACTTTTAGCTGCTATAAGTTACTTGAAAAACATATCTAGCAATTAAACATATTTGGTTGTGGCTCAAACTTAGTTGCTGAGAGAGGTTTGAGCAACCAATTTGTTTTGTTGTTGCTACGAGTCGGTGCCTCAAAATGAATAGCTACATGATCAACTTTTAGCTGCTATAAGTTACTTGAAAAACAGATTTAGCAATTAAACATATTTGATTGTGGCTCAAACTTAGTTGCTGAGAGAGGTTTGAGCAACCAATTTATTTTGTTGTTGCTACGAGTCGGTGCCTCAAAGTGAATAACTACATGTTCATTATTTTAGTTGCTATAAATTACTTGAACAAAGGATCTAGCGATTAAGTGTATTTTTTTCGTTGCTAAAAAATAGTGGACACATGTTTATTGCCGCCAAAATTTTTGGCAGTTGCAATTTTAGACGCTTAAACTGTTTAAGCGACTAAATTTTTGAGCTCTTGCTAATATTTTAGACGCTTAAACCCGTTTTTCTTGTAGTGGAATTATAATAAATCAGTAGATTACACTTAAACACTTAAGCAAACCTAATAGTGAAACTTTAAGCATTGGCTTGTAGGACGCGTGGACGACGTTCTTCACTTCTTGGGAGAATAATCAACACAAAAGGATTGAATTCTTCCATCACCCTTAGGATCTCGAAATGAGGTTTGTACCTGAAATATGAACGTTTCCATCTTGTCCATTCCTCCAGAGATCTGGCAACAACTTCATCATCAGTTTCGTTCCTAATGCGAAATTCATTCACCTTAGCGGTTAAAGAAGAAAATTCTAGTACTTCCTCTGTGATTTCCACATATCGACAAAAAAGGACTGCTCTGTTCCGGTTGTTGGGATTACCGGTTTCGTTACAAAAGTTAGCATGGGTATGTTCTAACCATTGCATGCTCATTGAACCATTCATCCGATGTTCATGACCCCTTGCAGGATAATGTAATACTATGTTTCGACATATGGATAAATCTTCTTCTAGGGTAAAATTCTCTGCATTAAGCCTAAAATTTTCGTAATCTGACATTACATGAAAACAAGAGATTAAAATTTTTCTCTGAAATGTAAAAGATGTGGATTTGAAATGGGAATGATAGATATAAGTTCATTTATTTATAGGTGTATCAGAATACAAATTATAGCCGTTGATCAAAGGTAACAATTCAAAACGGTAACAAAATTGGAAATCGAGATTTGTTTGAAAATTTCAAGATTTTGTACAATCACAATGGTATTTTGAAAATTAACAGGGTTGAGTCAAGTGGGGTGAATAATGACGTGACAACACAAGGAATGAGATGACAAGAAAAAACATGTAAATGAAAAATCTTACAATTATCTATGGAGATGACAAGACAAAGCATGTAAATGAAAAAGCTAAGATAACAAGTCTGGGTTGAGTAGACAATACAAGACAGAAATAAAAGACAAATGAAAGCTAAGACAAGAGCTAAAAACAAAAACTGACAAAGCATGTAAATGAAAACAGGGAGAGATAAGAAGTGTCGGTTGAGTAGACAATACAAGGCAAAAATAAAGGACAAATGAAAGCTAAGACAAGATCTAACAAAAAAAAATATCCACATTTATCCATAAATCAACAAGAATACAAATCATTAACAAATATAATCCTCTAATTAAATAATCAAATGTACAAACATTCTTAAACCATCCAAGATACACCAATTCATGATTCACAAAAATGCTCACTACTAATCAAATCATGAACCTTGCAAAAAATAGATATAATTCTCAAATTCTATGAATTTTCCATAAACATTTACAATTCCCAAATGTCATAAACAATCAAGTGGAATCAATCAATCTAAAACTTAAAATTAACTACACAAACAACTCTAATTAACCAACAACTTAATCAATTGTAAATTTAAATTCCAAATTTCCATCAAATTTTTTTACCTAAATTACAACATCCAAACCCTAGATTTATCCAAACCTTAAAATTATAATTTATAAAACCCTAGAATTATAATGAAATGTTTAATCTTCAAACATATATAAATAAATTTAATTAACATAACATAAAAACAAATCATAATATAAACATAAAATCAATCGAAATTTATATAAGAGATTGAGTTTGTCACCTTGTTTTTTGTTTAAAAATAAACCTAACTCTTTGTGTGAAAAGCTACGGCTTGATTAACCCAATAAAATTTGAAAACTTTATTACAAGATTGAAGTGGAGGGAAACAAACTACGGCTTGATAGAATTGCGCCTGATTTTCTGCCGTCGCTTGCGTCTGGATGTATACAGGAGAATGGAGTGCGTCTGATAGAAAGAAGAGAAGCGAAGAGAACATATGCTTCTCTGCCCAAACTAAACGCTATGTTGGGACTCCGATTGGATACACGGACGTTGTTCTTTTCTTCCGCCTATATTACTGGCGTTTATCTAAGAAACCGCCTCATCTTCTCGCGTCGTTGTGGGACTCCTCTTCTCATTCTGGCGTTTCTCTGGGACAGCGCCTGTAACCAAACGTTTATATAAGACTACGCTCCATTTCCTGGCGTTTCTATATGACTATGCTTGGATAAAAAACACTACCTGGGGATGACGCTTAAACAGGCGTTTGGCTAAGGTTACGTATGATGCTGCAGCGTTCCAACAGCAGTGCATCTGGTTCCAGGCGTTTCTTTAGTGTAGCGCCTATTATCAAGCGTTAACCAAATCTCCGCCTAACACCAAGCGTTACACCATACATACGTCTGTTTCATCGTACGTTAATCTAGAGTTACGCCCAATAACAAGCGTTATATTAGAAGACCGTATGATCATATTTGGGTCGGTGACCGTAGTGTTGTGGGATGACCAAAGACCAAAGTTTTTTACTCTATGGTCTTTGGTCTAGTTGCGTTGTTGTGGTTGCCCTTAGCGGAGTTGAAAGAGAGCTAAGGTTCAATTTGGTTCATTTCATTTCTTTCTTCTTTCTCTTACTCTCGCCTCTCTCTATACTACCATTTCGAAGAAAAACTAGGGTTACAGATTTTTGATTTGTTAATCGAAGATTTTTGTTAATAAATTTAGGATTTTGTTTCTATTTGTTAGATTTTCTTATTCTTTCTCAGGGGTGCCGCGAAGTTAAGGTTGCTGGATGATTTTGTCACGAATGCTCTAGCACATTTCGTACTTGGAAGAACACGTGTCGGCAGATGTGTGGGATCTCATTAATGACGAATGTTAGCCGTTAGATAGTCGTTATTAGAGTTAGCAGTTAGTTAGTGCTTTGTTTTTCTGTGAGCTTTGTGTTTAGCATTTTTTATGATTAATCGTTGATTAATCTTGAGAGAGCTCAACAGGTATAAGTACATGGGCCTCCTTCAATTCTAAGACAGTTTTATCAATCAATAAAATCCCAATTTCTTTTCTAAATCTTCTCCAGAACATTTCCCAGCCATTTTCCTTCATTCCCATCTTTAACTGTTCTTGAGATTTAGGAACTCATCAATTGGTATCAGAGCTATTGATCCAAGAGTTTAATACAGTAAATCTAGTTCTTAGTTTGAGCAAGAAATGACAAATCATGCTTCTAGGATTTCAAATCCGGAAGAAAGGAATAATGTATTTTCATATGAGGTATCTACTATCAATGATAGAATGTCAGGTCTATCTTTAGGTCTGAATGTTGTAACAAATAGAGTTGATGGACTCACACACAGGATGAACGATTTCTCCAATCAAATTAGTACAATGAGTACACAAATGAACAATTTCATGCAGGAAATGAGAGCTAGCATAAGCCACAACCAAATAAGAATGGAGAATCAGTCACATCCAGAAGGTGTTGAGAGTACTGAAGCAGATGGAAATAGAGGCCAAAGAAGAGAGAACAACATTACATCTGGTAGGGTTATTTCTCAGCCAAGAATAGATCTACCTAAGTTCAACAAAGGAGATGATCCAATGATATGGATCTACAAGGTAGAGCAATATTTCAGGTTCTATGAAGTCTCAGCTACTCAGAAAGTCATCACTGCTTCTTTTCAACTAGAAGGAGAGGCCCTACAATGGTATTATTGGCAAGGATATGATAATACTAATCCATCTTGGGATGTATTTGTGGGAGATCTCTGCAGAGGTTTGGTCCTGTGGACTATGTAGATTTCACATCCTCATTGTTCAAGCTAAGACACACAGGTAACTATCCAGATTATGTGTCTACTTTTAGAAAATTTGCAATAAGAACAACTGGTATTTCCCAGGAAGCTCTTAAAAGTTGTTTCATATGAGGACTTAAGGATGAGTTGAAGTATGATGTGCAATTACTTAAACCTGCAACAGTACATGAGGCCATAGCTTATGGTGCTCAGTTAGATTCAAAGATCAAAGCCTTAAATTCCTATGTTCCAAGATCTCCGAATAGATTGAATAATCAATTTACATTTCAAGCACCAACAGATCAAGCAAAAATATCACCTAGAATTGAATACAAGAAGATATCTCCTTCCACAGTTACTGATAGAACTCTCAATAATCTGTGTTACTACTGCAATGATAAGTGGTTTAAGGGACACACATGTAAGGAGAGAGCTAATAAGTTTGGCAAGACTCAGGCCTTAGTTCTTGACTTGCTAGAAGATGAAGTAGAGGAAGATATCTGTGAAACAAATTTTTTTCCAGTGATAATGCTGCTACAAATGCTTCTTTAACATCTATTACATTGAGTGACTGTGCTTTGTTTGGAATTGAACAACTTCCTACTTCTAAAACAATGAAGGTTAGAGGAAAACTCAAGGGAGTTGAAGTCAAGGTACTGTTGGATTCTGGAAGTACTCACAATTTTGTTAATTCCAGATTGTTTAAGAAGCTTAGCTGGATTCCACATCATGACAAATCATTCAAAGTAATGGCGGCTGATGGAAGTGTAGTTAAAGGTGGAGGTTCATTCAAGGAGATGCAACTTGAATTGGGAAAATATAAAGGGAACATTGATCTGTAGGTACTGCCTCTAGGTGGATGTGATTTAGTGTTGGGAGTGCAGTGGCTTTCAACACTGAGAAAACTCACATGGGACTTCTCCAATCTTACTTTAGAATTCAATGAACAATGTCATACTTACATATTAGAGTAAATGAAGGTCCCTACTCCTTATACAGATGTGATCACAGTTAAGCAACTAGAGAAGGAGCTAGAAATCTCCAAGTGTGCTTTTGTGGTATATTCTCTAGAGAATTTAAAGGATGAAAGAAAATTATCTCATTTATCTCTTCAAGAATTAGCAGACCTGCAACAGTTACTTCAGGAGTATAAGCAGTTGTTTACTCTTCCTAAATCCCTGCATCCTTTCAGAAGTTGTGACCACAATGTGCCACTATTACCTGGCTCCCAACCAGTTAATAAGAAGCCTTACAGATACGGTCCTCTTCAGAAGTCTGCGATTGAGAAAGCAGTTAGAGATCTTCTGAAGTCAGGCTTCATTAGAACAAGCCAAAGTCCTTTTGCTTCTCCAGTTCTTTTGGTTAAAAAGAAGGATGGATCATGGAGGATGTGCATGGACTACAGGGACCTCAACAGCAAGACAATTAGGAATAATTATCCAATTCCACTTATTGATGACTTGCTGGATGAACTCTATGGAGCTAGAGTTTTTTCTAAGTTGGATTTAAGGTCAGGATATCATCAAGTGAGAATGTGTCCAGCAGATGTGCACAAGACAACATTTAGAACTCATGAGGGATTATATGAGTTCCTAGTTATGCCATTTGGTCTTACTAATGCACCAGCTACCTTCCAGAGCTTGATGAATGAAATATTCAAGCCTTACTTGAGGAAGTTTATCTTGGTTTTCTTTGATGACATTCTAGTTTATAGTAAGAGTTGGGAAGATCATCTTTCTCATCTTAGATTAACCTTAAATGTGCTCAACTCACAACAGTTATTTTTAAAGGAGTCTAAATGTGAGTTTGGGGCCAGGGAAATTCAGTACCTAGGCCATATAGTATCCAAGGAGGGAGTGGCACCAGATCCTGAAAAGTTAAGAGTGGTGCAAGATTGGCATAAGCCTACTACTCTTAAGCAGTTGAGAGGTTTTCTGGGATTAACTGGTTACTATAGAAAGTACATTCTAGCATATGGAAAAATTTGTCAACTATTGTTCAATCTTACCAAGAAGAACAATTTTTTGTGGATTCTAGATGCTAATGAAGCTTTCATATAGCTTAAGCAAATCATGACAAGTCCTCAGGTGTTAGCTTTGCCAGATTTCTCTAAACCATTTGTCATTGAGTGTGATGCCTCTGAAAATGGAATTGGTGCAGTATTACAACAAGAGCATAGACCTATAGCCTTCTTCAGCCAATCATTAGGAGCTAAAAATGCAGCCTTGTCAGTTTATGAGAAAGAATTACTGGCAATAGTGCATGCAATTAAGAAGTGGGATCACTATCTACAAGGAAAGCACTTTATCATACAAACTGACCACAATAGCTTAAAATATTTCCTAAATCAGAAGGCTACTACTTCATTCCAGAGAAAATGGGCTAGCAAGTTGATGGGATTTGATTATGAAATACAATATAAGAAGGGAAGTGAAAATGGGGCTGCAGATGCACTTTCTAGAGTGAACATTGGAGATTCTGTTCAAGAATTAATGGCCACATCTTATCCTTATTTTTGTTGGATGGATGAGCTGCACCAACATTTGGAGAAGGAGGAATACATCAGAGATGTTATGAAGGAGTTTCCACTCCACAAGTACATTCTCTTCACCTCACTATAGTTTTGAAAATGGATTTTTAAAGTATAAGTGCAGGTTAGTATTGAGTCCTACTTCTGAGTGGAGGAAGAAAATTCTGGAGGAAATGCATGCCAGTCCTGTGTCAGGACATAATGGGATTCTAAAGACTTGTCAAAGGATTAAAAGATCTTTTTTCTGGGTTGGTATGAAGATGGATATTAAACAGTACATTTCTGAATGTAACATATGCCAGCAGCACAAATATGAAGCTTGTTCCCCTCCTGGTCTGCTCAACCCATTGCCAATTCCAGAACAAGTGTGGACCTCAATTAGTATGGATTTTATTGTGGGGTTACCTAAATCCAGAAACAAAACTGTGATTTTTGTGGTGGTTGACAGGCTCTCTAAGTATGCACACTTCATAGCAATGTCCCATCCATATACAACTCCTAAGGTAGCTCAGATTTTCATTGAAAATGTGTTCAAGCTTCATGGAATGCCCACTTCTATCATAAGTGACAGAGACCCAATTTTCTTAAGCACTTTTTACAAGGAATTATTTCACTTGAATGGGTCTAAGCTAGCCATGAGCTCGGGATACCATCCTCAGACTGATGGACAGACTGAGGTAGTAAACAGGTGCATTGAGACCTATTTGAGGTGTTTTTCTTCTTATGCACTACAGGACTGAGTGAAATGGTTGGCTTGGGCAGAGTGGAGTTATAATACTGCCTTCCACACCTCTTCAAAAATTACCCCATTCCAGATTGTCTATGGGTATCCTCCCCCAATGAGCACTACTCATGAGACAGGAACTGCAAGGCTGGAGTCTGTGGAGGCCGAGTTAAATGCTAGAGACCAGGTTTTGCAGTTACTTAGAGCCAATCTACTAGTGGCACATCAGAGGATGAAACACCAAGCAGACAAGAAAACATCTGAGAGAGAATTCCAGGTTGGGGATAGAGTCTACTTGCGCTTAATTCCTTATCAGATGCGTTCCTTGACTGGGCAAGCATTCCACAAGTTACTGCCAAGATACTTTGGACCTTATCATATTATTCAAAGGATTGGCCAAGTGGCTTACAGATTGTTATTGCCTTCACATAGAAAGTTACACCTAGTTTTCCATGTAAGTTTCCTTAAGAAGCAACTGGGAGAATCAGTGAAGCCAAGTGTGGATCTGTCTCTTCCTGAAACTGAGCTACATAATGATCCAGGGAGAGTGTTAGGCACTAAATTGGTGTTCTAGAAAAATGAGCAGGGAGAAAGGTCTGTGCGCACTAAGTTGCTGGTCCAATGGGTAGGACAGGGTGTAGATGAAGCAACATGGGAGGATTTGGCAAGTTTGCAGCAGAAATTTCCAGAATTTGATTCCAAAACCAGACTTCACAACCTTGAGGACAAGGATCTCTTCTAGCAGGGGGTATTGTTATATGTTCTTATTCTTTCTCAGGGGTGCCGCGAAGTTAAGGTTGCTGGATGATTTTATCACGAGTGCTCTAGCACATTTCGTACTTGGAAAAACACGTGTCGGCAGATGTGTGGGATCTCATTAATGACGAATGTTAGCCGTTAGATAGTCGTTATTAGAGTTAGCAGTTAGTTAGTGCTGTGTTTTTTTT
>JAJJMC010030977.1:24193493-24249855 GCA_023531435.1 Papaver californicum | reverse complement strand
AAAAAAAAACTCCTTGATTCTTTTTTGTTGTTGATAAAAAAAGATTCTTGTTGATTACTTTTTTTCCTTTACCCCAGATGGATGTTGGGATAGTCCCAACGCCAGACAACCCTTGGCACTAGCTTTGATAATGACAACACTGCACGACGTTGGGCTAATCCCAGCGCCAAACTTCTTCTTGGAGCTAGCTTAGTGCTATCACCTAACTATCGCCGCTGGCCTAATGTAAGCGCCAACCTAGACTTTGACACTAGCCTAATGTTAGCGCCACAAATACCATAAAACTGACCTTTTTGTGTTACTAGCATAGTGCTAGCATCTATTCTAGCTTGACTTTGGCAAATAAACATGGTGTAACTGGCGCAAAGCTGATAGCCCTCTCTTGACTAGCACTTATCTTGATTAATTCTCTTTATCCTTGGTGCAATATCAAGCTTTCCATCTTGCTCATAAATATGCTTCAAGTTTAAGTTATCTTTTTGATCCCCTGAGCCATATGTATTCAGCAAGTGAGTTTCTCAGCTGAGACCATATAAAATATCACTATCTATGGATATAAAAATTTGATATTTTGGATCATTCCAATGGCCATACGACCCTAAAGCTATCGTTATGACTTGTGATCCAATTTTTGTTGGAAAAAATAGAGTTTTTTTTTAAATGCGTATATGGTTTTAATATGATTTGAACTTGGGATCTATGGGTCACTAAGGTGCACCAGCTATTTTCATTATTGTGAATGAAATGTAACCTTTAGTCTCACATAGGGCAACTAAATATGAATGTTTTCCATATTATTAGGATTATTGGAATTCTAAGTATAACACTTGGGTCAACATACTTTTGTGTGATAGGGAGAACTTAGAAAATGGCTAATATGACTTTGACACATTCAAAGTGATTCGAGACGGGCCGGACTAGGGCTTGGGAGTGGGAGTGGGAGTGGAAGTGGGTTCAACCATATATCCTTTTGGACAAAATACTTTTGAATATTTTCTAAAGAAATTTAAAATCAAATTAATTATGGGGTGATTTTTCTGCTTTCTTATTATAATCATCCCAGATCAGGCTATTATTCCTAGCTCTTTCCCCTCTTCTCGCTTTGTTGTGCACAATTTGCTTGTTTATTTCCTTTCATCCTTGTTGTTGAGTTCGGAGAGTGGGTAGATTATGTTTTACTTATAAAAGTTATATCTGACAGTTCTATTCTAGAAACATCTCCGATGTTCAGATATAACATCTCTTGTTCTTGAGGTGTACCTACGGCGGAATATTATGTCAAGGAAAGTTTGCTGAACATGTGGTTCTGCCCTCGTATCAAATAATTTGTTCAATTTCAGTTGGGGTTAATTAAGTATCACTTGATTCATCTAACTATTTGTTATTTCTTTGTTACGGTTGCAACAATTTTTGTGTAGATAAATAAGTTGTTTTGCCGATAACCTAAAATGGGTATGCAGACTTAATATCCACCAATATTCTACCTTTATGGCCTAAATTATTTTTTCACGACCTAAAGCCTACTACATTGACTTTTTTTTTTACTTTATGACTCAAACCTACATGATCCAAAACCTGTTCTATATCCCCAAATATTCCTTGTAAATGAGCATATAAATTCATCGATATGAGTAAAATTTGTTAAGTGATTCAAAATTTATCATGTGGATGAAATTCTACCGCATCATAAAAAGGTTTACTTTTTCCAATAGGAAATGAAGGTTCCATCACCGTTTAATGTGAGAGTTTTATTTGTCTAGACCTTTAAAGATTTAGATATCCTACAATTACCTGGCTAATTTAAGTCCTACCTATTTTATTTGAGGTCTACCAAATTTTTCTCACAACTAGATGAGGGGATGAGGGGTGTCTAAAAAGGATGAAACTACTAAATTATCCTCGCTAGTTAAAATTATGTTTATATCCTTAATATTAATACTTTGAATCTATTTTTGATTCTCTCAAAACCGACCATAAATTGGAGTTTTTTTCTTTTTTAAAATAATTTTTTTTATTTGAAAATTTTCAAAAATATTGTGTTCAAGAACAAACAACCAATATGGAAATTACACGATGGTCGATTGTTCTTGATGTTCTTAATCCATGAAGAACATCAACCAACAATCGACATATGTTCTTTATTTTTATGGTCGATTGTTCTTGATGTTCTGGATCCATGAAGAACATCAATCCAGAATCGGCTTACGTTCTTTATGTTTATGGTCGATTGATGATCAATCGGCAATACAATCCCCCACAAGTGCCGATTGATAAAAAAAACTCAAAAACGATAGTCTTTTGCATAAAAATACATCCATAATTGGTGGATGAGGTTACACCATGTACTGATTGTAAAAAACTCAAATTCAGGAGTATTCTGCAAAAAGAAATTCCCAGAATCGGTGGGTATAAATGCATTTATCAGCCGATTGTAAACCAGTCATTTTCTATGACTGTTTTGTTCATAACTTCTTCGTCCGATGTCGGATGGATCTCATTCTTTTTGCATTGAAATCATATTTTCATTTTATACATTATCGATCTAATAATTCCTGAATTTTCACAAGTTCCATTTAGTCCTGGATCCATTTTTGCATGTAGTACTGCATTTGGTCTTGTCCAAATCCAAGACCAAGTTGAACTTGTCCAAATCTAGGAAATCTTAGCACTATCTTGTAGAAAATGAAAATATTAGTTCAATGCAAAACGAATAGGTCATTCCAACGTCGACCGAAGAAGTTATAAACAAGACAGTCGAAGAAAATGTTAGGTTTACAATCGGCTGATAAGTGCATTTATGTCCACCGATTCTGGGACTTTTTTTTCCATGGAAAAATTCTTGGATTTGAGTTTTTACAATCGTCACATATGGGGAACCTTATCCACCGATATGGGGAACCTTATCCACCGATTATGGACTTATTTTTTATGCAAAAAACTGTTGTTTTGAGTTTTTTTTATCAATCAACACTTGTGGAGGATTGTATCAGCCGATTGTGATCAATCGACCATAAAAATGAAAAACGTATGCCGATTCCGGATTGATGTTCTTCATGGATCAAAAGCATCAAGAACAATCGGTCATAAAAGTGAAGAACATATGCCAATTGTGGGTTGATATTCTTCATCGATCAAAAACAATCGCATCGTGTAAGTGCATTATTGGCCGACTTTTCTTGAACTTTTTTTTTTTTGAAAATTATTGGCCGATTTTTTTCGAACCCATTTTTTTTTTGAAAATTAGAAAAAAAATTAAAAAAATTATATTTTGATGATTAATCAACACTTATTAATTTCATATCTACCACGATTATTTAACAACTAATTAATTTAGTTAATACTAACTAATCAGAGATAAACTAGTTATTAATAAAAATTTGTCACTAAAAGGTTCTTAAAATTATTTAGAAATAACTCTATTTTAATTTATTAAATGGACCTTAAATAAAATAGGTAGGCTGAAACAAATTAATAGGAGATTTTGGTTTCTTGAGAAATAAACAAAATATGGTTTATTTAGAAGGTTGATTGGTTTGGTACATGAGAATTGAGATAGGCCGCCTAGCCAAATATAGATATCCAGTATCCTAATTAAAATTAAAATAAACATAATCAGAATATGGTTTATTAGTCGTGAATCGTGATAGAGTTGGGGAATATCCCTAGTACGTAGGCTGGGCTGAACCACAAGCATGCCAAAAACTCCAACTCTCTGGAAAATGTAGTATGGACTTTGGAACCACAAGCATGCCAGAAATCATGAACTCTCTGGAATATGTGGTGTGTCGGTATCTACACGTGTTGAGCTGTACACACTCAGCCTACATGCGTACTTTCTGTACTATGTGTTGGACATTCGGTAGACACACTTTAGCCCCGCCATGTAACTTAGCTTTGTTTTGTTTTCTGCTCTTCCTGAACGTCATATAATTTGATCATAAACTAAGACGCTTATCAATATCTTCTTATTTTTAAATATCCAAATAATATCGCTGGTGCCTCATTGGAGTTGCAACAAACATGTTTTTCAAATTCGGAATACACAAACTAAAAAGTACGACTTAGGTTTTGTGTTTCCTGAATTTCAAAGGAGATGAGCTTGTTTAGTTTATTGTAATTTGTAAGATATCAATCGGGAAAGTACACACTGAAAATATATTTTGCAGCCTTTATAAATGCTAATTTGTGTGATCGTATTAATTCTAGTTTCTTATAGTTGTAGTTTTGCCTTATTTTATTGGCATCTCATATCGCGTGAGTCGTATTCACACGTCTGTAAAGGTAATCATATGCTTCTCAGCACCTTGCGGAACTCAAATCTTGTTTGGTGTTTGCGATGCAGTTTGGTTTGTTGGTCGAGAAAATGGGTCTATTGTCCAAATATTTCTAAAATATGATTATAATGGATATATAAGTATTATAGATAGGTGAAATAGATATTAAAATACCTAGACAATTATATCCTTATTTTTTGTTTTTTCTTCCTTTTATCCTTTCTCTCTCCTATTTAAAAACAAACTATAAAAAAATTCATTACTTCCAAAATATATATCAAATTTCAATAAAGCTTATATTTTTGGAAAGAATTTAAATTATCTACAAAACAAGATCCATTGTTAATAGTAAATTCGAAAGTATTTTTTTTCGAAAAAAAATAGCTAGGATGAAACTGGTTGCATCCTAGCTTAAACTAAAATAGAAAAAATTATTCAAAAAATGGCTATGATGAAACTGGATTCATCCTGACTTAAACTAAGATTATTTATTTTTTTACAAAAAGTAGCTAGGATTCAACCAGTTTCATAAAAATAAGTAAATATGTAATATGCAGGATGAAACCACATATACCCTGACGACAATATGCTTCTTTGTTAGAATAGGTAGGATGAACCAGATACGTCGTGAAGAAAATATTTTTTTCTTTTCAAAATATGCAGAATGGAACCAGTTTCATCGAAGTTTAATTTATGAAGGAATATGACGTATAAATGGTTGTTTGATTTTGTTAGAATATGTATGATAAAACAAGTTTAAAGCAAAACTAGTTTCATCCTAGCCAAAATTTGTTTCTTTCTAGATAAATCATGATTCATTCTAGTTTAAAGCATGATGCACCAAGATTTATCCTAGTTTAAATCCTAATAAATACACCATCACTATCTAGTAAGGTTGGATACAAGCATCTACTGCTAAAATGGGTGAATGTGTCGAAAATTCTTATTGAAAAATACCGACAAAGATAATACAATTGTAGTACGTACGGATTATAGGTGGCATGCAATATTTAATTTATCTTGTTTTCATTTTGGCATAAATTCAGTTTTTCTCCACGGGGGGAGCTAGTACGTATGGATTGTAGTTGGCATGAGATGTCTCTAGTAAACATGAGACATATTCACAAAGGAGATGTGTGCTAACTAACTATTTAGCGAAGGTATATTAGTAGATTAATTCATTTGTCCCTGCGGTAATCTTTCTAACCATTTTTTCTTTATACATAAACCCAACTGGATCAGATACTATAGCCGATTCATTCATCTTCGGTGGCTGTTCACAAATAAAATATTCACCAAATTTAACATACCAGTCAAATATTAACTCACTACTCACTTCCCTAGTTAACTAATATACTATTGCGAACTTACGATCCATCACTACCATTTTACAAGACCGAATCAATTCAAAAAAGAGCAGAGAATATATTAATACATTAATTTTTAAATCTTTAAAAATAATATTTAAAAAATATCTTATGAAATATAGATATTAAAATAATATCATATTTTAAAAATCTTTTATACCCATAAAAAAGAGAACAACTAATTAATTGTTGTTGGTCTTGCTATCTTTTTAGACCCTAACAAAATCTATGGCTATTGTGATCATTACTAACTTACTGTCGGATCGATTACAATACTATTACACTTCGATTACAATACTACTACACTTCTACCTCTTGCATTAATCAAGCGATTCATCCATGCTCATAAATACAAGGCAATCATTTAGGGATGTCATTCAATCATGTAAAGGATGCCATGTTATACACAAAGCAATCTTTGGTCTGTGGGTCTATTAGGAGCTCGACATCTCACCTTGCAAATGGATTTAAATTAGCTCGATGAACTTAGGAAGCTACTGGAGGTAGACTGAAAAGGTTAGTCCATCTATAAATACTGATGTGATGTTTTCCACCATCCTTGGATTTAAGAAGAGTACATTTTTATGTGAATATATGAATCTCAACTAAAAAAACTTTTAGAAACAAAACCTTAATTTCTAATTGGACTTTAGGTCCCATTAAATGGCACATCTTAGCATTTAGGTCCAAACTTTGTCCAGCTTTGTGTTTAGATCCCGGTCAACCAAAGGACCAACGTTGACTCCGTTGACCATCCAGTTGATGGTTAAAAAGTAACGCCGTTTAGGTCCGTTAACGGCCGTTAAGTCTTAATGTGATATGGAATAAAACGTGTACAGTTTCATGTTAGTAATAGTTAACTGTTAGGAATCCTCTTTAACTGTTAGGACTCCTCTTTAACTGTTAGGACTCCTCTTTGTTCATGGATTTAACGTGTTAACAAGCCCAATTAACAATTAACAAGTTTAAAATCCAGTTGAATTTAAAATCCAGCACAATTAACAGTTTCATGAATTTGAACAGTTCAACAGTTAACAAGTTTCATGATGCAAATTTAACTAGTACAGTTAACAAATTTAAAATGGATAATAGATCGACTGTTTTAACCAATTTAACTAACAAAAAGCTAAATTTAAACTAATATTCATTCATCACTTGCCCATTGCTCAGGTGTGCCCAGCCAATCCTTCAGTCTACGCATGTTTCCACTGCCAGTTGTTGAAGAAAAGATACCCCCACCTCTCATGGAAGGTCCACCACCTCTATGACCTCTCCCAACACCTCTCTTACCTCTACCAACACCTCTTCCATTAGGTGGTCTGTTAGCTTGTTGGGGATTTAGTACCTACAACAATAGTTAAAAATGTAATGTGCATTAAAAGTTGAGTTAAGAATACATCTAGAAAAAATGTTTAAGAATGTAACTTACCTGGGATTGTGCACTTTATATTGGCACTTCAGATGGAATAGTTCTACCAAATGCAACTCTTGTAGATGGAATACTAGTGGTTGTGGTAGCAATAGGAGTTGGAGATGCGCTTCCACCTCTACCTCCACTTCCTCTGCCTCCTGTAGCAACACCTCTTTTCCTTTTATTACCACCTCTGGTTCTTGGAGTTGTAGATGAAGATGTACATGTCCGTTCATTTGTGGCAGTTGAAGATTCAGGTGCAGAAGATGTAGTGGAAGTTGCTGGTGCAGGTGGCCTTGCAGCTGGATTTGGCCTCATATGAGGGCCTGTAAAGGTTGCTGGAGATGCATACACATTTAAACTTACTAATAAGTATAACAATTACCAAAAAAAAAATTAATCTAGTAAAACAATAAACATATTCTTGATCCAAATTCTCAACAGAAGCCCCATTGCAAGTCTTTCTGTTGTGACCAAAACCATAACACTTTCCACACATGTATTGTTTAGAAGTCCTACCAAGTGCTTCATCTCTGTCTCTTCTTATTTGATATCTAGGCCTACCGGTGGGTCTACAAACTTTAGGAGGATTCACAATCTGTGTTATAGACTGCAAACATATATACAATGTGAATTAGTACCTTGCAGCAAAGAACAAACAATGCAAGTGTTATAGACTACAATCATTAACTTGTCCCATAAAGCTATGTCAGGGATAGGCCTGATTGATGGAACATACAATGCTCTATAGGTATCCACCTTCATGTATGAATGGACATACCTACATAAAAAAACAATATTAATCTGCAAGTATTAAAATCTCAAGGTTGAACAAATGAACAAAGTAAAAAAGACTTACTGATCAAACTTTCTGGTTCTGGAATACAAGGATGCACAAATTGCATGCACACATGGAATTTCACTCATTTCCATCCATTACAGCTACAAGTATGCTCCAACAGGTCAACAACCCATGAAATATTTTTCTTTGTGTCTAACACTGCCCAAACAAACTCAGTTGAGGCTTGTTTTGTGAACTCATGGCTGAAATAGAGGTGCTTATGAACTATAGTAGTTACTCTTGGAAAAACACCACCATCATCCATTTTCTTACCTACTTGTTCTTTGACAAAGAAGATCCTCATCATTAGAAGATTAAATTTCTGCAGTAACTTGGTTATAGGCATGAACCTCAGTTCTAAAATCCAAGAATTGAAGGCTTCACAGAAATTAGATGTGATATGATCACATTTTGAGGACTTATCAAAATAAACCCTTTCCCATGTCTCAACAGGTTCCCTTGTGTACCATTCAGGTGCAGTAGGCTTCACTTGTTTCAGTCTTTCCATCCAGATTTTGTGCCCAACTTCACTATAAGACCTTGCTGCTCTCCATACTAAAAACTCCAAATTCTTTCCAAGGTGTAACTTCTTGAAATTCTTATATAAATGTCTAAAACAGAACCTATGATGGTGATTCACATCACTAAAATTTCTAGCAACACCTTCTACCAATCCCTTTTGTCTATCACTTATAAATGTTAGTGCCTTTTCATGCCTTTTCAGCTCTGGTGCCAATATGCTAAGGAAATCTATCCAACTTTCTTTGCATTCTGACTGACAAATATATATCGCAATGGGAAACACACCATTGTTGGCATCAAGGGCAGTGATTTCCAACAATGTACCACCATATTTTCCATTCAAATTAGTTCTATCTAACCCTAAAAAAGGTCTGCAATGATTCGAAAATCCATCAAGTGAGACCCTATATGCTATACAAAGTGCAATCAACCTATCATTTTGAGGATCAGTTCTACATGAAGCAATATTTCTACCATCCAAACCCTTAATTTTCTTACAAAATGCAGGAAGAAATTTATACCCATCTTCATAACTACCCATTACCTTTTCTAAAGTCAGATGATAACCATGCCAGGCAGAATAATAAGAGACGTCAACTTTATGGTTCTTTTTTATCTCAGTCCGGAAATCCCTAGGCTTGAACTTAAGATGAACTTTAAAAGATTCTAACATTACCTTTGCAACCCATTTTGCATTTGCCAAAGGATGTTTTAGCCCATGAAATGATTCACAAGTATGATTGAACACGCCTGCAAAAAACATGTGAATCTCAAGTCAGTAAAGAACAGGGGAAAAAAAACAGCAAAGAAGTTTTCAGGTTCAGTCAGTTCAAACAGGGAAAAACAGACAACATGCTCAAGTTCCCATACAGACCATTGCGAAGCTCAAGTCAGTAAAGAAGCATACAAAGAAGTCAGTTACTCACCTGATTTGCATTGAAGGGTTTGCCTATCAGGAAGTGTCGCATAATACACTTTCCATCCACAGTTAGGATCTATGCATTTGTATTGTTGCTTCTTTTTTGTATTTTTAACCTGAGTTATGAAATAGTTCATTTCTATGGCTAGTTCCCTTATATACTCCTTGCATTCTTCAAAAATGAGCCATTCTTTCCCCACAAAAAGTTTCTCTACACCTTCAACCTTTTCAACCATCTGATACTCACCAACTATGTTTTTAGTGCCTTCAACAAATTCTTTGAAATCAGTTACTAAAGCAAGTGTGGATTGTATCTCACCAGTGACCCTTATTTCTTCATCAACATCAATCTGTGGCTCTTCTAACACTTTATCTTCACTTTTCTCTCCCTCCTCATCCAAATCTGTTGACTCATTCATATAGTTAGATGCAAATAATACCTTATCTTCTACTGCAGATACATGACTTGACTCAACAACAGTGCTTTGTGAACCAACTTTCTTAGTGTGCAGAAGTGGAAGAAAGTCAAGGTCTTCTTCAGGGTTAAAATCAGGTAGAATGTGCATGTTTGGATCCTCAGCCCTTTTGCTGTTACCAACCACATATCCACCTTTAGTTGGATAATATCTCAATAAATCATCCTTCATAGTACCTACAATGGAATAAGCACAAATATTAGTACACCCAACAATTCAATGTCCATATAATACATTAACCATTTAATAATACAAACACATAGTAATATAAAGAGAGAGCATTAATCAGTTCAGCTCTAATACCCTTAATCTGCAATAAGAAAGAGATAAGCAATTCAAGTATCTCCTTTTTATACCATGACAGGTACTTGCAAAATCACAGTTTATTAGTTTAATTCATGTATCACAGTCTCCTTAAGAAAAAGCATTTATATGTATCCCAGTTTAATTTTGAAGAACCAGAGCACACATGTGCTTACATATCATCCATATTTTAACATAAACAAGTATAAGTGTTTATCATTCCTACTTCTGTTAGAAGAGTTCACAATAGGGTTAGTTGTAAACCAACCCATAGTACATTCCAAAATATTAGAAAAATTAGCATAAACATTCATAGTATTAATAATACCAACACCTAATTTGAATTGTTAGTTCTAAAGTTTAATCAATGTTAGCAAGTTCAAAATTTCAGGTGAACTACCATCCGACAACTGTTCTCCCTATAATGCTATAACAAGATCAAAAAATACACTTTCTGCAAGAAAATTTACAGAACCACTTTCAATATTGATATAACCCTTGTAGAAGCAATGATTCATGTATAATTAGGAGGGATAATTAGCTAACACAAGTAGAAAAGCCCTAATTGAATGAACCCTAATTTTAGAAGCAGAAGCCCCTTTACAAGAAACAAGGACGACAGTGACTCTACACTAAGAAGTAAAAAATTTCTATTTGGATCAGTAGGATCAGTATCTTCATGATCACCCATTTTACACATTAAATGAACCCTAATTTTCAAAATTGAATGAACCCTAATTTTAGAAAAGTCCCAAATTGAATGAACCCTAATTTTCAAAATTGAATGGAAATTTTCAGAGATTTTAGAATAAATACAATAAATCATATCATTTAATTGAAATAACATGGGTTGGATTTAATCAAGCTTGATTTACATACCTAATCAAGCTTCTTCTCGTCTTCAATTTCTATTTTTTCTTCTCACTCTCTCTTTTCTCTCTGGTTTTATTTTTCTTCTCTTCTGAATGTGTTTGATCGAGTAGAGAGGAAGCTCAATCTGTTTTTTTCTCTTTTCTCTATGAATCTCTGGTTCTATTGTATGAATCTCTCTCAAATTGAATATCGGTTTCCCTAATTCTTCTCACCATTTTTAGACGAAAAGGGGAGAAAAGAGAAGGTCGAGATTCCTCTCAAATTGAGTAACGATGAATACGTGGCATAGGATTATGGTATACAAACAGAAGGTTGAGATTCTTCCATGTGTTTAACGTGTTAGAGTTAGTAAATATTTCAAACAATCGATTTCAGTTGGTCATTTCACTTTTTTAACCCTCAACTGGACGGTCAATGGAGTCAACGTTTGTCTTTGGTTGACCGGGACCTAAACACAAAGCTGGACAAAGTTTGGACCTAAACGCTAAGATGTACCATTTAATGGGACCTAAAGTCCAATTATCCTTTTTTTTATAGGTTTAGTGTTTTTGATGAATTTAACATCTTTGCCGTGTTGATTTGGAAAAATCGTTTTCTACACTTAAAATAGACTTCGTCTTCCTCAACTCTGTTAATATATATGCTAGAATATAGAAAAGGGGTGCTAGGGCGGTGGTATTAGTTCAACTTTATAACACTAAAAGAAGGAGAAATTTTGATTTGGTTTTATTCTAGGTGGTCCCAAGTTAGTTTGGTCCACCGATTAGTGTGGTCCTTATTTATTTAAAGATATTAAAGTAACTAAAATAAACTTTTCTCTTTTAATTTCTTTTTTTTTTAATAATGAAAAACAACTTAAAAATTAAATATCTCTTAAACCATTAGTCGGAAATAAAAAAATCTTATATATTTGGAAAGTTCTCAACGAGATCTATAAAACGAGTGTTAATTGTAATATTTTTCGAAGCTTTAATCTTCGTGGTATTGGTAATGGTAGTTCATATTCAAGAATGAACACCATTGTAGAGTATAATAGTTCATTTTTAGCAGTTCATTTTGTAGAATGAACTCGTAATTGTAGTTCATGCTAGCAGTTCATTTCGTAGAATGAACTCTAAATGGTAGTTCATTTTAACAGTTCATTTTATAAAATGAAATCGTAATGGTAGTTTATTGTAGCATGTAATGCTAATTCATTATGTAAAATGAACTCACAAAGTTAGTTCATTAAATGATAGTTTATTCTAGCAGTTCATTTTTTAGAATGAACTCGTATGGTAGTTCATTTTATCAGTTCATTTTGATGAATGAACTCATAATGTGAGTTCATTCTAGAAGTTCATTTTGTAGAATAAACTCATTGTGGTAGTTCATTATAGCATGCAATGGTAGTTCATTCTGTAAAATAAACTCGCAAAGTTAGTTCATTACAATGGTAGTTCATTCTAGTAGTTCATTTTGTAGAATGAATTCGTGACGGGAGTTCATTTATCGGTTAATTTTTTAAAATGAATCCGTGATGGGAGTTCATCTAGCAGTTTATTTTGTAGAACGAACTCGTAATTGTTGTTCATTCTAGCATGTAATTGTAGTTCATTATGTAAAATGAACTCGTAAAATTAGTTCATTACAACGGTAGTCAATTCTACTAGTTCATTTTGTAGAATGAAATCGTAATGATAGTTCATGTTATAATTTATCTTTAGTTAAACAATAACATAAAAATTAAAGCTTCAAAAAATAGTGAAAGTATACTCATTTTGTAGATCTCGTCGAGAACTTTGCAAATATATAAAATTCGTTAAATTTAAACATGTGGTTTAAGAGATATTTAATTTTTAAGATTTTTTTTTTTACTTTTATAAGAGAGAGAAAATAAGAGAAATAAAAGAGTATTTCTGACACTAATTTAAAAAATGATGATGTAATTCCGTATGAGTAACGTTCACCCTAGGACCAAATATTAATTTTTGGACCAAACTGATAATATATTTTTAAAAAAACACCTTAGAGCAATTAGACCAAGTCAACATAACCAAACTAACACAATATGTTTTATATTAGGACCAATTGATAGTTTTTGCTAAATTGTACAATCGGAGTTTACTATTTTATCCTACTTACATCTAGTAATTACCAGTTATTTCTATCCCTCCTACGAATTTAAATGCACAACTATTTTGTGTTATAAGGATAAAAATAGAAAATTATTCGAGCATGATCTTCATAATTAATTTAGAGAAAGCACTATGGTATTCATTTTCTTGGCTGAAAATGAAAAATATAGCTAAACCAAGAAAAGAGAAATGGACAAATGCTATGGCCCTTGGCTAACTGGTGGCGGAAATAAACTAGTTTTCGACCTAATTGTAACTAGCGGAAACTCGGTTTTTGATAAGGGCATATTTTATATATTTTGAGTGTTATTTCATGCTAGTATTTTCTTAATATCTTGTGAATTAATTTATATTAAGTTTGTTTTTGTTTATTTATCTTTTAGTAGGTGGAATCATCCAAAAGAATTGAATCGGCACTTAATTGTGCGACAAAAAAAGTGCTACGAATGAAGAAGAACTCAAGACCAAGTGGAAGTCGTCCAAATTCAGGATTTCTCATTACCATATTGAAGAGAACAAAGAAACGAAGTGAACGGTGAAAGAATGAGGTTATTCCGGCGTCATATGAAGAAATTTTGAGGGGAAAAAAACAAGTTCAGAATTGCCTCGGAGGATCAAGCCATCGAGGGAAAACTCAGGAAGAAATAATTTTCTTGGAGGGTCAATCCATCGAGAAAGACATAAATCTCGGAGGGTCAGGTGGCCGAGGCAGATACGAGAGCAAGGTATTTTTGACGGGTTTTTATGCTATTTTTGAGTTTCCAAAATCTAGTATGACCTGGATTTGAGCATGGATACCTCTACAACTTAGGATATCTATTTAAGAGACTCTTCTAATATTTTTGGAGATAGAGAGATACATACATAGACCTAGGGTTTTACAACAAAAGAGAGAAGAGAGGTCTTATTCCATATTCAAGGGTTTACCCCTTTCCTTTAGGGGAGAACCATGATATTTCTTATTCTTTCTTGTATCATGACTAACTAGTTTTTATTGATTACGGATGAATTCAATGTTCTAGATGTAAAGCTCTATTAGTAATACAATTTTATTTGGAGTTTTAATCATTGTCGCATGTCTTTACTATATCGAAGGTTTATGAGTAATTCTTATATTGTTTGGCGTGCACGCAAAATTAATCTATTGAATATTCTATTATTAGTAGAGAGTTGTGAGATATGTGTAATAGCAGCACACCTGCTACACAAGTAGAGAACGCGGGACCTTGCAGAGGGATTCTGTGGAGAAATCATGTGTGAAGACAACACTAGTAAGCAAACCGAACTTACACGTTTGATGCTAGGATCAAACTAAATTCATAAACCTTAACGCATTCGACTGGGTTAAACTTTGAGAGCTTATTCATGGTGGCTCGGATGAATAGAATCTGGTAGTCGAGCACTTCCGTATCCATTGACACAAGGACTTTTGGGAATATCAAAGCTTATTAGTATTCTACGGTTGGTGATGAATGATTCTAACGAAAGATAGATAAGTATACTAATTCAGTCAACGTTTGATAACGTCGAAGGACTCCCTAATCATCTACAGTAAAACCTCTATAAATTAATACTCGATAAATTAATAACCTCGATAAAATTAATAATTTGACCAGTCCCAACTTGGACCAGTATAAAATTGGACCCCAATCGATAAAATAATAAGATAATAACTTTTTTAAAATCCCAGTGTATATATATTGGTCCCAATGAAACTATAAATTAATAATTACTAAAAGATTCCAAATTCTAAGATTGTCTAGTAAAAAATGAACCTATAGTCATTTGTTTTTTGTTGAACTTCAAATCTATATTGAGTTCATCTTTAAATCTCCTCATTGCACTTAAGAGTTGGGGCATTGTCTTCTCGTATTGCAACAAAAAGTTGTGAAGAGTTGTTGCCGCTTGCAATGCTTTTTTCCGAGTGACCGTTTCCAAAGCTATTGAATCATCCTCAACTTCGTCATCGACCGGATTTTGAATGGTATCCGCCCCAATTTCTTCAATGCTTTGAACCTCGTAACATTCATTATTTTCACCAGGATAATATAGCAAGTGATTCACATCCATCTTGTGCCGATAATGCATACCTGTAATCAAGTTCTCAAGCTCACGAATGTCTTCCCCAGAATTTACATCGTTTAAATCACTTGAGCCGGTTGGATTCGCCGAAAGAATTTTACAGTGTCGAAAGCAATTTGCTATGGCCTCTTGTTGCACATTTCTCCAAGCTGAGACGGCCAAATTGATAGCATCTAAAACATTAATCTTTTCCGGAGAAGAAATGTCCAACTCATAACCTTCCAAAATCTTACGGTAAAACCTTTTACAGTAGTACATTTTAAAGGCTCTAATTATCCCAGCATCACATGGTTGAATTTTTGAAGTATGTTTGGCGGTAGAAAAAACAACTCAATGTTTTGCAACCCTTGGATATTATTTGAATGGGCTGGACAATTATCCACTACCAAGAGAATTTTTCGACCGTGCATTTTTTCATCCAGCCAACGAACATATTCTTCGAAAAGCAACCCAGTCATCCATGCTCTTTTGTTGGCACGGTATTCACAATCTAGGCTATTCATGTTGATATTCTTAAAACAACGTGGCTTTGCATACTTACCAATGATCCATAGAGGAATTTTTTTCGAGCCATCCTCATTGCAACAAATAACAATTGTAAGTCTTTCCTTGTCCTGTTTCCTACCTTCAAGTTGTTTTGTTGCAAGTGAATGGTCAGCTTGTAACCTGTAAAAAAAACCAGTTTCATCCATATTAAAAACATCTTTCAATTGATCAATTTTTTCCCTTATAGACTCCAATTTCTTCTCCATGTCATGTGTGTCGACTGATCAATTTCTAACCATGTTTAATGTACTGCGTTGGTACCATGGACCAACTTTTTGGTACCATGAACTAACTTTTTACTTATTCAAAAACAATGAACTTGACAAATTCAATTAGTTTGTGAATGTACATTCATAAAATGTGCCTTGGAACTTGTTTTTGTAATTTATTTTTCATCTCTAACTAATATACATTGTAACTAGTACATTGGACTTGGAAATTTAAAGGCAATACGTAAAACCTCTTTAAATTAATAAATTATTAGTTTATCGATATAATAATATCTCGCTAAATTAATAAAATATTCCGGTCCCAACATTATTAATTTATAGAGGTTTTACTGTATTTCTTTTATTGTTATTTTCAATTAATTAAACCAGTCCCCCTTGGTATTTACTTTTATTATAGTTTTTTTAATTTAAATAACATATCAATTACACAACTCTCTATTGGGAACGATCCTTACTACCGCTATATTACTAGTTAATTAGTGGAAAGTATATTAATTAATTTATTGCTCTTACGACATGCATCAAACTTTGACGATGCTGCCGGGAAGCATTCGCTAATTGATTTCTTATTTGTTTTAAATATTTTTAGTAATTTAGAATATTTTTACTTTTTTCTTTAGTGTTTTTTCATATTTTTAGGTTTTCGTAATGTTATTAACTAGTTGAAGGTGTTATCCGCTCGTCAAAAGCGGAGGTAAAAACAGGTTGTAAGTATCACTTTTAGTTATCATTGTTTTAGGTATATATTTTTTGTTTATATTTTATCTTATATTCTTGTGATTCGTTATGTTTCCATTGGGAAATAACATGTACGATGCACAATATCAATCATATAATAATAGTGATCAATACGGTTTTCAATCTCAATCTTATGACAACTACCAATGATGCGTGTCGTGGGTGCAATTAAATTAATGATCTTATTTTTACTCAATTAAAGAATAATATAATAAAAGTTAAGTTCGTTCCCACGAGGAGCGAGGTGTTTAAGTTATCAAATGTCACAAAAGGGGGTTTGTTTTAGGACTTTAGCAAGGTAAATTAAAAAGCAATTAAAAGTAAAGTTATAAGCAACAGAGAGAGATATGATCGAGGAATCCTTATTCGTTAGTAAACAATAATTGAATTAGTATACTCATCTATCATTCATTCATCATAGATTATCAGTAACAGTAAAATAGCAGGTACGGTTAACTATCCCCAAAACTCCTTATATCACCGAATAACAGGTATGCTTAGTCACCAGATTCTATCCAACTGATCCAACTCGAGGTTCTCTTACAAGATGTAACTCAATAAAATTCTTTAAGGTTTGTGGATTTAGGTTTGATCCTAGTAGTTAAACTCAATATGTTCGGTCCACTTTCTAGTGTCGTTTTTACACGCGATTGCTCCACAGAATCCCTCTGTAAGGTCTCACGTTCTCTATTTAGGTAAGATGTTATGATATAATTACGGATACCCAAGTATTACTAGTTTTATATTAATTAACAAATAAATTTAGTTGGCACCTAAACAATCTATTAATCAAGCATAAACATTCATATTAGTAAAAACAAACCAATAATTATGTGAAGAACTTCAAAATAGATTCGTATATAATAAATCAAATCATGTCTAGAACTTAGAATTCATCCTCAATAAATTAGGTTTTTAGATACTCATGATGTAGAGGCATCCATGTTATACATAAGATTAAAGAATTCGTTACAATGATGAAACCACTTTAAACCCTAGCTTTCTCCTATTTTGGTGTTGTTGATCTCCTCAAAAGATTACAAAGTTGTGTAAAAATTGATAAAAGATCTCTTCTTAATGTCTTGGGAGTTTCCTTTTATAGTACTTCATGATATCTAGGGCTTAGATTCCTTCCAGGACTGGGTTTCCTCCTAAAGAAGTCAAAAATGCGTCAAAAGGGACCCAATAACTTTGTCTCAGTCAGCATAGATGATTTCCAATGAACAATGTCAATTCTAGGGGTCCAAATAGCTCAATTTTCTGCTCCAAAACTTACTCCCGTCGGCACAGTCGAATTTCTGTTAACTGTGTCGACCCAAGGAGTCAAAAATACAAGTTTTCTGCCCGAAATAGTGGTTCAGTCGGCATAGTTATTAACTGTGCCGACTGGAATGTTGTAGACGACTTTTCTTGCTTCGACCTTTTTTCCCGTAACTTCTTCGTCCGAACTCGGAATGACCTCATTATTTTTGCGATCACTTTGTTTTTTCGTTCTCTTAAAGATGGTATTAAGAACTCTTGGATTTGAATTAGTAGAACTTGGCGTTTGGCTTTTTTCATATTTTTGAGCATTCTTTGCTCCATTTTGTCGTATTTCTTCCACTTTTCTTACCTCTAGACACTTGGATATTTGGAGAACTTCATTTTATAGCTCTTTTGTAGCCTTTTTCATTCTTCTTGGGATGATTCACCTAATAAAAACAAATAAAGGAAAACAAGAGTAATAACAAGATAATATGCAAGAATTATAACTAAATCAAGTATGGAATGAACACTAAAATCATGTAAATTATGCACTTATCAAATTCTCCCACATTTAAATTTTTCTAGTCCTCAGAAAATTACTACCTAACCAAACTAAACTAAACTAAAATACAACAACTTTATTTCGTCGAGGACATGGTTGCACTTAGCATGTGCAGCAAGCCTTTAACCCCTAGGTATCTGATAGACACATTTTTGTGTCTTATTTGATCTCAATTTGTATATTGTTAGAACTTATTTGTGTACTTATATTGTGAGTTTATTGTGTTTATAGGTATTTTTGAAGAAATAAACATTTGGGAAAAATTGGCTCAAAAAGTTATAAAGGCACCCAGAAAAATACTAAAAGCACCCATTGAATTTATAAAGGCACCCAACTTCCAAATTTAAAATAAAAAAAAGGTGGTAGTTTCTTTTTCTCCATCTGTGAAGATTGTGATCGAGATTTGGAAGAGGATTTTGGTAGTTAAGGGAAGAATATTCTCTAGCCTTATTAAAAGGAAGCATTACATGTTCGGAAATAAAAGAGAATCGTGTAAAACTCATTCTCGGAAAGAAATCATGAGGAAGAATAATGTCACGCGAAACATGGAATTAGTTTCCTATTTCACTGGAAATCGTTTTTATGCTAATCGATATGTTGTTAGAATAATGAAAGGAAACGGTGCGAAGATATATTACTCTCGAGTTTAAATACAGAAACAACATCGTTTAAAATAATGGTCGAGATGAAAACAAAAGATTTTTTTAGGTCGAGAGAATAGGCAACAATATCTTCCACCAATCAGCCACAGTTTCGTCATCCATTTGCAACGGATATTATCGCATCTGCAACGTTTATCTTCAGTTGTAACAGTTTTTTCAACCTATCTGCAATGGATATCTTCGTGTATGCAACGTTTATCTTTAGCCCCTATGTAACAGTTAGTCTGTAACGCCTATAAACGTTGCAAACTCACCGTTTTCTTTGTTTTACTCCCTTTTCATCATTTGTAAAAATTTTGAGCCATGAACCATAATTTTGAGCAAGTGATTAATATGAGGAGCTAAAACCCTTTGCTGATGTGATGGAGGAAGCCATTGTTCCAAGAAAAGTGGTATTTCTATTTTAATTATTTTTCTTTACAATTTCTTTTATGATTATTTGCCTTGGTTAAAAATTGATTTAATGATTTTTATTAAACAATTGTGATTTCGTTAGATGGTACATGCTTGACCTAAGTTGTAGATGTTCCATGCTTTTGTTATACAATTGTTATTTTGAAAATCTACTTGTTGCAATATTTTAGAATCAAATTAAATGTAAGAATTGCATGAATATTGATTAGATTGAATCACTTTAATTGGCTAATGGTGAAATCCATAACCTCAGTATTTATGAATATTATTTTCATATTTTGTGTATATTTTTAGTTTAAAATTAATTTATTAAATATAAATTGAATCTTCACAAGTTCGAGCGAACGATATTTTTCTTACCACTATTACAAAACTATCAGTATCCTTAATGGAGGAGTTATAGTCCCATGAGGGTTTACAAGAGGTATACCCACAAAACCTAAGTTCCAACTTCAAACGTTCCAGAGCACACGCATCCAAAGAGCTACAAAGACATAAATTTTTTGCACACTAATAATAAGAATTTAGAAATTCCAAAGAACATTATTCTCATATGAAAGAATCCATCCTCAAGAGTGGTCGAATGTTCTGCCTCACCAATAATGTTTTATGAAATTGACACTCAAAAGATGCACTTTATGGTTCTCATGTGTGTAGGCAGGATTGGACATAGAAATAATGCACACGTTGAATGGTGGGAAGGAAAAGAAATCTTCCTAATTATATGAAGATATTATCCCATAGAAAAGTGGGACGAAAAAGAACGCCATTTTTTTTGATGACCTCTAAGAAAGGAAATCAACCACTATGTAAGGACGCGAAAACTTACTTACCTTCTCACCCGATTCACAATCAACACCACTCTCACAACATCAAATAGAAAAGTCTTCAGTCTTCGGTCCTCAACTGTTGATGAACTGTTGATGATGAACTCTTGAACTTCGTAGAACCTTGACAATTGTAACTATTTTCTCAATTCCTTGTTATTTGAAACTTCTCCATAGATTGTTATTCCCCACGACCTTATTGAATGAATACAAAAAAAATTTTACTAAAGCAATAATGAACTTTTTTTTTAATATTTTTTTTTCATTTTATTTTTTATTTTTTTTTTCAAAAATTAAAATATAAACTAACAAATAAAACTAATGTGGCCATGGAAGAAGGATTTTACCACTTGATTCTTCACAACTTGTATTGTCTCGATATCATGAACTTTAATAATTTCTCCAGGTGCCTTTAGTAATTTCTTCGAGTCGATTTTGCAAAAAATGTTTATTTTCCAAAAAAATCTACAAGTACATAAGATAACACAATTAATACAAAAATGAGCATTAACAATATATAGAATTGAGATAAACTAGACACACAAATGTGTCTATCACCTTCTTCGTTACTAAAGAATCATTGAATTAGTATACTCATCTATCATTCATTCATCACGGATTATCACCAACCGTAGTATAGCAAGTACGCTTAGTTATCCCCGAAACTCCTTATATCACTCAATAAAAGGTACGCTTAGTTAGATTTTGTTTTTTATTTGTTCTATTTTACTTTTTTGGGTATTTTTCTTTGTATTACAGGTTTTTGATCAAAACGAAAGTGGAGCCAAAGATTATATTGGTTGATTGAATACTTGGAGTCAAAGATTAATAAAAAAGAACGTAAAAAGAAGACAAGAATTTTTATTTTTATTTTTTTTAGGGTTTTTATTCTTTTTAGAAAACTGTATTTGGAAATTTTTATTATTTTTGTAATTATTTTAGGTATTTTTTTTCTTGTTTTTTCTTATTTTTAGACTTTAGACTTTGAAATTTTGAACTTTATTATTATTTTTAAACCCTACGGAAGAGTATTTAAATATAAACTGCAACAAGGAAGGATGGCAATTACGATATTGTCTCGGCCCCTCGGGTTCGTACACTGACACAGGAGTCGGTGGCCCGAGTCGACTACAATCGATTCATCCCCCGTCTGGTACGAGAGGTAAGACTCGATCAACCGACGAATCCCCTGCAAGTGGGTCTGTATTCCTTCGTATGCATATATGTTGATGAACTGAATACGGATTTATTTTCGAGTAAAGGGCAAGGATTGGCCATATAAGATAAGGACTCGGATCTCATCATCGTTTTCTTCTTGCACGCATTAGGAACACGTTACCTAACATGAACCTAATCCTTAAAATTTGACTAGAAAGAAGACCGATAGGGTATCGAGCTTATTGGAAAATCATTCAAAAGGACTGTATTAGTTACTTTCTTAGCCTAACTTAAAGTTCACAAAGATTATTTTAAGTTGATTAGAGCCGCCTTGTAACCCAAGGATAAGTTTCAAAAGAGGCAGGGTTATCAAAGCTCCTTAGAGCTTATCCTGTTTCTATTCGACTTAATCTAATTCGGATCGTTCTGAGAGATTAGCTAAAACTGTAATTAGTTGCCTTTTGGAAGAATAGAAGCTGGTCTAGAAATAATCTAAGTGGATCCATCATGCTTTTTGTTTGCTATATTTAATAGGTTTGATTTGGTTGAGTCGGCCTTGTTTGTGTATATTTAGAACCCCCTTCATGTTAGGATTTATTTTCTTAAAATTTTTATAAATATATTAGGAAGTTTTTGTTCAAAAATATCAAACTGGTATTATGAGGACCAATACAATGAATATCCGACTGAATTTCAAAATAGACACTATCCGTACTATCAACATGGTGTGAATAGTAGTCGGGACCACCACCAACCTTTTGGAGGTTATTGCTCATACCAAGGTGATCCCAATTACTATTCATACATACACACGTCTTATGAACATAAAAATGAGCAAAATTCGAGTTATTTATCTTGGAGGGATGCCCTAAAGTAGATGCAATCTAGTACTTACAATGAACCAATTATGCCTCTAGAAGAATCACACGAGCAATTGCGATCTAGTAATCCTTATGATCCAATTGTTTCTCTAGAGAATTCCATCAAGGATTTGACTAAGGATACAAGAAGGTTCATATTAAGTATGGGGAGAACAATTAGTAGTCCAACTCCTCCTCTAGAAGAATCACACGAGAAGTTACAATATAGTACTCCTTATGATTCATTTGTTTTTCTAGAAGAATCCCTCAAGGAGTTGACTGAGAATACAAAAAGTTTCGGATTAAGATGGGGGGGGGGGGGGAACAAATAGTACCCCGAATCTTTCTCTAGACGAATCCCTCAAGCAATTGACTGAGAATACAAATATATTTGCATTAAGTGTGAATGATAGTCTTGCAGAGAATAATATTGCTCAAAATGATCTTAATTTCCAATATAGTTCTATCCTTGATAATTGTTCACCTAGTCAAGAGGACGAGGATAAAATTGGTAACACTACTTATTTAGACGAGGTTCAAACATCTACATATTATTATGATGATGAGGATAGTATTGGTGAAGAACTCGAAATATACAGGCACAGTGATCAAGAAATTGTCACTTCAATTGTGCTTCATGATGATAGTGTTATTTTTGTTTCAGATCCAAATAATTTTAATGATTATTCACCTATTCAAAAGGAAGAGGATTTGACTAGAGATACCACTATTTTAGACGATGTCGATTTTTCTTGTTTTGAAGCCGATAATGGTTTAAAGGAACGAGTTTGTACTGGGACTAGTGATTTAGAGTCTAACGATTCGAAGACAATAGTCTCTGACGAAGATGATAGACTCTTAGAGAATTTTAAGGTGATAGAGGATGATTTGATTCAGGTTGATAGAATAGTCTCCCCAGTGGATTTTGTTGTCCTAGACACCCAACCTTTTCAGGTCCCAGAGGCTCAAATACCAATGATCTTAGGTCGTCCCTTTTTAGCTACATATAAAATTGTCATCAATTATGGAAATGGAATAATTAATTTTTCTTTTGGTAACATGACTATTGAACTGAATCTATTTAGTATGAGTAGACAACCTTCTTGTGAGATCTATGATTTAGAAGAAGTGAACGTAACTAGTACTCAGTTCAGATTGAACTTCTAGCCCACTTTGGGTTTGATATTGATGATGATAATGTTATTAATGAGGTGAATATATGGAAAGCTAAGTTTGAACTTCTACCAGTTTATAAGTCTACCTTATTTTCGTCTATAGAGGAAGTTGAATGTAGTTCTGACTTAAGGACCCTAGAATCCAACCAACATTTTTTAGTCCATAGAGAGTAATGTCCACCCTAAGTTTGGGGTACCGATGATTCTTGTGATTGTCAAGTAACTCTGCTTAAAGTCCCTAACTTGGGACTTGACATTTGCACCTCTACCATTTTTTAAGATCATTTTCAAACTAGATTCTCTGAGCCTGTTGATATCCAAAAAGAAGTTCAGTTGTTAGAAACCCATCATCTGGTCGATGTGGTTCACCTAGGCAATAATACAAAGATTGACTTTGTTTTCCCACCAAAATATTTTCTTTCATATGTGGGAACGTTTGAATTTCAAATGTGTCAGTTATTAAGTTTTGAGACTAAGCCTAGTTACTTTAGGAAATTAGAATCAACACATTTGCTTAAAAATGACCACCTTCCTTGTAGTCAACTGTCTGAGTCAAATCTGATTGACATTGATGATCCACAATTATTCACGTTATTATTATGTGCTTCAAATTTATTAGTTGAGTTACTCCAAACTTTACAACCTGAGCTTGTTGATCCCACCTATAAAAAAATCCAACCCATGAAAATATTTTATCTAGACCCTTTCATAGAGCCCGAACCTAAACCTCAATTAAATATAATTGTCTTAAAAATGACATTAGATAGGGATAAGGGTGTACTTTGTTTGTTCACTTTCTACGTCTGCTGTAATTTCCTTCTATTTTGCATAATATTATTTTATTCAGATGACCCATAGTTGTTCCGACTATTGCTATATGATTTTATGAGGTGACTAATTCTTTCTTAGTCTGGCTGAAGAGTTTAAAGTTAGAACTTCTTGAGAGGTAACCCATGCTCATGCGACACGGTAATATCTTTCCTTAACTCCTTTCCTTCGATTGGTACCAGTTTCTCCTTGTTCATTCTTTTAATAATCCATCTTTAGAACATTGAGGACAATGTTAGATTTAAGTTTGGGGGTAAGGGAGAAACTTTTAGTGAAATATAAAACTCCAAAGTCTAGAAACTTGTGAACAATTCAGGATGACACTAACCATTCTAGGTAGATGGGAACTTAGATCTTTTTCTATAGGAATCGGTGTGCCCAGCTAAATGGTCTATTCATAAAAGTATGCCTAGCTCAGGTGTTAGAAATAACATGATAGTTGTCACCATATCTCGGAGTCTATATCGACCATATAACCTTCTGTTTGTTTTTTTTTGCAATTTTTTATGTTTCTCTAAGTGATTTGGTGGGGCACCAGTATCGAATTGTTATCACTTCCAAGATGAAGTAGAGTGTTTGATATCAAGCCCTATTATTGTTTTATTTATACCATTATTTCAAAAAAAAAACCAAGTACTGACACTTTGATAGCAATATGTGTGTGTTCTCCCTGTCTCTGTCGCCTAAGCAAGCGTGGAACGCAGGATCCATGAGAACTATCACGTTAGATGCTGATAATAGCATGCGCTTGGACTCATTTAATCCAGTCATGTTGTTAGTACATTTAAAAATAATAAATAATTGTTTTATAAATTGACCGCTGAACCCTTGTATATACTAGCTGAGTCGATATTAGTATAAGGAGTAAGACTAGTGAGAGCGTATCTCAATCCATTAGGATTCATCCTGGAACTGACCTTCAGACAGATATGGAAAACACCGTTAACCTTAGTTAACATGCACAAACTTCATTTTGTCCACATCCATCTTCTAAATCTTTTCATGTGATTGTACTTTGATAGATTCTGAGTATCGTGGTTGAACGACTATCTAAGTAGAGTTTTCAATTCTTGTATGAATTTTAGTACTGAGTGAAAACTCGTGTACAGTGATTGGACTCATATAGGGTAATGATTCCCATAGACGAAGAACTCAGTATGCCAACTAAATAGCTTGTTTAGTGTCTACCTTCAATCGTTCAAAGTTAGCTAGGGTTTGGAGTAAAGGTTTTGTGGGTATATCTCTTGTAAACCCTCACGAGACAAAACTCGTCTGATAGGGACACCTATGGGTTTAAAGGCTTGTTGCACACGCTAAGTGAAATCGCGATGCCTGCGAAAGTGAGTTAGAATTTATTTTTATTTATAGATTAGATTGGTCAAGGACTAGCAAATAATAAGTTTGCGGGTATTTGATAGACACGTTTTTGTGTCTTATTTGATCTCAGTTTGTATATTGTTAGAACCCATTTGTGTACTTATATTGTGATTTTATTGTGTTTATAGGTATTTTTGGAGAAATAAACACTTGGGAAAAATTGCCTCAAAAAGTTATAAAGGCACCCAGAAAATAATAAATGCACCCCCTTGAATTTATAAAGGCACTTAACTTCCAAATTTGAAATACAAAAAAAGGAGGGAATTTCTTTTTCTCCATCTGTGAAGATTGTGGTCGAGATTTGGAAGAGGATTTTGGTAGTTAAGGGAAGAATATTCTCTAGCCTTATTAAAAGGAAGCATTACATACTCAAAAATAAAAGAGAATCGTGTAAAACTCATTCTCAGAAAGAAATCAGGAGGAAGAATAATGTCACGTGAAACATGGAATTAGTTTCCTATTTCACTGGAAATCTTTTTCATGCTAATCGATATGTTGTTAGAAGAATAAAGGAAACGGTGCGAAGATATATTACTCTCGAATTTAAACACAGAAACAACATCGTGAAAAATAATGGCCGAGATGAAAACAAAATATTTTTTTAGATTTGGAGGATTCATGAACGAGATTTGCTAGTTGTAGGTGTAGTATTATAAATAGAGGGTCCAGGAGAGAGTTTTGGGGGGGCTGGCAGAGGCCAGATGCACTAGAAATCAATTCAGAAAAGTTATTGTTGCTGCTGCATGAAGAACATAGAATAGGCAACAATATCTTCTACCAAACAGCCACAGTTTCTTCATCCATTTGCAACGGATATTGTCGTATATGCAACGTTTATCTTCAGTAGTAACAGTTTCTTCAACTCATCTGCAACGGATATCTTCTCGTATGCAACGTTTATCTTTAGCCCCTCTGTAACAGTTAGTCTGTAACGCCTATAAACGTTGCAAACTCAATGTTTTCTTTGTTTTTCTCCTTTTCATCATTTGTAAACATTTTGAGCCATGGCCCATAATTTTGAGTAAGTGATTACTATGAGGAGCTAAACCCATTTGCTGAGGTGATGGAGGAAGCCATTGTTCCAAGAAAAGTGGTATATTTCTATTTTAATTAATTTTTGCAATTTCTTTTATGATTCTTTGCCTTGGTTAAAAATTGATTTAATGATTTTTATTAAACAATTGTGATTTCGTTAGATGGTACATGCTTGACCTAAGTTTTATATGTTCCACGCTTTTGTTATACGATTGTTATTTTGAAAATCTACTTGTTGCAATATTTTAGAATCAAATTAAACGTAAGACTTGCATGAATATTGAATAGATTGAATCACTTTAGTTGGTTAGTGGTGAAATCCATAACCTCGGTATTTGTTAATATTATTTTCATATTTTGTGTATATTTTTAGTTTAAAATTAATTTATTAAATCTAAATTCAATCTTCACAAGTTCGAGCTAACGATACTTTTCTTACCACTATTACAAAATTATCAGTATCCTTAGCGGACGAGTTATAGTCTCGTGAGGGTTTACAAGAGGTATACCCAAAAAACCTAAGTTCCAACTTCAAACGTTCCAGAACACACGCATCCAAAGAGCTACACAGACATAAATTTTCTGCACACTAATAATAAGAATTTATAAATTCCAAAGAACATTATTCTCATATGAAAAAATCCAGCCTCAAGAGTGATCAAATGTTCTGCCTCACCAATAAGGTTTTATGAAATTTACACTCAAAAGATGCACTTTATGGTTCTCATGTGTGTAGGCAGGATTGAAGATAGAAATCATGCACACGTTGAATGGTGGGAAGGAAAAGGAATCTTCCTAATTATATGAAGATGTTATCCCGTAGAAACGTAGGATAAAAAAGAATCCCATTTTTTTTATGACCTCTAAGAAAGGAAATCATCCACTATGTAAGGACGGGAACATTTACTTACCTTCTCACCCGATTCACAATCAACACCACTCTCACAGCATCCAATAGAAACGTCTTCAGTCTTCGGTCCTCAACTGTTGATGATGAACTCTTGAACTTTGTAGAACCTTGACAATTAGAACTATTTTCTCAATTCCTTTTTATTTGAAACTTCTCCATAGATTGTTATTCCCCACGACCTTATTGAATGAATACAAAAAAAAATTACTAAAGCAATAATAAACTTTTTTTATTATTTTTATTGTTTCGTTTTTTTTTCAAAAATTAAAATACAAACTCACAAATAAAACTAATGTGGACATGGAAGAAGGATTTTACCACTTGATTCTTCACAACTTGTATTGTCTCGATATCATGAACTTTAGTAATTTTTACGGGTGCCTTTAGTAATTTTTTCGAATCGATTTTGCCAAAAATGTTTATTTCCAAAAAAAAACCTACAAGTACATAAAATAACACAATTAGTACAAAAATGAGCATTAACAATATATAGAATTGAGATAAACTAGACATACAAATGTGTCTATCACCTTCTTTGTTACTAAAGAATCATTGAATTAGTATACTCATCTATCATTCATTCATCACAGATTATCACCAACCGTAGAATAGTAGGTACGCTTAGCTATCACCAAAACTCCTTATATCACCGAATAAAAGGTACGCTTAGTCATCGGATTCTATCCAACTGAGCCACCTCGAGGTTCGCTTACAAGATATAAATCAATAAAATGCTTTAAGATTTGTGAATCTAGGTTTGATCCTAGTAGTTAAACTCAGTATGCTCGGTCTACTTTCTAGTATTTTATTTACACACAATTGTTCCACAGAATCCCTCTGTAAGGTCTCATGTTTTCTATTTAGGTAAGATGTTATGATACAATTAAGGATACCCAACTCTTACTAGTTTTAGAGTAATTAACAAATCAATTTAGTTAGCCACCTAAACAATCTATCAATCAAGCATAAACATTCATATTAGTAAAAATAAACGATAATCATGTGAAGAACTTAAAAATAGATTCAAATATAATAAATCAAATCATTTCTAGAACTTAAAAATTCATCCTCAATCAATTAGGTTTTTAACTACTCATGATGTAGAGGCATCCATGTTATACATAAAAGTACAAAATTCGTTAAGATGATGAAACCGCTCGGAACACTAGCTTTCTCCTCTTTTGATGTTGTTGATCTCTTCCAAATCTTGCAAAGTTGTGTAAAAGTTGTTAAAAAATCTCTTCTTAATGTCTTGGGAGTCTTCTTTAATATTACTTCATAATATCTAGGGCTTAGAATCCTTCCGGGACCGATCTTCCTCCGAAAGAAGTCAAAAACGCGTCAAAAGGGACCCAGTAAATTTTTCTCAGTGGGCATGATCATTTCAAAAAAGTGGTAAAAATGTGTTCGTTCGCTGAGAATTATGAAGATTCGTTTAATAATTTTAAAAACTAATTAAAAATAGAAAACAGTCATTAAGAATAGTTACCATTCATTCATGAAATATGGCTTCCTCCATCGTCCCAGTGGTTAGGTTTAGATCATCATGCTCAAAACACTCTCAAAAGATTGGTACATGGCTCAAAAGTGCTTGAGAAGAAGAAAAGAAGCTAAAAACAATAAAACATGAAATCTACAACTATTATATGTGTTACAGATTAACTGTTACAGTTCAAGTTCAGGATAAACGTTGCAGAGTGAAGATAAACGTTGCAAAGTGGATGAAGGAACCGTGACAAGGTGGTTGAATAAACCGTTTCCTAATCTTCTGTTCTTCATGTTCTTAAGCAGCAGCAACAGTGAATTTTCCCGAATTGATTTTCTTTGCTCTATTTAGCTACTCAACCTTCCTAATGTATTTTGTGACTTGATACAACCTTTCTCTACACCACAGGAGCAAGGAATCTCTAAGATAATTCCTCCCTCCATTTTGCCGGCCGAAACTCTCCCGACTCCCCTAATGGCTTTTTCTTTATTCTATTATCCTTATATAGGTTTAGTAAAACCTAACAGGCTTTCCTCAACTGATAAGGATCCAAAATTCTCTCCAAAACAGCCTCAAACTCGTGTTAATCCAAAATCAGGGAAAACTCCTTTTTCCTGTACAATTCGAGTTTTCCAGCGATTTTTCTCGACAAGATATACTCTGATTGACGTGTCTTGTCCCTAGTTGTTTTTTTTTCTGTTTCAATTTAGTAACTCAAAACCACCTCCAAATCCCTTAAAACTTGCTTCTCAACAACTCAGGTACTTCTCTTACGCGAAGAGAATCTTTCCCGCCAACTTCGGGTTTTTGAAATAAGAAGGGGGTGCCCCCAATCCAAAATGCAGGTGCCTTTATCAGAACTCCTGGGTGCCTTTAACAATCTTTCCAGGTGCCTTTAGTAATTTTTCAAGGGTGCTTTTATCACTTTTAAGCCAATTTTTCCACAAATTTTTATTTCTCAAAAATACCTACAAAGACATAAAAACCCATAATAAGTACAAAATCGAGCACTAGTAATATAGAGAATTGTGCACAATTTAGACACAAAAATGTGTCTATCAAATACCTCCAAACTTACTATTTTCTAGTCCTCGAGTAAATCTAATCTAGAAAAAAAATAAAATCCTAACTCACTTTCGCAGGAATCGCGACTACATTTAGCATATGTAATAAGCCTTTAAACCACTAGGTGTCCCTAGTGGACGAGTTTTGTCTCATAAGGGTTTACAAGAGGTATACCCACAAAACCTTTACTCCAACCCCTAGCTACCTGTGAACGATTGAGGGTAAACACTAAACAATCTATTTAGTTGGCATACTAAATTCTTCGGCTATGGGAATCATTATCCTATATGAGTCCGATTGTTGTACACGAGTTTGCACTCAACATACTAAAGTTCATATATAAGAAAACAAAGCTCTACTTAGATAGTCGTTCAATGATGATACTCAGAATCTATCAAAGTTCAATCACATGAAAATATTTAGAAGATGGATATAGACAAAATGAAGTTTGCACATGTTGACTAAGGTGAACGGTGTTTCCTATATCTGTCTGAAGGTCAGTGCCAGGATGAATCCTAATGGATTGAGATACACTCACATTGGTCTTACTCCTTATACTAATATCGACTCTACTGGTATATACAAGGGTCCCATCAACCGATCTATTGAAAATAAAACAATTATTTATTATTTAAATATATTGACAACGTTATTGGATCAAATGAATCTAAGCGCATGATCCTTATCAGCATCTTACATGATCGTTCTCATGGATCCTGCATTCCACGCTTGCTTAGGCGACGGAGACAGGGATAACACACACATATTGCTATCAAAGTGTCAATACTCGGAAAAAAAAAATCCGACTATAGTCTAAATAATCTCAAACACTCTACTCCATCCTGGAGGCGATAAAAATTTGATACTGGTGCCCCACCAAATCACTTAGATAAATACAAAATTGCAAAAATAAAAACAGATGGTGATATAGTCGAGATAGACTCCGAGATATGGTGAAAACTATCATGTTATTTCTAACACCTGAACTCTGTCCTTTTATGAATAGACCATTTAACTGGGCACACCAATTCATATAGAAAAAGAGTTAAGTTTCCATCTACCTAGAATGGTTAGTGTTATCCTGAATTGTTCACAAGTTTCTAAACTTTGGAGTTTCATATTTCAACTTAAAAGTTTCTCCCTTACCCCTAAACTTAAATCTAACATTGTTCTCAATGTTCTAAAGATGAATGATTAAATGCATGAAAAAGGAGAAACTATTACCAATCGAAGGAAAGGATTTAAGGAAAAATATTATCGTATCCCATGAGCATGGGTTACCTCCCAAGAAGTGCTAAGTTTAAAGTATTCAGCCAGACTAAGAAAGAATTAGTCACCTCAAAAAATCATATAGCAATAGTCGGAACAACTGTGGGTTATCTGAATCAAATGGTACTATCACAAATAAAAGGAAACTGCAACAAGCCAAGAAAATGAATAAAACGAGCACACCCTTTTCTAGTTTTCTATTTAAGAAAACTACTTCTAGCTGTGGTTCAGGTTCAGGCTCTATAAAAGGGTCTAGATAAAATATTTTCATGGGCTGGATTTCCTCATAGGCAGGATCAACAGGATCAGGTTGTAGAGTCTAGAAAAACTCAACCAAGAACTTAGAAGCACATAATAATAATCTGAATAATTGTGGATCCTCAAAGTCAATCAGATTTGACTCACATAGTTGACTACTATGAAGGTGGCCATTCTTAAACAAATTTGTCGATTCTAATTTCCTAAAGTAATTAGGATTAGTCTCAAAACTTAATAAGTGACACATTTTAAATTCATACGTTCCCACATATGGAAGAAAATATTTTGGTAGGAAAACAAAGTCAATCTTGGTATTATTTCCTAGGTAAACCACATCGACCAGAGGATGGGTTTTTAACAGTTGAACTTCTTTCTGGACATCAACAGGCTCAGAGAATCTAGTTTGAAGATGATCTTGAAAAATGGTAGAGGTGCAAATGTCAAGTCCCAAGTTAGGGATCTTTCTAAGAGTCAAAGGTAAAGCATAGGTAGAATGATATACACCCCCAAACTTAGAGTTTCAGTGTCTTTAGATAGACTAGTCACAATTTTCCTAATTTTCTAGATCGTCAGATTCTTGAAAATGGTCAATTGCTTCTTATAGGTTATAATCAGGTGGTGCATCCTCACTCATATTTAAAATCTCTACGGGTCTATCTTTGTTACCTAAAATTATTGTTTCTAAATTGCTGGAATCTAGAATAGTATTTTAAGGATAAACTCGTTCCTCTAAACCATTATCGTCTTCAAAACAAAAGAGTTATACATCGTTTAAAACAATGGTATCTCTAATCAAATCCTCTTCCTTTTGAATATGTGAATAATCATTAAAATTATTTTGATTTGAACCAGAAATAACACTATCATCATGAAGCACAATTGGAGTGACAATTTCCTGTTCACTCTGCATGTATATTTCAAGTTATTCATCAATATTATCCTCATCATCATAATAATATGAAGATGTTTGAACCTCGTATAAATAAGTAGTGTTACCAATTCTATCCTCGTCCTCTTGAATAAGTGAATAATTATCAAGGGTAGCACTATATTGGAAATTAAGATCATTTTGAGCAATATTATTCTTTGCAAGACTTTCACTCACACTTAATCCGAACCTTTTTATATTCTCAGTCAACTCCTTGAGGATTCTTCAAGAAAAACAAAAGGATCATAAGGAGTACTAGATCGCAATTGCTCGTGTGATTCTTCTAGAGAAGGAGTTGGACTACTATTTTTTCCTCTCACACTTAATCCAAACCTTTTTGTATTCTCAGTCAACACCTTGAAGGAATTTTATAGAGAAAAAATTTGATCATAAGGAGTACTAGATCGGAACTGCTCGTGTGATTCTTCTAGAGAAGGAGTTGGACTACTATTTGTTCCTCTCACACTTAATCCAAACCTTTTTGTATTCTCAGTGAACTCCTTGAGGGAATTTTCTAAAGAAACAATTGGATCATAAGGAATACTAGATAGGAACTGCTCGTGTGATTCTTCTAGAGAAGGATTTGGGTAATCATAGGGAGTACTAGATTGCATCTTCTTTAGGGCATCCCTCCAAGACAAAGAACTCGAATTTTGCTCATTTTTATGTTCATATGACGGGTGTGTATGTGAATAGTAATTGGGATCACCCTGGTATGTGCAATGACCTCCAAAAGGTTGGTGGTGGTCCCAACTACTACCCACACCATGTTGATAGTACGGATAATGTCTATTTTGAAATTCAGTCGAATATTCATTGTATTGGTCCTCATAATACCAGCTCGACATTTTCTGACAAAAACTTCCTAATATATTTACAAAAATCTAAGAAAATAAATCCTAACCGGAAGGGGGTTCTAAAAATTCACAAACAAGGACGACTTAACCAAATCAAACCTACTGAATCTAGAAAACAAAAAGCATGATGGCTGCACTTAGATTGTTTCTAGACCAGCTTCTATTTTTCCAAAAGGCAACTAGTTACAGTTTTAACAAATCTGTTAGTGCGGTCTGAATTAGATTAAGTCGAATAGAAACAGGATAAGCTCTAAGGAGCTTTGATAACCCTGCCTCTTTGGCAATGCTTCCTTGGGTTACAAGGCGGCTCGAATCTACTTAAAATAATCTTCTTGAACTTTGAGTTAGGCTAACAGAGTCACCAATACAGTCCTTTTGAATGATTTTCCAATAAGCTCGTTACCCTATCGATCTCTTTCTAGTCATATTTTAAGGCTTAGGTTCACGTTTGGTAACGTGTTCCTAAACCGGGCAAAAAGGAAACGGTGATGAAATCCGAGTCCTTATCTTGTATGGCCAGTTCTTGTCCTTTACTAGAAAATAATTTCGTATTCAGTTCCTCAACATATACGCATATGAAGGAATACAGTAAAACCACTGACAGGGGTTTCGTGGGTGGTTAAAGTCTTACCTCCCGTTCCAGACGGGCGATGAACCCTTGAAGTCGACTCAGTCTACCGACTCCTAAGTCAGTGTACGAACCCGAGGGGCAGAGACAATATCGTAATTGTCGTCCTTCCCTGTTGCAGTTTATATTCAATAATACCCTTCCGTAGGGGTTAAAAAATAATAATGTCCAAAGGTCCCAAAAAAATAAAGTCCAAAGTCTAAAGAAAAAGTCCAAAAATAAAAGAAAAATTACAAAACTAATAAAAGATTTCCTAATACAATTTTCTAAAAACAAAAGTAAATAAAACCATAAAAATTAAAAAATTAAAATTAAATAATAAAATAAATTTGTCTTCTTTTTACGTTCTTTTGGATTTATCTTTGACTCCCAAGTCCTTAATCAATCAATATAATCTTTGGGTCCAATTTCTTTTTGATCCAAAACCTGTAATACAAAGAAAAATACCAAAAAACGTAAAATAAAATAAATGAAAAAAAATATAATTAAACTAACTAACATAAGAAAAAAAAACTAAAAACAAATCTAAAAACAAGTCCCCGGCAGCGGTGCCAAAAACTTGATCGTTCCAGAAAAGTAGTGAAAATGTGTTCGTTCGCTGAGACTTGTGAAGATTCGTTTAATAATTTTAAAAACTAATTAAAAATATAAAACAATAAAAAATTGTAACAAAATTGGGAGAAACTGGAACTCAGGATTCTACCAAAATCACTTCTGATTTATTTCTACAATAATTCTTTAACAATTTTAGTTATTTTATTGACTTTGTTTCTTTGCCAAAAGTATATTTATAAAACATTAGCTATAAATCACAAGCATGGCGCATCAAAAGATCTTAAGTCCCAGCATACACCATCAAACAAAATCATAACTAATTAACAAAAATCATAAATCAATTAAAATCAACGCAAAAGTAATTAAGAATCAAAAATAGTTACCATTCATTCATAAAATATGGCTTCCTCCATATTCCCAGTGGTTGAGTTTAGTTCATCATGCTCAAAACACTCTCAAAAGATTGGTACATGGCTCAAAAGTGTTTGAGAAGAAGAAAAGAAGCTAAAAATAATAAAACAGAAAATGTGCAACGATTATAGGTGTTACAGATTAACTGTTATAGTTCAAGTACAGGAAAAACGTTGCAGACTGAAGATAAACGTTGCAAAGTGGATGAAGGAACCGTGACAAGGTGGTTGAAGAAACCGTTGCCTAATCTTCTGTTCTTCATGTTCTTAAGCAGCAGCAACAGAGAATTTTCCTGAATTGAGTTTTTTTGCTCTCTTTTGATTCCTGAGCTCGACCCAACCTTCATAACCTCTTTTGTGACTTGATACAACCTTTCTCTACACCACATGAGCAAGGAATCTCTAAGAGAATTCCTCCCTCCAATTTACTGGAAGAAACTCTCCCGACATCCCTGGTGGCTTTTTCTTTATTCTATTATCCTTATATAGCTAGGTTTAGTAAAACCTAATAGGCTTTCCTCAAGTGATAAGGATGCAAAAATCTCTCCAAAACACCCTCAAACTCGTGTTAATCCAAAATCATGGAAAACTCCTTTTTCCGGTACAACTCGAGTTTTCCAGCTATTTTTCTCGGCAAGATATACTCTGATTGACGTTTCTTGGTCCCTAATTGTTTCTGTTTGAATTTAGTAACTCAAAACCACCTCCAAATCCCTTAAAAATTGTTTCTCAACAACTCAAGTACTTCTCTTATGCGAAGAGAATGTTCCCTCCAACTTTGGGTTTTTAAAATAAGAAGGGGGTGCCCATAATCCAAAATGAAGGTGCATTTGTCAATTTTTCTGGGTGCCTTTATTAATTTTTCTCGGGTGTTTTTATCACTTTTTAAGCCGATTTTTTCACAAATGGTTATTTCTCAAAAATTCCTACAAAGACATAAAAACCCATAAAAAGTACAAAATCGAGCACTAGTAATAGAGAATTTGGCACAATTTAGACTCAAAAATGTGTCATCAATAGACAATGAACAAATTCGATTCTAGGGGTCCAAATAACTCAACTTTATGCTCTAAAACTTGTTCCAGTCGGCATAGTCGAATTTCCATTAATTGTGCCAACTCAAAAGGTCAAAAATACAAGTTTTCTGTCCGAAATAGTGGTTCATGGAAGAAGGATTTTACCACTTGATTCTTCACAATTTTTATTGTCTTGATATCATGAACTTCACTAATTCACATCTTTTGATTTCTTTCTCTCTTGTACATAAGTCTTCAACATGTATATATAATTCTGCTCATTGTATTGCTGCTATACTTGAATATGAAGTTTGCTCTTTCTTGTATTGTTGCTTGTAAACCTTGAACTTCTTTAAATTTCCTTCAAATTTTTGATGCTCCGATTATTAATGAAAATGGTGTTTCTATGGACCTCTTTTTGTCGAGAGAATGGTGCCAACTGCAAACAAGACTACAAGATAGAGTTAGCAATTCTGATGACAGCTTCATGATTGATAGAAAGAACACTCAAGAGATCAAACAGTAGTGCTGAAATTAGTGCGAGGTTTGGTAGCTCATTATTCTACCCGGACTTTGCGTAGATGAACACTCTAAACGGACAATGTAGACAAGTACAAAGAATTGCAGGTTTGGTGCCTCATTCATAGGTATTGAATGATCAGCTTCTGAATACTGTATTCTTTACCGGCAGTTGAAGTCCCTTTTTTTCAGCTTTAGCCTCTAAACAATGAAGCAACCCGAATGTAGTTCTCTAATACTTCTAAGTTCAGTCATTTCGGAAAGAAAAATTCATATGTAAACTTAGCTAGAAGTATACAAAGTGACTCTAATACATCTAAAAGTTAGAGATTTTCATGCAAATATGTACAAAAAATTTAAAAATTCTACATACAAAAGTGAATAATAAAAATCTAAATGCTTAACCTCTCCACTACACTTAAACTTTACATTTTCCTCAATGTAAATTGGATCTTACAATGTAAAATCAAGATGTGAAATCCTAATATGATATGCAAAACTAATAAAAAATCAAAAGATAAAGATGGAAATACAAAACCTATGGGTTTCCTCCCATGCAACGCTTGGTTTACACTCGTCAGCCCGACTCTCTACTCGCCCGTACTACTATCCTGGTTCACTGTCCTCAACATCCACACTTGAGTGTATATCACTCGGGTACCTCATTGCCTCCAAGATATTAAATCGTATGACTTCTCCATCAAACTCCATAGTCAAGGTGCCGTTTTGGACGTCGATCTTTGTTCTAGCGATACTCATAAATGGTCTACCCAATAAAAAAGGTGTAGACTTAGATGAATTTTTATCACTCATGTCTAGAACGTAGAAATCCATCGAAAATACTAGTTGATTAAATTGCACTAAAACATTCTCAACAACCCATTTTGGGTAGACATTAAATCGGTTAGCAAGTTCAAGAACTACACCGGTCTCTTTAATAGGAACAAGATTTAGAGAATCATAAGTAGAAGTAGTCATAATATTAACAGATGCTCCTAATCTAGCAAAGCTCGTGTTAACTTGGTTTTACTAATTGTGCACGGTATACTGAAACTACCTGGATCTTTCAATTTAGGTAGGAGTTTCTTTTGAAGAAATTTTGAAGCATCCTCCCCCACACTCATAACTTCTTTACCTATTAACTTTTTCTTGTTCATGCAAAAATACTTCAAACACTTTGCATAGCGAGGAACTTGCCTAATTGCTTCAATGAGTGGACTATTCACTTGGACTTGCTTAAAGATGTCCCAAATCTCTTTGTATTGAGATTCCTTCTTAAGATTAGCAAAACGACTTGGAAAAGGAGGTGGTATGGTAAAGGTAGGAAACATGTCCTTAGGTTAGACGGTTGAGATTGGGTTTTCGTTTGGCATTGATTCTTCCTTTACTTCCTTTTCTAAGTCACCACTAACCTTCTCTTGTTGTTGTGGTTCTTCAACTTGCCTTCAACTTCTCAAGGTCACTTCATTAATGTGTTCTCTCAGATTCACAAAAGGTTGTGATGGCAGTTTCGTTGATGCTTGTGCCTTCAGTAGATTCATATGGGTTTCCATTTGCCTCTTTTGAATATGCAAGTCCCAAATGGTTGAGTCAGTTTTCAGCTGATTTTGATCAGCTTTTTATTGACTTTGTTGGAATAGGGAGATCAAAGTGTCTAGCTTAGAGTCTTGATCATTAGGCTGTGGTTGGAAACCATTCTGTCACCCATAAGATGGAATAGGGGTTGCAACCTGTTTGTTCACATATATGAAATTTGGCTGATCTTTCCAAACGGGATTATAAGTATTAGAATAAGGATCATACCTTGGACTTGGATTAGGGAATAAAGCATTAACCTCGGCGTCCTCTTCGTATGGTGGAGCAACTACAAAATCTATGCGATGAATTTCATTTTCAATGGTACTCAATGGATGCTCTGTATTTGAAGAATCCCCTATCTCGCTAACTCTTCTGACATTTGAGTCGTTTCTTGTATAAAATTATTGTGCATTCGAAGCCATATTCTCAAACAAAATAATTGCATGCGAGATTGTCTTTTCAGTAAGTGAACCATCAGCCGTTACATCAATCAAATTCCTTGGATCTGGAAGTAACCCTTCATAAAAGTATTGAATGATGAGTGTTGAGGATGTGTTATGGTGAGGGAAGCTTGCTAATAACCTTTTGTACCTCTCCCAGTATTCATAAAGAGATTCCCAGTAATCTGTAAAATGCTACTAATCTCTTTATGATTAGCAGCCTCCTTAGAAGCAGGAAAGTACTTCTCTAAAAATAGTTTTTTCATCTCATACCATGTTGTAACACTCCCTGGAGGAAGGTAATACAACCACTCTTCTTCTAATTCTATTAATGGAAATTAAAAAGGCTTGCATCTTAGCTTTATCACTGTCTTCGGTACCTTGCCTAAGACTTGTCATCTTGTGCTAAAATACTTGAAGATGACGGTTCGGATCTTCGCCTGGAAGTCCCTTGACCTTCGGAAAATGGTGAATAAGATTCGACTTCAGCCCCAATGTATCAGTTAGAGTAATATACAATGGTTACAAATCTAAGCATGGAGATGTCAACTCTCATAGTTTTTTCTCCGGAGGTTGAGGACCACCCATCTCTTCTATGTGATCTTTCTTTTTGTATGAATCTGAAAATTCACTTGGTGAAGAACTAGGAGGAAGCAAAGTGTTCACTGCTCGAATAAAGTCTTTTATTAAAGTGCCTAATCGAAGAAGTATACCAATGGGACTTGGTTATCCCTCTTTAAGCATTCACCAAAGAGAATGTTCATGAAACCAAAAATATCTAGAAAACAAAGTTAAAAGCTAAAAATAAACCTAAAAAAACAAGTGAACAAAAATAAATAACAACTAAAACCAACTGCTTCCCGGCAGCGGTGCAAAAATTTGATACGTTTCATGGGTGCAATCAAATTAGTGATCTTATTTTCACTCAATTAAAAAATAATATAATGGAAGTCAAGTTCATTCCACGAGGAGCGAGGTGTTTAAGTTGTCAAATGTCACAAAGGGGGGTTTGTTTTAGGATTTTAACAAGGTAAATCAAAAAGCAATTAAAAGTAAAGTTGTAAGCAATAAAGAGAGATATGATCGAGAATCCTTCTGATGTGTTGTAGAAGTGGTAGAAAGGATTCGTTCAAGACTTGTGAAGATTTGGATTTAAACCTAATTTCTAAGACTAAAAATAGCAAAACTCAAATAAAATTGATATCAAGGTTGAAAGAATACTGAGACTAAGATTCCATTATATTCCAATTTTTAAACTGATTTAATTCCATAATTATAATTATGCAATTCATACGTTCAATTTGATTCTAAAATATTACAACAAGTAGATTTTTAAAATAAAAATTGTATATCAAAAACATGGAACATCAAAAACCCTAGGCTAAGCATGTACCATCAAAAGAAATCATAATTGATTAATGAAAATAGTTAAATCAATTTTTAACCAAAACAATAAATCATAAAAGAACAGGAAAAAATAGATTAAAAGAATATACCAATTTTTTATTAGAAAAATAGCTTCCTCTTTCGCCTCAGCAATGGGGTTGAGCTCCTCATGTTGGAAAGACAATCAAAGTATTTATTTATAGCTCAAATGGTGTTTACAAACAAGAAATAGAGAAAAAAAAATAAAACAACGAATTCGCAACGGTGTATAGGCATTGCAGACTCACTGTTACAGAGTATGTGTTGCAAATTCAAATTATACGTAGCATATGGCATCGTTACAAAACTTTCAGAGAAGAATGACAATTTGAGACTGCCTTATGTTCTTCACCTTCTTCTTCGCAGCAACTTGATTTTTTTTCTCTGCAAATCCATATCTTTCGCTCTGTACTTGCTCGAAAATCTCCTTAGAATCCCTATATCCTTCTGAGACTCCCCAACACCTAATATACATCACCGCACCAAAATCCTCGAGTTTAATGGAGAATATCTCCAGAATTTTTTTTTTCTTTTCACGGGAATGATTTCCCATTTTTATCTCCTTCACACGTTTATCCTTAGTTGTCGCACTCTATGCACGTCCCTTGATTGAGTTCAACTTTATCTAGCCACACGCCATTCACATAAAACTCGGGAAAGAGTGAGATATTCCCGTGTAATCTGCTTTCTCCATTCCACGTAATATTTTCCTTATTTTTCGAATCAAAAGGACTTACCAGTCCTGTTTTGTCTTAACAGGCCATAACATGTCCAAATCCAACAAAAACTCCGAGAAAAACTCTTCCAGATTTAATCAAGCAAAATCTATTCAAAAAGAGTTTTTCCTACCAAAAAATCTTAAATCCGTGAAGAAAAGGTGCCCCCTATCCACTGTGATGGTGCCTTTAGCCACTGGGGTGCCCTTATCCAATCTGGGGGTGCCTTTAGTAATTTCTCTGGGTACCTTTAGTAAAAAAATTGAGCTGATTTTTGCAAAAATGTTTATTTCTCAAAAACACCTACAAACACATAAAATAACACAATTAGTACAAAAACAAACATTAACAATATATAAAGTTGAGATAAAATAGACACACAAATGTGTCTATCACTTTCTTCGTTACTAAACAATCATTGTATTAGTATAATCATCTATCATTCATTCATCACAGATTTACACCAACTGTAGAATAACAGGTACGCTTAGCTATCCCCAAAATTCCTTATATCACTGAATAACAGGTACGCCTAGTCACCAAATTCTATCCAACTGAGCCACCTCGAGATTCGCTTACAAGATGTAACTCAATAAAATAATTTAAGATTTGTGTATTTAGGTTTGATCCTTGTAGTTAAACTCCGTACGCTCGGTCCACTTTCTAGTGTTGTTTTTACACGCGATTGCTCCACAGAATTTCTCTGTAAGGCCTCATGTTTTCTACTTAGGTAAGATGTTATGATACAATTACGGATATCCAACTCTTACTAGTTTTAGATTAGTTAACAAATAATTTTAGTTGTCCACCTAAATAATCTATCAATAAAGCATAAACATTCATATTAGTAAAAACAAACTATAATCATATGAACAACTTCAAAATAGTTTCATATATAATAACTAAATCATGTCTAGAACTTAGAATTCATCCTCAATCAATTAGGTTTTTAGCTACTCATGATGTAGAGGCATCCATGTTATACATAAAAGTAAAGAATTCGTTACGATGATGAAACCGCTCCAAACCCTAGCTTTATCTTCTTTTGGTGTTGTTGATCTCCTCCAAAGCTGTAAAGTTGTGCAAAAGTTGTTAAAAGATCTCTTCTTAATGTCTTGGGAGTCTCCTTTAATAGTACTTCATGATATGTAGGGCTTAGAATCCTTCTGGGATAGAGTTTCCTCCAAAAGAAGTCACAAACGCTTCAAAAGTGACCCATTAACTTTGTCTCAGTCGGCATAAACAATTAACAAATTCGATTCTAGGGGTTCAAATAGCTCAACTTTCAGCTCCAAAACTTGCTCCAGTCGGCATAATCGAATTTCTATTAACTCTACCGACTCAAGGGGAAAAAATACAAGTTTTCTGCCAGAAATAGTGGTTCAACGAAGAAGGATTTTACCACTTGATTCTTCACAACTTGTATTTTCTTGATATCATGAAAGCGCCTAGTATCCATCGTTTACTGTCAGGACTACTGGGTATCTAACCCCATTCGCTCCCCTAGATTTCGTCTCTCAGTGTTAGTGTCGTCCCAGCAGAGCTTCACTAAACTCACATCTTTTGATTTCTTTCGCTCTTGTACATAAGTCTTCAATATGTATATATAATTCTGCTCATTGTATTGTTGCTTTACTTGAATATGAAATTTCATCTTTCTTGTACTATTTCTTGTAAACCTTAAACTTCTTCAACTTTCCTTCAATTTTTTGATGCTCCGCTTGTTGATGATAATGGTGTTTCTATGGATCTGTTGTTGTCGAGATAAAGGTGCCAACTGCAAACAAGTCTACAAGATAGAGTTAGCAATTCTGATGACACCCTCATGATTGATAGAAATAACACTCAAGAGATCAAAAAGTAGTGCTGAAATTGGTGCGAGATTGGGTAGCTCATTATTCTATCCGGAATTTACGCAGATGAACACTCTAAACGGACAATTTAGACAGGTATAAAGAATTGCAGGTTTGGTGCCTCATTCATGGGTATTGAATGATCAGCTTCTCAATACTGTATTCTCTACCGACGGTTGAAGTCCCTTTTTTTCATCTCTAGCCTCTCAACAACGAAGCAACCCGAATGTAATTCTCTAATACTTCTAAGTTCAGTCATTTCGGTAAGAAATTCGTATGTAAACTTAGCTAAAAGTATACAAAATGACTCTAAAACATCTAAAAGTTGGAGGTTTTCATGCAAATATGTGCAAAAAAATTAAAAATTCTACATACAAAAGTGAATAATAAAAATCTAAATGCTTAACCTCTCCCCCACACTTAAACCTTACATTGTCCTCAATGTAAATTGGCTCTTACAATGTAAAATCAAGATGGGAAATCCTAATATGATATGTAAAACTAATAAAAATCAAAAGATAAAGATAGAAATACAAAAACCAATGGGTTTCCTCCCATGCAACGCTTGGTTTACATTCGTCATCCCGACTCTCTACTCGCTCGTACTACTAGCCTGGATCACTCTCCTCAACAGCCACACTTGAGTGTATATCACTCGGGTACCTCATCGCCTCAAAGATATTAAAACGTATGAATTCTCCATCAAACTCCATAGTCAAGGTGCCGTTTTGGACGTCAATCTTCGTTCTAGCGGTACTCATAAATGGTCTACCCAACAACAAAGGTGTAGACTTCGATGAATTTTTATCACTCATGTCTAGAACGTAGAAATCCATCAAAAATACTAGTTGATTAACCTGCACCAAAACATTCTCAACAACCCATTTTGGGTAGACATTAAATAGGTTAGCAAGTTCAACAACTGCACCGATCTCTTTAATATGACCAAGATTTAGGTAATCATAAGTAGAAGTAGGCATAATGTTAACATATGATCCTAAATCTTGCAAAGCTCGTGTTAACTTGGTTTTACCAATTATGCACGGTATAATGAAACTACCTGGATCTTTCAATTTAGGTAGAAGTTTCTTTTGAAGAAATGTCGAAGCATTCTCCCCCAAACTCATAACTTCTTTACCTTTTAACTTTTTCTTGTTCATACAAAAATACTTCAAACACTTTGCATAGCGAGGAACTTGCCTAATTGCTTCAATGAGTGGACTATTCACTTGGACTTGCTTAAAGATGTCCCAAATCTCTTTCTATTAAGATTCCTTCTTAGGCTTAGCAAAACGACTTGGAAAAGGAGGTGCTATGGTAAAGGTAGGAAACGTGTCCTTAGGTTGAACGGTTGAGATTGGGTTTTCCTTTGGTATTATTTCTTCCTTTACCTCCTTTTCTAAGTCAACCTAACCTTCTCTTGTTGTTGTGGTTCTTCAACTTGCCTTCTACTTCTTAGGGTCACTTCATTAATGTGTTCTCTCAGATTCACAAAAGGTTGTGATGGCAGTTTCGTTGATGGTTGTTCCTTCAGTAGATTCATATGATGATGACACCCTCATGATTGATAGAAATAGCACTCAAGAGATCAAAAATTAGTGTTGAAATTGGTGCGAGGTTGGGTAGCTCATCATTCTACTCTTACTTTACGCAGATGAATACTCTAGACGGACAATTTAGATAGGTATAAATAATTGCAAGTCTGGTGCCTCACTTATGGGTATTAAATGATCAGCTTCTTAATATTGTATTCTTTACCGGCGGTTGAAGTCCCTTTTTGTCAGCTCTAGACTCTCAACAACTAAGCAACCCGAATGTAGTTCTCTAATACTTCTAAGTTGAGTCATTTCGGTAAGAAATTTTTATGTAAACTTATCTAGAAGTATACAAAGTGATTCTACAATATCTCAAAGTTGGAGGTTTCATCCAAATATGTACAAAAAGTTTAAAAATTCTACATACAAAAGTGAATACTATGCAAACGGGGTAATATACTCAAATGCATATCAGAGTGAAAAAGAAAATCTGGATTATAATGATTTTAGGCATGTTGGTTTGAAAACAGAAGACCCGGTTATTTCTTTTAAGGAGACTCATACTGATTGTCCTATGGTTTACACCGAAGATGATATCCTTAAAGTTAAATTCGATTCCGATAATGATAGTGTTCAAGAGACGTGATTGAGAATGGGACCAAATTGATTGATTTTTTGGAAGACCCAATTGAACTTACCAAGGATTATAATGATACTGAGATTTCAATTGAAGCAGAAACTGACGAAGAATGGTTTGTAAAGAGTTTCATAGAGGAACACGGTACACATGAGTTAAATAATTTATTGGATTTATTTAAGAATGATAAGGATCCCCTAATACTAGATATTGTGAAAGGTTTGTCTAATCCTTTGCATAACTCTATATATTTTGATTCTTTCCCAATCGAAATAGTTTCCCAAAAGGTTGTTAACCCAACTTTTAAGGAACTACCTCATTTAGGATTGGGTATATGTGCTACTAAACCTCTTAAGAATTATTTTTCTTCTAATTATCCACCACTAGATGTGTTTAATTATAACACTGTGCAGGTTCACCTAGAGGAAACAATAGAAGTTCCCGCATTTTATGTTCTTTATACACTTCCAAGTGTAGAAAAGACTAAGTGTGGGGGAACCTTCCATAAAATAAAATTTTCATTATTTATATCTTATGATAATCATTTTGTGAAGTTATTATTAGAACTGCAGATTGTTATCAGGGTGGATCCCTAGATATTCAGATTGTTGGTGTACGGGAGCTAACAAGACGGTCAGGTTGATGACGTTAAACTAAGCGCTGAATGGGAGGCAACCCATTGGTTTCATATTTATTTCCCTTATTTTTTATATTTTTCTTATTTTTTCATATCACTACTTGATTTCCTATCTTGATTTTACATTGGAGGAGTCAATTTACATCGAGGATAGTGTAAAGTTTAAGTGTGGGGGAGTATTTATCATATAGAATTTTATAGTTTTTAGTTAGTTTTTACTTTTGTAGGTAAATTTTTTTCGAACTTTTTGTACATATTTGCATGAAAACCTCCAACTTGTATAGATTTTAGAGTCACTTGGTATACTTCTAGCTAAGTTTACATACGGAGTTCTTACCGAAATAACTGAATTTAGAAGTATTAGAGAACTATATTCAAGTTGCTTAGTTGTTGAGATGCACTAGCTGACAAAAAGGGAATTAAACTGATTCATAATAAATTTAGTATTAAAGTTGTTGATCAATCATTAATGGAGACTACCTATTACATCAAGCCAGGCACTAGACTTTTAATTCTTTGTAGCTTTCCAGAAATTATTCTTTAGAGTGTGTCATCTGCGTAAACTCCGGGTAGAATGATGAGATACCTAACTTCGCACCAATTTCACCACTACTTTTTGATCTCTTGAGTGCTATTTCTTCAATCACGAGGGTGCCATTAGAATTGCTAACTTACAACATCTCTTGTAATCTTGTTTGCAGTTAGCACCATTCTCTCTCTCGACAACAACAGGTCCATAGAAACACATCATCATCAACAATCGGAGCATTACAAATTCGAAGTAAAGTTGAAGACGTTCAAGGTTTACAAGCAATGGTACAAGAAAGAGCAAATTTCAGATTCAAGTGAAGGAACAAGATAAAAAACAAAATTATATATACACGTTGAAGACTTATGTACAAGAGCAAAGAAAATCAAAAGATGATAGTTAGTAAAGTTTATGATATCGAGACAATACAAGTTGTGAAGAATCAAGTGGTAAACTTCTTATCCCACGGCCATAGTAGTTCCATTTTTCAATTTATTTTATTTTCAGTTAGTATTTTATTTTTCTAATAGCAAAATAAAATAAAATGTTTTGTTTAGTGCTTGTTTCTTTTTGTATTCATTCAATAAGGATATTGGGGAAACAATTAAATGAAGAAGTTTCAAGCAACAAGGAATTGAGGAAAAGAGTTGCAATTGTCAAGTATCTACGAAGTTCAAGAATTCATCATCAACAGTCGAAGATCGAAGACGTTTTTATTGGGTGCTGTGAGAGGGTGCTAATTGTAGATCGGGCGAAAAGGTAAGTAATCATTGTCATCCTCATATAGTGGTTGATTTCCTTCCTTATAGATCGTCAGAAATTAAAAAAAAAGGTTCTTTTCGTCCCACGTTTCTATGGGATAACAAAATATTATTTGGAAGTTTCCTTTTTCTTCCCAACATTCAACATGTGCAGGATTTATGTCTTCACTCTTGCATGCATACATGAGAACCATAAAGTGCGTCTTTTGAGTGCAAGTTCATAAAACCCTATTGGTGAGGCAGAAGTAGAAACATTCGATTGCTCTCGAACCTGAAATTTTTTATATGGTTGGTTTTCTCCTAACTCAAGGGTTAAGAATGAGAATAATGTTCTTTGGAATTTCTAACTTCTTATTATTAGTTTGCACAAACTTTATGTCTTCGTAGCTCTTTGGATACATGTGCTTTGGAATATTTGAATTAAGTTTTATGGGTATACCTCTTGTAAACCCTCACGAGACTATAACTCGTCCACTAGGGACACCTAGGGGTTTAAAGGCTTGTTACACATGCCAAATGTAAGCGTGTCCTCAACGAATTGTATTTTAGTTTAAGTTAGATTACTTTAGGATATAGAGTTTGCTCGAGGACTAGAAAAAGCTAAGTGTGGGAGAATTTGATAAGTGCATATTTTATATATTTTGAGTGTTATTTCATGCTAGTATTTTCTTAATCTCTTGTGAATTATTGTATATTATGTTTTTTTTTGTTTATTTATCTTTTAGTAGGTGGAATCATCCAAAAGAAGTGAACCGGCACTTAATTGTGCAAGAAAAGAAGTACTACAAATGAAGAAGAACTTAATACCAAGTGGAATTCATCCAAATTCATGATTTCTGATCACCATATTGAAGAGAACGAAGAAACGAAGCCAACGGTGAAAGAATGAGGTCATTCCGACGTCGTATGAAGAAGTTTTGAGAGAAAAAAACAAGTTCAGAATTGCCTCAGAAGGTCAAGACATCGAGGGAAAACTCAGGAAGAAATAATTTTTTCGGAGGGTCAAGCCATCGAGAAAGACAGAAATCTCAGAGGGGAAGGTGGCCGAGGAAGATACGAGAGCTAGGTATTTTTGACGGGTTTTTATGTATTTTTGAGTTTCTAAAACCTAGTATGACCGGGATTTGAGTATCAGTATCTCTACAACTTGGGATATGTATTTAAGAGACTCTTTTAATGTTCTAGACGTAAAGATTTATCAGTAATACAAGTTTATTTGGAGTTTTAATCACTGTCTCTTGTCTTTACTATATCGAAGATTTATGAGTAATTCTTAAATTGTTTGGCGTGCACGCTAAATTAATCTATTGATTATTTTATTGCTAGTAGAGAGTTGTGAGATACGTGTAGTAGTCAAACAACTCCTACACAAGTAGAGAACTCGAGACCGTGCGGAAGGATTTTATGGAGCAATCGTGTGTGAATACAACACTAGTAAGCAGACCGAGCTTATACGTTTGATGCTAGGATCAACCTAAATTCATAAGCCCTAATGCATTCGACTAGGTTATACTTTGAGAGATTATTCATGGTGGCTTGGATGAATAGAATCTGGTAGTCGAGCGCTTCCATATCCAGTGACACAAGGATTTTTGGGGATAGCAGAGCTTATTGCTATTATACGGTTGGTGATGAATGATTCTAACGAAAGATAGATAAGTATAATAATTCAGTTAACGTTTGGTAATGGTGAATGACTCCCTAATCATCTCTTTCTTTTATAGTTCTTTTTAGTTAATTAAACCAGTTCCCCCGTAGTATACTTTTATTATAGTTTTGCTAATCTAAATAATTTATCAATTACACAGCTCTCTGTGGGAACGATCCATACTACCGCTATATTACTAGTTAATTATGAGGAAATATATTGATTAATTTGTTGCCTTTACGACACGCATCAGTTTTCGCAACAGTCAAAGGTTGACCTTGACCAGTGGAAACCTAGCTTCCGCCGAATGCTTAATAGTTCCTAGGAGAATGAAGATTTTTCCCTACTTCTCATTCCCCTCCTCTTGGTCCTGGATAATTTGATGCCTACTCATTTTATATGAGGCCTATCCAGTTTTGCTCGCAACTAGAGAATAAGATAAGGGTTGTCTAATTTTGATCAAAAATTACCAAACTACCTCTACTCTTTAATTAACCATAATACTAAAATCATAATATAAAAAAATAAAAAAATCCCTTTCTATTACTTCCAAATATATTAAAATCCTAAAGCAAAAACAAACTTTCTATTTCCATCTAAACTTTCCAAATTATAAAAACCCTAAACCAACTTTTTCTCTATCTACTTGGATCTCCCATCCCTTTCGATCTATAAAGTAAATCTATATAATCCATTCTTCTAATAGTATCCTTGATTGGTCTATAGGTTTAAATGTTACTTTTCGTGAATCAAAATCCTGAAACAATACTAGAATCGGTCGATATGCATGGATCTATCGTATCCACCAATTCTGGTTATGTTCGTCATGGATATGAAGAACATGCAACATAATAAACGGATAATACATATACTTATTCTTCGTGAATAAATAACCTAGATGGAATCGGCTAACCTCCATTCTAGTGAATAAATTTGGTATAACAAAAAATTCAATGTAACCAAAAAACAAATCCCTTTCATTCATTAAGAATTGTTCAATATATGAAAGCGAAAAATCATAGACATCCGATAGTTCATTTTCTAACAAAATCCAAATAATTAATTCAACACGGTTGTATCTTTTATTTCATCCGGCTCGACCAATTCATCCCAACGTTTCATGTTGGGCTCGTATTTTTTCAGCAATTCCTTAGAGGTGTTGTTGGTTAACCCTGGAAATAAGTGAACCTACATAGTGGAGGTAATGGACAATCATCGTTTGGCCTAAGACCGATAAAATTTATTTTGTTAAGGTTAACTATAACAATTATCTGATCCTTAAGCGATTCATCACACTTTGTTATCTTTGGTGTGAATGTAAGAAATGCTCCATAACTAAAATAATAAACGAGGCAACTCCACGTATCCGCCAAGACATGGCCACTTCGAGGCATAGTCATCCACTGCTTATTGGTAATTGGTTTATCCCGCTCTGTCTCCTGTACACGAGCAACCAATTCATCGAATTCCACTCCGATGGCATATTTATTCCGATGCAACGTGAAAACCACAATTCCATTCCCATCTATGTCGTCAGTAGATAATACGCGTACGGATAAATGATTGAAGGGAGTTTCATATAATGCTCATGGAATATCGTATAACACATTCGATTGGGTCCACCCTATTTATCCCTTGGTGTTACTTAATTACCAGTTACGACTCTTAAAGTCACCATCCCATGGGGTTTACCTTGTAGACACATGGGACTCTTTTATTTTACATCTACTATATTTCCTTGAATCTCTTGCGGGGAAACCATGAACCGCTTTTTCTTGCTTCTCTTTTTAGTCGTACTCGCTTCAATTTCTTTCGAAGGAATGATGAGAACCTTTTCCTCTTCTTTTGTTGCACTTGCTTGAATTTCTTGTGCCAGAACGATGGAATCCCTTGGACCCTTTGACTTGGCATGTTGCTTACTTGGTCCACTTTTTTTTTCCCGGGAGACCCCTTTTCTTTGGAGCCGGAACCTCTTAATTACTTATCATCGGAATACTCATGTTTTCTTTAGTTACTCATCGCCGCGTTACGCTCTTTTCTTTCTTCCGTCTTATCCATTTTGGTAGGTGGTCTACCCGTCGGCGTTATCTTAGTTGGTTCTTCAACCGATTACGTATGGGGGTGAACAACGAGGAAAAAATGGTGCACCATAATTTGTCAATACAACTTATTATTTTCGGCGTAGCCCTCGATTATTTTCCTCCCAATATCCATGTCTACAAGGAATTCACTTGGAGCTTCTATTGGGCTTGTGTTGCTTCCAAAACAGATCGATGACCTCAAACGGATTTCTTGGTGGTACCTAGCAATCATGTGACAACATGGGAGTTCTTTATCCTCTGTGGCATTCTTTTGTGTTTTAAAATATTTATCCTTTACTATGACCCTTGGAGCTTGATCGCTACGTTAATCTCTTTCAAGGTTTCTAATATCCAAATAAAACTCACATCATTCTCCTGTTCCATAAAATATCATTGCACCGTGAAAGTTTGTTTATCCGAAGTGTGGCAAACAATGTTTAACAACGGCATGTTGTACTTGTTTGTCTTGTAAGTACAATATATTAACAAATTTTATAGAATCATTGAGCCAATTGGATCACCTTCAGATGTGCTAAAAAGTATGAGTCACTTTGTTGTCCACTATCTGCTTCCTCATTGTGTAGTTGTGTTGCTCGGATAACCACTAAGATTTTTCCATAACCACCCTACCATCCCATTCCGTCCTCCTGATGGTTGTTCTTGCCGCGTAAATAGGCCTCAAAATGGACAAGTTTTTATGAGCATCCTCATTAATCTTCCTAAGGATATTATTTGGTGTACTTGTCCTCGTTGACTTTACCGTTGCGAATTGATGTGATTTTAACCCATAAATGGAAGAATGTTCAATAAGAGATTCCGGATCATCATGATTGTGATAACCATCCATCCCTTTAGAAAGCTTATATACACCATTGAGTCTATGCATTATAATCTTAAACATGTATTCATGCTTCTTTGATTAGGTCATGTAGACCCGCGACGTCTTTTTCATTTTGCGGTTTGTCCTTTGACCTGTGACTTTTAATCTTGCCACTTCTCTCGCAAAGAATTTCTAAACGATCACGCCTTGAACGATATCCTAAGACTAATGCACGTTTTATCTATATGCCTTTCTCACAAACCATTGTTTTTCATCGTCATTGTTTTCCTATACAAAGTCAGTGTAATAGTGGGTAGAAGTATCATGTCCCATCTGAGACACGGGTTCAAGTTGATCATTGTCGAGCACTTCAATAATCTATAGTATACACCAAAAAGTTAGGCCAACACAATCGGCGGATAAGAAACAATCGTGTCGGCCGATATTAACAATCTTCCTTTAAGTACATATTTATCCACCGATTCCACCTGGTCTTGTTTTTTGAGAAAAATATCCAAGTGTTGGAATCAACATACTTGAACTGACTTGTGTGCTGATTCCAGGATTCAGCAAAGTAAAGTTTTTCTGACCACTTTCTCGACTACAATCGGCTCATATAACAACATACATCAAACGATTTTATACTTGGTTATTTTTGGAAAAATCTGCGAGTGCTACAATCGGTTGATATGTGAGTCCATAACAACCGATTTTTTTACCTAATGATCCCGCCAAATATGAAACACAATCTTCCTTTGTCATGACCATATATGTCGATTGTTGTTCATTATATGTTAGGATGATGTACAATCGGCGGATGTGGTGTCATCGTACCCGCCTATTTTGGGTAATAAGTAGGACAAAAAATAACTCAAAATTTGAATAAATTTCACTTTCTGACGATTATAATCTACAAATACATGTTTAGAGATCCTTAGCACGTATACCAAATAATTTGAAGCATTAAAATTTTCATTTTCCCGGTTTGATTCTTCATTTGCTTGAATAAAATCCTCAACTATGCTTTGGTTTACATGTTCTTGTTCGTCCAACAAATAATCCAAATTTGTAGGATCGAAATCACGATAATCTGATTGACGATATGTAATTGCACCCACTTCTTCATCAGCACTATAATCTTCATCGTCACTGCAAATTCCATTTTTGCTACTAAAATCACAAAACCTTAGTTTTCCTCGAGTTCTTCTTCTTCTTCTTCTTCTTCTTCTTCAAGCTTTCAAACAAACCAAAAAAAAAAACTCTACTCTAATTCTTATCATCTAACACTAACTATAGTCCAATTTTAAGCCCAATTGAATTAATTAACACTAATTAATATATGAACAAATTAGCTATTAACAAAATGTCCTTTTTTTAAGGGGTGTTTTATTTTACTTCAAAATATCATTTTTTAACTTTCAGTGGAAGGCCTCAAATAAAACGGGCAAATCTCAAATTAACCAAGTTCATATAAATACTTATTTGTGTGTTCGTATTAATCCTAGTTTTTATAGCCATATTTTTTCCTTCTTAAAAAAAATTAAGGTTAATAAATGAAAAGATAACAATATTTCTTTTTTGAAGGAATACGGAGTATGAAAGCCCCAAACTTCATTGATTATAAAATATAATTACATAATATTCAATTATACATCCATAAATCGAAATACATGATTAGTACAATAATCTTGAACAAAAAAACCCGAAAACAAAATTATGTACCAACTATATGTAAACCGACAGAAGAATTGTAATCTTCTAATGGTTTATCGCCATTATGTTGGATACTCACTGTGAAGATATGATGCTTCTATAAAAGAAGTAATATGTCCAAATTTAACATCGAATTATGTAATATCTTACCATCACGTCTGTAGATGGTTGAATGAAAGATTGAACGAAATCGAAGACCTCCCAGGAGGTATAAAAACCGTAATGACACAAACTTACCATATGTATCACTTATAAAAACATACTACCATATTAATTTCTATAATACTATTTATTTTATTTAAATATACATTATATAGATAATTCTACCCGAATCTTAAACTAAATTAATATCCGGGAAGAATATGAGAAAATGGTTAAAAAATTCAACGGAGAAGATGAAGATAAATCATAATAGATGAATATAACTGTTATATGAAGAAGATAACTGTTTATATTAAAACGATAAAGCTACAGAGCAAAATAAAATGAACGATTACCAATTGACAACCACTTTTACGGTAGAAAAAAAATGATTGTCTTAAGGTTAATAGATGAAAAGATAAAAATTGGATTGTTACCATTGAGAGGTATAGTTTGTTTTTTGTTTTTTTTCTTATAAAGAGATTCTCGTCAACTTATCCAGCGCCTCAACTACGATGTGGTCGGGCCACATACTTAAATTACTGACCCATATTCTATAATCTGACACATGTACCTTTTTACAACTACAATTTTCAAAACCGCTTTACAATCGAATATTTCAACTACCTACCTTAAAAATACTATATTTACCCCAAATTACCTTAACACAAATCATTCTTTCCTATTTTTATGCCATATTTTATTTACCATATATTTTCCTTTTCTATTTATCAGTATTTTTTCATATTAAATCAGTAATCAAAAAATAATTATCGATACTAATAACTTAAATGATAGAAAAAACTGGTTATCGGCAATGTTTTTTTGTCTTTTTCTTGTTGTTTTTCTTCATGTTTACTATAAGAGTTATTTTTCCATATTAATTGTTTGTATGTAATACCTGCTATGGCCGCTATATTGGACAAACTCAAAAGAATTATACAGTATCATAATTCAGTAAGAGAAAAAATATGGCATCAAAGGTTGGATTCCTTAAGTTGATTTGTAATATTGATAGATGTAGAATTGGCTACAAGTGGTAATGGAGTTTTAGTTGATGGAGGTGAAAATGACATCTAGAATGATTCCTCAGTGGAGTTGACGAAACCATAGTATTGTGTGAGAAAAATAAGGAAGGCGAAACTGCTTGATCTGTCCTAAAGGTTATTTTGGTATATAATATTTTGTTAGTTGAATTAATTTCCCAAAACTGATGTAAAATTTTGGTTGTCAAAGACATGACGTGTTAAAAAGTGTAAAGGGTCGTATACTTTGAATATGTGGTCCGACTATTTGGGGTATTTATCCATTTCAAAATTCCAAAACATCAATATCTAAACAAATAATATTTAGAAAAAAAAAAACTTAAAATTATTTTAAACAAGAAAGTAATACAAGTGATTATTTAAATTAATTATAACAGTTTATATGCTTGTTCACTGTTGGTTTATGCCATCGTTTACCTCCGTATGGCAATTTATTCCAGCTGCCGTCACTTGGGTAGTTTGGAATGAGCGTAACAAAAAAAGATTTGAAGACATTTTTTTTTGTTAAAGAATGATTTAGACTTGGGTCTTAAAGCTAGAACTGTAGTTCTTTCTATAAATTTTTCTCTTCTTTAGTTTTTGTTCACCTTGCTTTTTAAGCTGGGTGGTTGTATCATTTTACTTGTTGCCTTGTAAATTTTTTCTCATCTAATATATTTTCTTTCCTATAAAAAAAATTTATAACTATAAACTAAATAAAAGATTATACTTCCTATGTTCTATTTTAAATGAAAAATTTGGGTATTTAACGTAGTTTAAGGAACAAAAGAGTTATAATTTTTTTACATCTATACCTTTTATCAAAATCTTTAAATATTAATTATTAAAATCACGTTTAAAATAAAAATTTATAGTTTCAGGATAAAATACAAAGGTGTTATAAAAAAATTTATAAAAAAATATGAAAACCCTCGTGCTATGGAACTAGATCTAAAATGAAATAAAAGAAGTATCTAATAAAGTGAGAAACCGGTTAAGATTTAATTGGTGAGTGTGTGGCTCACTCATGTTCTAACCGAAGAATGGATGAGAAGAAAAAAAAATAAAAACACCCTTACTATTAATTTTTTTATGAGAAACGTTAGAAAATATTGAAATAAAACTTCAATTTTGTTTATAGTGAACATCAATGACGAACTAAAGACTTCTAAAAATGTCCGTGAAAACGTTCACATTTGAACACCATAAGATAATGATATTCTTTATAACACAGAGTAATTCATTTGTTCGTGTTATTTTTTCCCCTCAAAATTAATTTGTTTCTTTCCTCCCAAAACACTAAACACAACGAAAAATGCAGAATTTCCAAGTGTCTTTAGGAAAATTAGGAAATACCCTAATTTCAACTGCTACTTAGGGAATCTAACCCTGTTTTTCAAATTTATGGGAATCCATTAAAGATGTTAGCTTTTCTGTCTAAAATAGGTTAAATGGTTAATTTTGTGCCTTGATTAGTCAATATCTTATCTGACGAAATATTATTGGCATGATTAAGTTAACCATTTTAGCCTTATTCCAAATTTATATTAAATATTATTTGCCACATTTTAGATCCTATTTTTACCTCGTTGATATTAAGCGGTTATTAATGTGCCACTTATCCCATTATATTCAAAATAATGTTTTACCCCTTATCTTTTACACATGTTAAAGTCCAACACTAAGATCTCGAAGAGATCTAATCTCCGTCCAAAACATCTACATGTTTAGATCTTCTACTAACCAATAGTTCCTATTTTGGTTTTGTTAGTAAATTAAAGAAGTATGACACGTGGAAGAAGATCAAGTTAAGAAGCAACCAGATTAAAAAAGACGAGAAACACAGGATCACTATTAAAGATATCAAATTTCAAAAAGACACGAGACGTTTCCTGACATCTGAGCGATGAATTGCATGAATGACACATAAGATCGAGAAAGCTGAACAGCATCGAATAAAACAAACAGCATTAAATGATAGCTGATCGGAAAAGTAAAAAGTTATTATTATTATATTATTTTATGATCGAGAAAGCAAAATGTAATAATTATTTTATGATCGAGAAAGTGAATTGTAATA
>JAJJMC010030977.1:24159460-24193483 GCA_023531435.1 Papaver californicum | reverse complement strand
AAGAATTTGATTGGTTGTTTAGTCGAAAGGATTTTTTGGCATAAACAGGTTTAAAAAAAATAGTTCCTATTTGACATTAGACAGAAAGGCAGAAAATACAATAAAATAAAATGTAGAAAGAGTTAATAGCGAGGAACGAGTTAACGGTTGGGTTTTATGATTTATTTTTTGTTATGATTTTCTTAATAAAATAGTTTTTTAATTATTATTCGGAGAAATCACACCCATCATAAACATTGAGATAAGAAGTATATCCGATTAGATGAAAAATATGTAAACGTTGAGTTTCTTAGAAATTATGATTATGTTAGATGGACATATGTCAATTATCAAAAGATACACCCTATTAATCATGCGCGCGGTTTACACATGTGTTAAAGGTCGTATTTGTTTCTTGCTCGTATGTGTATTCTTATATGGGTGCTTGTTTGACTACTTAACCAAATATGGATGGTAAATGTAACGGCTGATACAAACCAGGGGCGGAGCCAGTCTATGATGTGGACTGCCTATCTTGTTTTAAGCTTCTTTTTGTCTATCATTTTTTTTGCCTTTTTGTTTACCTATAAAAAAAAATTGTCTTTTCATAGGAGGTTTTCTGGCTCCGCCCTAGGTACAAACTCCAATAAACTTAAAAAGTTGGGACAGATTTTCAAACAGGTATTAGAAATTGGAGCATATTTCCAAATTCCCCAAAAAAAATTTCGGAAAATAGGTCTATTACCCAAGTATTCCCAAAATATGGTTTCATTGGACGAGTAAATATTAGGAATTGGTGAAATGGGCATATAAAATCCTAGACAATTATGTCCCTTGTCTTTATGGTTTTCCTTTGTTTATCTTTTTCTCTTTCCAAATTAAAACTAACTACAAAAAAAATCATACCTTCCAAAATATACATCCGATTTTAATAAAATTTATATATTTGGAAAGGATTTTAAATGATCTTCGAAACAAGATCCGTTGTTGATGGTAAATTTGAAAGTTTTTTTTTTTAAAATTAAATAGCTATGATGAAACTGGTTGCATCCTGGCTTAAACTAAGAAAGAATTTTTTTTTGAAAAATTGTTATGATGAAACTGGATGCATCCTGACTTAAACTAACAGAAAAAAGTTATTCAAAAAATAGCTAGGATGAAACTAATATCATCCATCCTTGAATTTGTTTTCATTCATGTTTAAACAAGTATTAGATTGATATCATCTTGTTTTAGATGAAACTGGTATCATCCTGTTTTAGATTTGGTTAAATTTGTTTTCATCAATGTTTAAACTAGTATGAAACTGGTTTCATCTTGTTTAGGTTCAGTTGAATTTTTGTTCATCCATGTTTAAACTAAGATGAAACCAGTATCATCTAGGTTTAATCTGTGATGTACATGACTTCATGATATTTATACTAGGATGAAGCTAGTTTCATCCAGGTTTAATCTATGGTGTACATGGTTTCATCCATGTTTAAATCCAGGTAATTATAATAGGATTTAATATGTGATCAATGGTTATTATGAAGGAACTACAATTTAAATTGTCGTAAGAAGCAAAAGTAAAAAAAACACTGAATTAAGAATAAAGAATAGGTTGGATGTGAAAACGGAGTGTATTTTAGTAATATTTTATGCATGTTTCCCCTGTTTAACAAACTGATGACTTGGCAAGATGGTGGTTCTAGTCTGAGGTCCTTTTTTTCATCCTAACTGGCGTTCGATTGTTCCGGTGTTAACCATCTAAAGGCAATTTTTTTGTTTATTACCTTTTTTTCTTCATCCTTTTTTTTTCTTTTTTTCTTTATTTATGTCTCTCTCTAAAACGAAAATCGGCTGATATCCTTCATGCATTTTGCTTTGCGTTTTCTCATCGACTGGGGTTAAAGAATAATTGTTGCACAATCCAGAGGTTTAATCTTCCTCTGTTGTTTAGAATTTTAGATTCTTGAACCTTTAATTTTTAATTAATACCTTCTTTGATTAACTTTGTAGATAATAAAAAAAGACTTTGTTTGATCAAAGGAATTCCATATTTACTAGTAGCTCCTCGTCGATTGAATTTCTCACCTAATTGTAATTTTAGATTAAGAAGGACATATTAGTCAGCTATCTTAAAAATCCGTTTCACTACTTTGATAAAATATTTATTTTTGAGTATTAAAAAAATATCTTTAAAGTTGTTGGTATTAAAATAATATCTTAATTTATTTGTCTTTTAGACCTATAAAAATAGATCTAAGGATTATTCACCAATTTATAGTTTTTTCTTCTTTCCTTTTGTTTATAATGACGCAAAAGGCAGAAACACCCCTATTATTATATCGAATAACGCATTTGGATAATTCTAAAGTTTTTTTTCCAAACTAGGAGCAACGTCAAAATACCCCTAAAAATAACTCTATGAACCATCCTTCCGTAAGGATTCCTATCTTATTCCCACGGAGGAGTTTCAGAGTTTGAACTTCTAACCCTCTTAATACAAACAGCTCAGTGAATAATATGATCAAGTTAGTCCACGACATGCGTGAATTTTCGCATAAAAATTTATGATGGGGTCGTGGAAAACACTTTTCTATGATGGCCTGATTTCATCCACAAAAATGCAACTTACATATCACAGCCGACGTAGCCCGGCGACAACTTTTCTGTTGAACTTAATAAATTCTGATCCCAACTTTTATTGGTGTGTTTATTAGTCTTGAAACTTCATTGTTATTGATTTATCTTCTCTTCAAATTTGCACAACTTGCTACAAACCCTAACTGGAAGACACCACATATCTTACTTTTTAAAATCAAGTTGCTAGCTGAAAAGATAACGCGGATCTAATTGTTTTTTTAAATTTGGGGACCATCTAATAATATTCAAATTAAATATGATGATGCAAGTTGGATTAAAATGTTGAAATTCGTCATTGATTATTATGTTATCATGATTATCTAGTAAGCTGTATCTTTCTTAATCATCAATTCGAGCATAAATGATTATTGTTGCCATCAACGGCAATGGACCCCTACGCATATCCGTATCTCAGTTGGGTGAGAACTTGTGAGCACATCGGACGTTCAGGTAAAACATACATGATGAGAGGAAATGTAGATGTTAAGTGACAGTATATTACTCCAAACAAATATAAAATTTTTGAAGTTTCTTTCAATAAATTTTTAGGAGATCAAAAAAGTCTAGAACGAGAATTTAAATTTCTATTCTTATAAATGAGAGTTAGGCACCAGGCCAACCGTACTAGTCTAATTTGGTTCACTTTTTGTTGGTAACCCCTTAATCACTCACCACCCTCTATAAGCTCTAGTTTTCTGGCATGTTTTAAAGTTCACCCTTCTTGAGAACTCATCGCATTATCAACAACGATGGAGGCAAGATTGAAAGTCTAGTGGACTGAAAGGCAAGATTAAAAGTCTAGCGGACTGAAATAATGGGACGAGCTAAAAAATAAATATCTAAAAGATTATTATTATTTCTTCGGCTCTAAAAAAGAAATATTTTCATATTTTTTAATTTACCTTATTAGTATAAAAGTAAAACTATTACTTTTCATGGAATAGTGAGAGTATTAAATGATTTTGGAAAAATAACTGTTGGGTAGCTTATAGAAATTTGGGGGTTCCGTCCCTGATTACGAAGGAGTTTCTGCATAGTATTAGAACTTCTATACCTGCATTATTGGAATAAAAGAAATGAAGATCGCTCTCTTGGTCACGGTTATGGGCATATGATTAGGTATATATGACAAAACCATGCATAATAATTACATGGAACCTACGCGTAAGTTGAACTATATTTTAATATTTGGATTTGTTGGTAACTATGGAGCTTAAGTCGTGTTCAATCTCTTCTTTAGAATAGAACCACTTGGTTTCATCATATCAATAATTTGGATAAAATGTGTCCGGAGATTGTCAAACGTGGACTGCAATACCGCAAGGATAATCAAGGGCAAGGCCATGGTTACCAACTAGCTCCCAAAGATGCATGATCAATTCCTATGGTCAATTCTTTGTTTGATAAACAAGAAAGATGCATGATCAATTCTTCTAACATCACTGATTTTAACAGATGTATTCTTGCGTTATCACATTTTCGGTTGCAGAAAAACTCTGATCTATAAATTACCCCTATAGATCACAGGGGCTTAGATCACACATGGTTAAGCTTTAGATCACAGTTTTAAGAGTGACCTATGGTCATTTTTCTTGTAGTATGCATATGCTGCAAATTTAAAGTTTTTCTTACTGCCTCACGGTGTAAATACGTAGTACTTGCATGAACTTCTTCTTTTTTGTCATGGACTTCTCAGGTAGATTGCATTTTTATTTTATTTTTGTTTGATCAGCTTGTCAGGTAGATTGTTGTTAATTAAAGGAAAGAGTGAGATGAATAGATCTGGGGAGATTTGATTGTGAAAAATAAATTTATATTCAAATGATATCCTATACACTCTGGTTTATACTGTATTAACCTCCAGTTCTACACATCATCGGTATACCCACAAATGCAAATGCCAAACCCTTTTTTTTTTTTTTTTTTGAATGCTAAAATGTGGACGCCAAATAAAGGAACAGAGATTAGAATACTTATTGTTTGAAAAGCACAAAAATACAAATATTTTATTGTGTAAAGATGTTAAGTAGGGAGACTCTAGTTTGAATCAGTCGCCTTGAAATGCACTCTAATCCAACCTCCACACCTTCAATGCCGTCTTCCAGTTCCTCCAAACTTTTCTGGACTTTTTGGACGTTCTTTGCTTCATCGGCTTTGCTTGAAACACGTCGAAAGAGGGACCGAAGAGCAATATCCACACACTCTACCACATCAGGTTCATCGTCGATAGACTTTGCTGGTCCCTTTTGAACGAGTTTTGATACCAATCCCCACTTTGTGGGCTTTTGCTCAGAAACGAAAGCCATGAGGGAGTATTGAAAGACCGAAACAGTGGATGCCCTTACTTCTCTTAGATTCTTAATAACCACCTCAAGATGATTATTGTGGTTATCTTGAACCAAGACAGGAGAAGACACTAATTTCTTGTCCAATTTTTTCAAATCTTCGACGCACTTGTTGAGACACTTGTTCATTTTCTTCTTGCAAGATACATAAGCATCAACCTTCTCTTCTTTGCATGACTCCTCGGCTCTTCTACGAAGGACTGATCTAAGCTCTCCTGCATTTTCTTTCATCTGAGTCATGATATCTCTTGCAGTACCACAAACGTCTATTAATTTGACGAAACCATCCAAAACATCTTCCACCCATTTCTCATTTTGATGGCGGAGGAGACCTTGTTGAGTCAGGGGCAACCGAATAAGATCCTCAACACACTTGTACAAATCACCAAGACCTGACAAACCAATACAAGCATTTTCCACTTTGGAAGTGATTGAAGATGATTCCCAGACTGTTAGCTTTCTCAATGCTTCATCGATTCTAGAAATGTTGGGATTGGTTTTGGATGGCAAACTAACGGAGCGAACATGGTGAGGACTTTCATCTATATTAGAGCCAGACATGTTTGATAGCTAAGGAAACTTTTTTTTTTGGTTTGGTTGTAACAAGGGATTCAAATGTTGTTCTGTAAGTTCTTAGACTTGAATCTCCTTAGTCGTCATATATACATTAGATTTGAAGAGGAGACAAAAACAGGTAAGCTTGTCTGCTAATGGTGTATTATGGCCATGAGCATGTGATAACAGCGTGGATATCTCATTGTCATTAACTCAATATGTTATGTTGTAATATCTTTCTTGACAACCACCCAATATAAATCAGTTATTAGCATGTTAACCATTAATACTCATTGGGTTGTTATCGATTGAAATTATTTAACATTTTTATATATCAAGAAAAAAACCAGGTTTTATTGGTGGTGGGACAAAAAATAATTCGCTATCTTAAATTGTCGACCCAACAAACCACCGGCCTTGTCATCCAGCTTGATATACCCCAAAGTCTTTTTATTTGATGGTAAGACTCATGTTGAATGAAAAACCTTGTGTCGTGCCATCATCGATAATTTTTGATCAAAAAAGAAATGAATTTTTGCATTTTCCTTTTTTAGAATTTTTTGAAACTCCTCTCGCTCCCTCCGTCTCAACGGCATTGACCTCATGACAATTAATAAACAAAAGAAGAATATGCCATATGTGATATAATTTCGTCGAGATTTTTCTCGGTTTTCCTTCCCCTTCACATGGTGGTACTACTCTGAGTCAGTTAAACATCCCGGCTCACATGGCGGTACAGCCCATTTTGTCATGACTTAAGCTACATTTGCCTCTGAGTTTACCCTTTAATATTCTTCAACAGCCCTTCATTATCTCTAAACTCTCATGTAATATCTGACATGTGGGTACATATATTCATTAACTTATGTTATTGTAGTTAACCATAAACCATATATGGTTCCTTAGATTTGTATATAGTATAACAGAACTACTTGGGGGTTTTCAACACATTAATGTGCGTTATCAACCCTTCGTTATCTCTAAACTCTTTTGTAAGAAGGGTTTGTCAACTCCTTGCTGATCAGCTTCAAATGTGGATCAGAATATTTCCCTAACGCAACATCCCAAAAGACAAAATTAGTTACAGACTAGCATGAGAGCCAGTAACAATTAGTCAATAATATGTCACCTGATAAAAAAAGTTGGGCACACCTCCATTCCTACTGTAGACAATTTTAACAGATGGGGATGTAATTTGACAAACACGGAATGAGGCATGTGTCAAGAAGAAGACACTATCACTGATCTACTACTACTACATTGCCAATTTGCAACAAGAATGTAGAGCTATTTTATTGTTGGTTATAATGTTAAACAGGTGAGCTATACTCTAGTTCTTCAAACATGGAAGTAGAGAAGAGAAAGAGATATCCTATTTTGCAACTTGCTGGGCTATTAGGGGAGAAAAAAGAAGCAGAACAATGGGTATAAAGAATAAGCTTAGTTTGAGAAAAGCCCATTTCCCGGGGCTAATCGGTTAATGGGAGTTGAATGAGATGATTAAGGGATAGCTTACGGTGAGTAAAATGACCAAGTTACTACTTCACTACATAAAATCAAGGTTGGGAGATTTTCCTTTTGTGTGTGTGGGTCCAAACACCTCAAGGTAGTGTTGAGTGTGCAGTTAATATTTCGAACTTGAGTTCTTTATATCCAAAAGTACATCGCTGTAGAGGTCCAGCCTTGAGGAAAGGCTAGCAAAGCGTTGCTTTGGGGCAACATAGCCCTAGGGACAGCAAAAGACCATATTTGTATCAAGGATGTTTTATAAAAATTGGTTTAATTTGGGCAGTTTTGGGAATAATCATCATAAAATATAAAAATTGCTGGATATATAAATGTGGCCCCAATAATGTAACAAGGTCCAAAACCTAGCTAATAATTCGTTGACTAATTTGCGAACGATCAAATACGCGAATCGTACACGTATAATTTAAACACCGATCTTTATACGTATACTATATGGTCTTTCCGGATAATTTGTGAATTATTTATATGTGTGATTCATTTGTTTTACCAAGTTAGATCCTTATACGCCTACTATATGGCCTATGGCCTTTCTGAGAATAATTTTCTATGTGATTATTTTGTTTTACCAAGTTACGGTTAAGCAGATATAACTCGAACCAGAAAGAATTAGCACGGATTCCTTAATTCAAGATTTTTTTTTCAAACGTTTTTCATGGGATTCAAACCTTCATCCACTCTATATAAGAGAAAGCACTAGACCACTAAGCCAAGCTTTTTTTTTTGTTGTTTAGATTTTATATTTTTAATATATGTATTAATTTAAATCCAAACCTCATACTCTTTCCTCGACTATCATCTTCAAAAACTTATGAAATATGCCGAATTTTGAGCGTCGAATTCATATTTATAAAACAAATTATATTGTATAGGGATGTACATCGGACGGTTGGTTCGGTTTTAAACTAAAACCATCTACCAAACCATCCATGGACGATTTTTAAAATTTAAAACCATCTACCAAACCATCCATAGGTAGGTTGGTTTTACACCGACCCAATTCAGACGGTTCGGCTTCGAGTTTTTACGATTTAAACCGTATCAATGCCCAACTTTTATTGTGTAGTGATTCTACATTATAATGTTATGGCACTAATTTTTGAGAGCCAACAGCAAATATCCATTACATGCTTACAACCAATATATGTGTAAATGTAAGGAAATATGAATTGATTATTACTTTTAAATCTCTTGTCTCCCCATAATACCCAACAATTGAAACCCCAAAAGTCTAAAATTACATCTTTTTTCGCCACTTAATTTCCTTAAAAATGAGAGATGTGAGAGAAGACAAAGATCATGAGAGAACTGAGGGATAGTAGTCTATTGGTGCGGTAGTGGTCGAGCAGCGTCGAGAGAAGAAGATGAAAATTATAAATGAAATGAATCATTTAGTTTTAGGGTATTGATAATAGACGGAAGGCTAGGATGAAGACTAATCAATGGCCATAATCAATCCATTTATGCGGGCGGGTACGGTCGATTTTACACCAAAACTATGAACCGAACCATAATCAACACTTAGGTAATTTTGAATCCATATACCAAGCCACAACGGGCGATTACGGTTAAATAAACCGTCGTTATGTTGGGTTTGGCGGGTCGGTTCCTTTGCATCTCTAACACGTATGTATGTCGTCCCGATTTATCACTGAATCACGAACCGTTGACCGGATTTTTGACCGAATTTGACTTTTACAAATCCAAATAATACTCTTACATATATCGTTTTGTATGTTTCCCGAATTCCGAATTGCTAACTAGGGTCCAAAATACACACATCTAAAGTTTAATTAATACTTTATTAAACAAAGGAAAATCATTTTGTCATACGTGCCAACACCACATTCAATTTTACATTTTGTAAGACTTTAAAGTGCCATGTGGCAAAACAATAGGTTTAAAATTAAGGGACACAACTTATGTAGCGAAGGAATATGATAAATAAAGGAAACATTTTATGTAGCAAAATAATGGGTTTAAAATAAAGGGATACATAATTCATCTTCATAATTTTTTATCAAATTATAGACATATCTTTCACAAGAATCAACAATATTTTTCAAACAATGGGTTTAAAAAGAAAGGACCCATCTTAATTATGTAGAAAAACAATAGGTTTAAAATAAAGAGACACAACTTATACCATACTTTTTCATGTTTTCTAAAAAAATATCATATTTATTTATTGTTTGTGTGTTTAACACATGAGATATTTTAATAATTAAGTAAGTATTATTACATATAGTAGATATAGGGCCGGTTCTGGAGGGTGGGTTGTTAAGCTCCATCACAGGACGTACCATAAGTTTAAGCTATAATGGGTTATTAGTAGTTTATTTCCAAGTTCCAACCGAACTAGGATTGAAGAAATCTATTGAAACTTTTCAGTTCTCACTTACTTAACGAAAACCCTAGAAGCCAGACTCAAAATACGACTGAAACGGAAGAGAAAGGAAAATTTAGCTCGCTTCCCTTTCATTAATAATTTAACAGGTTAGTTGATTCTTTGTGATCTACGGTTAGTACTCAATACTCAGTACTCTGTGTATGTGCTTAGTTTACTTCAATAGTTCATTGTTAACGTTAGACACATAGACCAAGAGATTTATCGAGTGTATCTGTGTATATACAATGGACGTTAGACACTTAGACCAAGATATTTATTGAGCGTATCTGTGCATAAAGAATGGATATAGATTGAACTACCTTTTTGATTTCACGTGTATTTGTAAAAAAGTAGGTATAGATGTTGAAAACTTGAAAATCAAAAGAAATTCCAAAATCAGATTGATCCTGTTGATGATAAGAAATATGGTCTTACATTACATGCCTATGATCCTGGTGTTATACGGTAATATGGACGGAACTTACAACTTAGTATCGATTACTACGATGAAATCCATTAGATTAGTCATTATTAATTGAGCGTAAGAGTTATTCATGTCATATTTTTTTTCTTTGCTATAGCTGCATAAGATATCCATAATTTTTTATTTTTCTCCTTCTTACGTTCTTCTTAAGTTGTGCGTCATAAATTACTTTATTTTAATACTTTATTTGGAAACGTGTGAAGAAAAAAAAATTACATTAAAGGACGTCTCAAACTCTTTCGCACAAGGTCATTTAAATGTCAGCAACGGCCCTGAATAGATACATTATGGTGATATAAATTGATCTTAAAAATTCTTTTGTATTCTTGTATGTCATATATTCAAATAAAAAGAAGAGTAAACAAATATCTTAAATATGAATCTATGACCCGTACATGTTTGTACTTCCAGTCTCTCATCAAAAGTAAAGACTCTATGATATAAACTTTAAGATAAATATGAGAAATTAAAAGAGTACATGTTTGCTCAGTCATACTAAGAATGATTTCATTTGATTTTTACCTTCAGAGTGGTTGGATTTAGTTTTTCAACAACGTTCGTTATTTTTACAGGAACGGGAACAAATAGTTTTGAGAGGGTATTTTTCAGTCGTATTCCAAGATCGGTGTGATTACATTCTTTTGCCTCACACTATCAAGGTTTACTATGCTGATTAACTAGCTTAGAACAAAGTCCAGATTATACTTTGAAAGAAGAAAATTTAAAGAGGTTTTCGCTGGATGTTTGATGTTAATATTCAACCGCTTTAACTTGGGTATACCCATCCACTCTCATACCAATACTGCTTTGTTTCTTATCCTCTGTCGTTTTATTGATCAAACAAACTTACAACAATAAACAGATTTTGGTCACCTATATATGTGTTGCATTCTCTGTTTCCAATATATTTGTTGTGATTATCAAAAGTAACAATCTCAAAATAGTATTTCTCGATAAAGAGCAAATGAAACCATTCTTCGAATCCTTGGGTTTTCAACAATTTTCCTCCAACCTTAAGTATCTTCTTGTCTAGCCCAACCACTCTTGGTATCGGTAGTGTTATCGGAGGAACTTGTACCGCTGTTTTCATTAGCAGTTGCATCTTCCATAATGGTTTTGTGTTGTTTAAGTGTTGTGTAATGGGTTTGAGTGTTCGTGTTTTGTGTTTGAACTTGAGTGTTGTATTTTGGTGCAAGTCGAGTGTGGGTAGAAAATGAGTAAAGAGTTGAATTTATTGATCTAGGATTTGCAATAAATTCCATCAGTACCATTCGAAAATACTTATAGATCCAGGGTTTACCAATTGGCAATTAGGACACCTCATCGAACTAGACACCCCAAAACCGCACCAACACCTAAACATCTGCAGTCGAAGATAATACGGATATCCACAGCCGAAAATAATCCAGAATGCACAACAGAAGGTAATCCGAGTACCCGCAATAGAAGGCACCACAAAAAACTTTTTTCCTTTTCTTGTTTGTTAATATTTATGGTAGGATTAACACTATAGTATGTTGGGTTAAAGAAAATTGAAATTGGTTTTGAAAGTCTGCTCCTAAATTATTTCCGAGGGTTTTTCCTGCGTTCTTAATAGCCATTAGGAGCACGGAAAAAATATATTAACACATATGAGGTTTTATTACTGGTTTTTTTTTGTCTTCTTTTCCATCATGCTGTAACAACCACATGAAATGCCAACGATATGTTTGAATAGGTTGAATCTAACTTGTTCATTTAGCCTTGGCCTTTAAATTTAGATGAGTTTCATATTTAAAATTTAATAATAAACATTAAGAAATTTATATACATCGTGACTAATCGCAAACACAAATTTCTAGTCAGACTACATCAACCTTAGTTGTCATAGAATGAGACATGAAACAAAATTCCCATAAAAATCAGTCTTAATTATTGCCAGGACTGAATTTATCCTTATTTTTGCCATCTTAACTTTATTGGAAGAGGCAACATTTTTGTTATCTCTTTGGGATATCCAAATCTCAGGGCCGGCTAGATGATATTCATTTATAACAGTCTAAATGTGTCATATAAAAAAAATGTTACTTGTTCGAAACTTAAGATAATTTTTCTGCTCTTGGAAAGGGCGTCTCTGTCTCCATAGTGAAAAAAACTTGAATTATTCATGTCCCGATTTTTATAACATTTAACAACAAAACGATAACGAAAATCTAACATAACTTAAATGGGGTTATTTAATAACAATTGTTTTAATAAATTGTCAACCCATAATCAATTATGATAGCTTACAATCCATTGCATAGGTGTTTGGTAATACTTGTAAAAACTGATTATAAATATAAATTATAAAACTGATTATTTTGATAAATAACAAAAAATTGTTATTAGAAATTATCGTAATCGATTATTTTTAACAGAGTTAGAGGTCGGGTTTTTTTCTCCTTATTTTTTTTTTTCAAAAGAGAAGCAATGGCGGACAAAAAATAAACCTAGGATCATCATTCTCCATTAAGTTCTTGGGTGTTCTTTAAACATCTCGTCCTGAATCTGTTAACTAGATTTGGATTACATTAATCTAACCATCTTAAGGAGATGTATACATGTTCAAGAGAAAATAATAATTATAGTGATAAACATGTTTACCAAACAGTTTTTCATATAAACTATTTTTTTAAATAATTAATTATGTCTAAAAAGGTATTTTTTAAAATTATTATAAAAGTGATTATATCAAAATCATTTATCTATTTATAATTATTCATAATCATAAATTTTACAAAACAAGACCAATAAATCATCCACCAAAATTTAAAAAATAGTATTATAAGTATAAGAAATATTTGTACCTACGGGGTTGCTTTATTTACTTCCTCATTGTGGATAGGGGACCAAAATATTAGAGAAAACACGATGATACATTTTGGCTATTTTATTTACAAAATAATCATTCATCCAAATAATATCAAATTTTAACCTAATAATTTTTTTTTCATTTTTTAATAAAAAATCATTTTGTTGATCAAAACACAAGAATATCACATGAACAAAATAAAATGAAATAATTATTAAACATTTTTGCGAGAACACTAAAAACAACTCAAAAAATTTTGTTTAAAAATCAACTTTTTTTCACCAAAAGTACGAAAACAACGCTCAAAGTTCGAACAAGTAAGGCGTTATTTATTTTCTTATTTTTTAATGTTTGAACCCACAATTTTAGATTTTTTTTTCACTTACTTTTTCTGTACAAACCCATAACTAGTTGAAATTGAAATATTTATTCAACTGAGTTCAGTAAAGCCTGCAATTTAGCAGTAAAACCCCAGGACCTCGTCCAATTTGAACACCACACTGTATTAAGTCGCTACAAAGACTAGCCTACTATTAGACTTCCGAATGGAATGTAGTTGAGATTGAATCAACCCTCCTAGCAATTCAACTTCAGTTGTGCTCCTTATGTCTCTTGGATCTCTCAAGACCCTACGCAGTTGATTCCCATAGCTGACGTATTTACAGGCCCTGCTTCATCCGATGTGAATACTTTAACTAACCTGCCTCTACCTGGTATCCTATTGATTTAACTCAGATATGTTTCAATCAAGGTAATGGAAATTTGTTTGCTTGTTAGGTATCTTCAAGAGAAAAAAAGGTATCAAGCAAACCTCAATAATTAGGATAGCTTACTCTCCTTAAAAGTTTAAAGAGATGCCTAATCGATTTTAACTTACAAGATCAATCTAAAACAAGTTTACATATCAATCTTGTGGAATTACAAAGTCTGAAATGAAGATCACTTTGTAACAATCTTATTCCATATTAGTAATTTTTAAATGGGAGTATAACAGAAGAGACGAACCTTAGAATAAACAAGAATTACGATAATCAAGATAAGGTTTCGAGCTATCAGTTAAAAGATAGTCTGAGCGGGATTCACGAATCCCTTAGTGAAGACTTTAAGAGTCGTTATCTAATACAGTCTCATAAAGAAAATATGGTCTTTGGAGGAAGACTCTAGCCGCAACTAGGAAAAAACGTGCTAAGATTGAGATTCTAAGTTGCAAAAAGTACTCTATTTATAATAATGAATTAGGCTAGATTGCATAATGTTCAAGTAATTGTTTTCTTAAGGAAAAAGCAAGTTTGTAACTAGTTTCCATGTTTACGAATTACTTTGATCCCAAGAAAATTAACTTCTGAATATTGATTGATTCCAAAGAATGGAAACCACGCAAGCATGTGAGAAGTTTTTCTTGAGTTACAAATAAGAATGTGCACAAACATATTGTCATTTAAGAACCGTGCACAAAGTTAGCCCACGAAAAATAAACCCATAAAGATCGTGAACCATCAAACAATATTGGAGTTCAGTAACACCCACAAACATGTCAGTTTGTGAACTGAAAAATCAGTTTGGGTACATTAGTTATTTGAACTATACATGAACCACCTTGAAAGTGTATGGTTCGCAAACTGAAAAATCAGTTCGTGTAGATGAACAAATTCAAAGTGTCCAGGAACCACCTTGAAATGTACCGTTCGCAAACTGAGAAAATCAGTTTGTGAACATGAACAAATTCAAAAGTCTCCAGGAACACTCCCAAAAGTGTACCCTTCGGTAACTGAAAAATCAGTTTGTGAACAATGAACAATTTTCAAATGTCCAGGAACATCAAGTTTTCTACCAGTTGGCAAACTAAAAAAATAAGTTTTCGAACTTTGATAATACTTGATGTTTTTAGGTTTATATTTTTGCTGACATAGTTTTTTGAACAATAAAACCTCAAAAGTGATAAACCTGTGAACATCTACTGCTTGAGTGTTTCAAAATTTATTAAGTGCAAGCTTGAACTCGAAACTTCTTCTTTGCAATTCATCAATTATATTAAGGTCATACTATATTGTCTCAGTATATAGAATGGTAGAAATAATGAGTAAATAGGATAGTCAGTCTTCACATACCTTTATTGATGAAGTCCTCACAACTGTCTTCTTTAATCTTCAGTCTTTAATCTTCAAGGGTTATTCGGTGAATTATGATACTCGACTACCAAGATCTAATCTTAGTCCAAGCGATTGATTTTTGTAGACTATAAATCAAGATATAGTTTTGTTCATATAACATTTATAACAAGCTTGACATACCAAAATTTGTGAGTTTAACCAAGCAATGCTCTAATACCTATAACCTTTGACGTTTAGCCATCTTTAAACTTTTTCACTAATAACAATGGTGGTTGATCTCAATTGGCGAACGACCAGATATTGATGAGGTGAATAATTTTTTAATGCTTCAAAGACTCAATTGTTATCAACCGATTCAGTGATATTGATCATATGGTGTACTATAATTCACAAGGAGTAAAAATTTCGATAGAGTAGATAATATGGAAAATACCTTTTTCATAGGAGCACTCTCTATAACCTGAAATTGATTTTATAGCTCAAATGTTTTCCTGCAATTTCGAAATAGATACAAACTGATGTTTAAATCCCACTAAAACTCTATAATAACTCTCAATTGGCCACCATTCATCTTCAACATTAACGACACTAATAAAAAATCTAACTTTGTTTTCTCGGCAAAGAAATTTTGTTCAAATCCATTATTACTTTGAAGTACAGCTTTATTTTCTTCTCAACTTGTAAAATATCGTCTAATCCCTTCATATAAAACTCATCATACTAGGATGCTATCCACTGGTGAACCTTATGTAGCAATGAGAACTTGAGTGCAGCGGCTTAACACATGAACTCAAGAAGACTCGACCTAGATTTTCAGCTGTTTTTAAATAAAGTTGTCTTCCTTAGAAACTCTTAACTAAATTATGTGGTTTGCCCCGATAATATGGGAAACAAATGATTGATAGAAAATGTGTAAATATTGATATTGATGGATGTTATGAGAGATAATTGTTTTACCTAAATACCTAGTTGAAGAATAGGTCAACGACCCAAACTCTAAATTGGACAATTTTAGGATCCAAACTCTAAGTAATACCAAAATTTATGACCTAAATACAAAATAATTTATTTTTTGTTTTTGATTTTTGGGGTGTTTTTAGTGATATGTGCGAAAAAGAATTGATTTGTTCTTTTTAAAAATCTAATGAACCAAAATCTAACCCTAATCCACCAAAATCTAAAAAAGGTTATTATGGGTAAAAGAAATATATGGGTAAAGAAAAGTCATCTTGGTTTACTTCAATATCACCGTATTCTGTTTTATCGTATCTTATATGGTAGTAGCTATTAAAAAAATTATTTTTATAATTGAAGGTTAAGAAAAAGAACTCTAATAATAATTACAAAAGTTAATGACGAACAAAAGAGTTCCAACTGAAAAGTATGTTATTAGTGGGAATGTCCTTGACACATATAAGTCTAGCATAGTTATTTAGTGAGGAAGCCCTACCTATTGGATTAAAGAATTCTCTAGTCCAATTTTTTATTTAAAATCATATATGATTGGGAAATCTAAATTCATATATTTCTATAATGTCAGCATTAACCTTTAAAATCCTATCATGATAAAACGAAGGATAGGGTTATAAAAAAGAATAAAAATAAATAAATGAAAATTTTAAAATATATTTATATATTCCAAACTACACATAGGAAATTCTTAAGTATTATATGTTCATAAAAGTTTCAAACAAATTTTCATAAATTTGATGTTCTTTTAGCTTAGTTTAATGGATACAAAGTATTTTTTGCATATAAAAAAAATGATGTCACCATTTCATGAATCCAATAACAAGGGTATAGAATACTTCGTTATTTAATTATCCGAGGATACAAATTACTAATTTTGGTAGTACAGATACCAGGTCTAAGATGGTGTTTTTGGTTGAATGAACATAACCCATGCTCTATGATGGTGGTCTCCGTATGAGTGGACATAATTATTGCCATATGATGACGGTTTTAAGGGAGTAAGCAACAATGGGCGGTGGTGATGCCAAATAAATCCGCAGTTTAGAATTTTTATCATTATGTATCCCTGATCTTTGGATACATAAAATGATTGTATCTATGTTATTTTTGTATTCACGCATCCATGATTTTGGGGTAATTTTTTTTTATCTCTTTGTTATTTAAATGCATGCACACTGTATCCATGATCTAGGATGCAAAAAAATATCAATCCTTGATTTCTTAGGAACACAAACATAACATTTAAGATCTTAATTAGGATGCAAAAAAAACAACACTCTGCATACATTATTAAACATGAAATATGCATCCATGATCTTCTGCATATCGAATAACTAAAAATGAATCTATGCATCCATAATTCCTGTATCCAAGGTATTGAAATCATAAATCATAAAGTGATTTTTATTTTTAGATAACAAATCGTACGTTGAATCGTGATTTAAAGATTCACAATAGATTTTTATTACATGACATAAAATATTTTTTATTTTAGGAATAAAGAGATTTTATGATTTAATGGAATATATATATACACACATAATAAAATAATCATGAGTTGGCACTGCAGTGATTTACCACTTAGATTATACACCTTAGTTCCAAGGTTCAAGTCTTCACGAGTTTGGAAAAAAGAAATAAAGTATCAGAAATCGCTTGGATCAGTATCGACTAAGATACGATTCAGATTCAAAACCACAAGTCAAGGAAGACCCGATTCCAAAAACCAAGTCGGCTCGATGTTAAAATGGTTGAGATGACTTATACGAATCTAATACCTTGCATGGATCACTAAGCATGTATCCATGATTCAAGGTTGGAAAAGCTTCTGCATCCATTGTTTTTTTGATGCATTAATCAAGGTGTATTAAATAATGCATTTTTTTTCTAGATGTTAATATTTTGCAACCACTCATCCTCAAAAATAATGTAATAAAAAATTTGAATTTTAATTTCTTCAAAATTAAGATTTCATATTTAAGCTTGTATAAGATTTTGTAAATTTTTGGAAAATCTTTCGATTATATAAATTTATAATATTTAGTTGGTGGGATATATTATTTATGTTTTTTATTTTAAGATTTTCATGACATCAATCCACGTTTAATAGGGAATTCTATGATTGTATTGGATTTTAATAATTTATAATTGAGGGAATACCGAGTATTATTTAAGTTTAAAGGTTAAATTTTTGACTACATATATATTGTTAATTCAATTAATTCAAATTCCAAAGAGGTTAGATTGTTATTTTCAAACGTCAAAAAAGTGCTTGTTTAGTTTAATTAGAACTTAAATATTACTCTTTAAAGGGGTATTTTTATAAGAAAATAAAAATAATGGGTAACATAAAAATACTCATTTTCTAATGATATAGACTTGAAAACAATTATTTACTTAAAGGGGTATTTTTATAAGAAAATAAAAATAATGGGTAACATAAAAATACTCATTTTCTAATGATATAGACTTGAAAACAATTATTTATTCCGAATTGGTTACCGAATGATTCTTTTTACTTTTGAGGTCTGATGCTAATTTCCTCGGACATTAAATGAATGGGAATATTATGCTCAGGACTAAAAAAAAATTATTATTACCAAACCCACTTATACTAAAAAATTATTTATAGGCTCATAATTTTTTTAAAAAAATGAGACCTACAAAATATGGTTGCATGTTGTATACGCATCCGTTTGTGCAAATTGAATATGCATCCGTTGAATAATAGTTGCATGTTGTATATGAATTTACTGAAACATGATTGCATGCATAAAAAATAATATGTTGAAATTTCTAGTATGATTTTATGTATACAGATGCATGATGTTTGAGAATGCACTTGAAAAATTGATGCATGGATTTTGTGTATAAAAAGTTGGATACATGTTATTTATGCATCCACTTAAAAATAGATACATGTTATTTTCGCATCAACTGAATGATTCATGTGTTTTAAAAAAACGACAATTTTCAATATTCTCCAAAAATATAAAATTTTAGTACCATTGTTGTCCTTATTGTATAAACCTTTTCAAAAGCTTTTGAAAGAGATAAATTTTATAACATTTTGTGCAGAGTGTATTGGATATGTTATTTATAAGTCTTTGACAAACCATTTGGATGTGGATTTTGTTTATCTATCATTAAAATATTTAAAGGCGGGCTTGTAAATAAATCTCTAATTAAGATGGGCCTGATAGTGTAATCTGGATTGAGAATGGGTTTGATAGTAACTCTAAGTATATGAATCTTCCTAAAAATACAGTTTAGGCCCAAATAAACATTTTTATAAAAAAAAAATCAAATTTTCTTTCTTAGCCTCATATTATCTTTTTTCTCTCTCAACACCAAAAAACACCCTTAGCTATTGCCCTCTTACCCTCCAGATTTAGCTCGATTGATCTCGACCGAGTTAGATCTAAATTGTAACGCCCCACCTCATAATTCTAGGTCGGCCGCCCTAAAATAGAAGTGTGGCATACTCATGGAACACTTTCACACTCAAACCTTCAAGCCAACAAATGAAGATCTGGCTATCGTGTGGTGCTCTTGAAAATAATAGTTCAACACACAGAATTCAGTCACAATTCTCTTATGATTTGAGGTACCTAAAATGCTCATATATTCATGAAATTTCTACATTAGGTTACCTATATGTATAAAAACATCATACTAAAATTTCAGCTCAATCCAACGGTTTATTACAGAGTTATACACATTACAACATGACTGCTTCCAGCATCAACACACTGGATTCAGTCACGATTCTCTTATGATTTGAGGTACTTAAAATGCTCAGATATTCATTATATTTCTACAGTAGATTACCTATATATATAAAAACATCATACTAAAATTTCAGCTCAATCCGATATGCGGATATTGAGAAAGCATACAAAGAGTTGAGTGTCCAGAGTCTGAATTCAGCATATTGCAGTCTCAGTTTATTCAATCTTTGCAGTAGTAAATTGAACCTGATCCTCATGAAATTCTTACGGTAGCTTTATAACTCATAGTAACACAATATATTCAAATTTCATAACAATCTAACGGTTTAATAAAGAGATACACACATTACAGGATGACTGTTTAGATTTGTTAAGTCAATTTGCAATGAGTATAAGAGATAGAAAACCTACCTGGTATGTGAAGCAAGGAAACAAAACCAACCCCTTTTCTTCTCTAATGGCTGAAACTCTTTTCTTCTCTTTTTTGTGTGCGTTTTTTCTATTTTATGTTCTTCTAAAAATAAAACACCAACAAAACCCTAAGTATATGTATATACCATAACTAGTCTTCCTAAAACTACTCAAACTTTTCTCCCCCACGTAGTGTTAAACTATCTCACAAATAACTAACCTAAGCCTAATACTAGAGAGCATGCAGTTCTAGGATAAGGGGTTTTACATAAATAGAATTTTGTTTTGTTCCATAACCATCAACTTTAGTAATAAACAACATATAAACTTACCTTATGTTGAAATCAGAACTTATCACTAGTATTAATATACTCTACAACACACCAAAATAACACCATACTTCACAAGAACACCACATATAATGTATACCAAAACGGATAGAAACTAAGGAAATAGAAAACAATCATGGCACTAATAATTTTCATGACTTGTTATCTACTTTTATTTCCTCACATTTCTATGATGGACGGAAACAAATTTTCTTTATAAAACATGTGAGGCTAGAAAAGAGTCATAGTGATACTTACCACATGTCTCTCTAACCTTTTGCATCATCAGTTAGTGTAACACCTTATGGACACATTGGACACCTCATGAACAAATTATGCTAGTCTTTTACCTTATCTAGCATGCTTAAGTTAGCAAAAAATACAAAATTAGAACTTAAACCACATCATAATCAAACTATAATATAGATTACAACTAATTTGATTTAACTTAAACCGACCAAGGACTACCTTAAACTAATAGAGATTTGTTACGTAAAACACAAAATGCTAACATTAACTAGTTGTTGCTTTCGTTACCAAGTTTGTTTACATATTCTTTCTCTTTCAAATAGAATCTTGTTGTATTCTTAAAACATTTCTCTTCGGTCTTCATGACCTCATTATTTATAGTTATTTTGCGGTGACAAACTACTTTGATTGCCAACAATACTTGAAATTTATCTTCATAGCGGTGCTTTTCGAATTTATCAAAATTATAAGCAATATACTCTTATTTTACAAAAGTTACCTATTTTTTAAGAAGACATTTTTTTACAAACAGTAGAATTATATTCGAAACACCATCCGTTTCCAATTTAATTGGATCTATACTTGTATTTAGTAAAATAAATTCTCACTATTTTAGCTCTCTCTTGATAAAATATTCATATTCATACGTAGCATTTATTTCTTAGATATTTGTTCTTGTTCTTGACTATAATGTAATCAACTTCCAGGTATGAAATGAAAATTAAAAATCGTTTCATCAAAAGAAAAAGAATAAAGAGTCTAGGCCCAGATAAAATTCAATCAAACCGAATGTCAGGATGGCGAATGTTAGACATAAACTTTCAAAAATAGACAAGCCCACTAAACTTTTTTGTTCCTCTGGCTTAAGCCCAAATAAAACTTGATCAGTTTAGTTCGTCTAAAAGACTAAAATGGATAGGGCTAAACACTGGATCAAGTGAAAAAGTTGATTAAATGTGAAGACATGAGTCACTTGATAGGGGATATAATGTATTCCATCCGTCTTAAATTATAAGTTCATTTTAACAAAGTTAAGATTTTAAAATTACCGTAGAACTTTATCAGACTATCCATATTAAATGTTGAATTATTATTATATTTAAAGTTAAATACGTTTAGTGCAAATATTACTCTATATATTTGATAATATTTGGTAATTTTCTATCTTTGGTATATTATATTTAAGATTGAAGAGATAAATACGGTAGCTTTGATAGCTAATAAGAAATATAACATTTATATCTAAAAATATATTTTTTTAAAAAGGAAAAGATAAACATAAAAGATATTAAATAAATTTATTTTCTATTTCTGAAAATACTAATTAATTTTTATATTTTATAATTATAAAAATTTAAGGATATATTTGATAGTTTATAAAAAAATATGATTATAAACAGAACTGACCAACGAAATCACAAGAGTTTCTCTACTTAACAATTCATCTCTTTTTTAAATATGACAATTATTTTAAGACAAACGAAACTAGAATAGATGACTTACAATTTAAGATAAAAGGAGAATTAAACAAAAATAAAAATGTACAAGAAAAATAAAATCTGATTAAATTTTAAAGATTGTTTTGATATATAAATGTAAGTATGATCTACTATACAATTTGAATCTTTTGCAAATTAAGAAATCAAACTTTGAAGAAACCCTTTAAAATGCAGATTTACGCCAATGATGAACTTAATAATAACATCTCTATTGAGAAAGAGATGAATTGTTAAGTAGAGAAACTCTTGTTTTGATTAAGCACTTAAACAAGGTTTCGAGTTCATCCTCAAGACCTTCAATACTGCATTCCAAAACATTCACTTTCTTTTGCGTCATTTCCAAACTAGTATTGCAAGATAGGTTGTGGAGTGCAACATCAACACTCTCAACTTCATTATGTGTATCTTGATTTTGTAATAATTTCTCCTTTTGGCTAAGCAATTTCGAGACCAAAGACCATTTGCTAGTAGAGCTGGATGAAGACACTGATAAGAATTGCAATAGAGATTGGAAAACCGAGATCGTAACACTACTTACTTCTCTTAGTAATCTAGCAACAACTACTAGATGATTATCTTGATCTATAACAATAGAATGAGACTCAAATTTAGACTCAATTTTTTTTAGTGATCCAATTGACTTAACCATTTCCTTTCTCAACTTCTTTCTACTGCATGTGTAAGCATCAATGTTGCTTTCAGAAGTTGATTCTCCACCCCTTCGGCGAAGACCACATTGAAGTTCACGAACGTTTTCCTTCATTTGCACCAATAGGTTCTTTGTAGTGTCACAAACATCTAAGACTTTCACGGATTCGTCTAACACTTGATCAACTAATTTCTCATCATGGGCAATGGTGCAAGATTTTTGGGTTGTGAGTGGTAATTGAAGAACATCACCAACGCAATGATATAGATCCTTGAGGCCAGACAAACCGCTTCGGATTGCCTCTGCATTTGTTGTGTTCAGACTTTTCTTTAACTTGTTTAGCTCTTCTTCGATCCTGAGAGTATAAGGATGAGAAGACCTTGTAGGCAGACTAATTGATCTGACACAGTTTCTTGTATTTGGTAGTGACATTGAAGAGGATGTATCAGCCATATTGTGTTGTGTTCTAGTTGCTTTTTGCAGATATGAAACCTAAGCTTAGTAGTTTTCTGTATTGGTATACAATTGCTCTTACAATATATATAGAGTGAGATTTAGAGACAAGAAGAACATGTAATGTAGTGGATCTTATGGTATCACTTCTTGTCTGTACAGTTTTTTGTTTAATGGAAATGTTTCATTACCAGAGATGTTTGGGGTTTATAAAACATCTTGAAACATGAATATTAAGTATCCTGTTCATTGTCTACGGATGTACGGTACTCGCATATAACGTACTACATGGACAAATACGTCGTACCGGTATCAAACTTGCAGATCGTTCTTACTCTCTCATGAATAATTGAATCGAATAATATGCGCATTGTGCGACGTGTATCAGTATTAAGCACTTGGTTAAGTAGTATTAGTATATACTACTGCTCAAGAAAAAGAAAAAAAAAGATCAACTTGGGATTTGATATATTGTTAATCTTGTCTAAATACTATGAACCTTGGTTCTTGGATTATGAATCAGTACACATTACTACTGACTGGCTATATTTTTTTTTTAAAGTGACACTGAGATCAAAGATGTTGCAATCATGGAATACCAAGATCAACATAACTGTAAGAGACAACCAGAGCAATTTGTAAGAATTGCCTGTATGTCTTTAATAGTAACAAGTCCATCTTTGTAAGCTATGCCGTAAAGAACAACCACTTGGGCATACATTTGACAGTATTTTCCATTACAAATAAGCTCAGTCTGAATTTTAGATTTGTAATTCTCTTATAAATTTATAATATGAACTATATTTACCAACAAAAAATGATGTTATCTCTGCCAGACCCATATATAGGACCAAACGCTTGGATTTAATTGCCAAATTACAAGGTTTTCTCTGGCTAAACAAAGATGCGCGGACTGCTATGATGGGAAGAAGATCCTTGTTGTGTGATTTGAACGAATATTAATAAAGGACATTGCAATTAATAAATTATACTAAGTTTCAACCTTGAAAGGTACATTATAATCCTCTTAGTTACACACGTATGATTAATAAGTACAGTATTAAGTACATTGTTGAGAGCCGAGACTTCCCGAGTTCCCGTACATGTTACGGTAGACTGTCAATGTTTTTCTTAAGGATACTCACATGCCATATATTGCGGGAAACACAGAGCTCCTACAATACTCAGTACAAGTAAAAGTGATGCTGCTGGATGCCCTGGCTCAAGGCTAAGTCCCTCGTGGCGGATACAAACTGGGTGAGCTGTTTTTTTAATTCCAAATTTATCCAGAGATTGTTGAATTTCTAAACAAATAAAGTTATCCCAAATCCAGCTAAACCTCTTCACTCTGACTCTTCAATCAATCAGTAAGGGCATAATCAGGCTAAAACAAGTACTGTATAAATCACATGTCTTGCTGTTGTTTTCTTAAGAAAAAGGGCGGGCTATATAGCCAGGGCCGGCCGCCGGTCCTGATATTTCTATGCTAGGAAATACAGTAGTGTCAAATTGACGCCCTACACGTGTAGGGGTGGAACAAAATTATTTGCTGAATTTTTCATCTCAATTTCTGAATCCTTGAAATGTTTAGCAAAATCATCGTATTTCACTAAAACTCCTCAAATAAAGTATTTTGGTGCTCCTTTGGGTTGTTGCTGTAAAACAAGGCTTTGCTCGTGTTTCCAAAAGACCGGCCATGTTGATAGCCCATCCTTAATATGGCCAAGGCCCACATGTCAGGTATCAATTTGCTTGGGGGCCGGTGTAACAAATTCCATATAAGGGATTGGTAAGCCCCCATTAGCAGCCAGTCTTAAGCTAGCTAGATATATGAATATTGGTATGAAAACGTACAATGAGTAGAAAGGATTCAGTTAGCCTCTTGAAATCCTCAACATATGCTCGGTTCTTATTGTACTTATCCATTTGTTTGGTTAAGATTCAGTTAGCTTCTGAGTTTTGTATGTAATTGATAGCTTAACTTTCTCCTTAAAGCACATCTTTATCTACATAGGTAAACGAAATCGATGAAAACTACCTTAATTAACCATATACAATCGTTAAGAATAGGGTTGCACGAACCCCACCCAGAACCGCCATCCGATTCGCATCCGTCAGTTTTGATTCGATCCGCATCCGATCCTTCGAAAGAAGTGTCGGGTGCGGGTGATAATTTCTTTTATCCGTTTTCTGTCGGGTCGGGTGCGGGTGATACCTTCTTCAACCTGATCCAACCGCCCACCCGCCAAAAAAACTCAATTTTCCTGGCCCTAGATTAGTTACCCTTATTTAATCTGAGCCGTTGATCCCGCTGTATAAAATCATTTCATCCATTTACTTACCACTCGACCTAAGTTTCTCTCTTCACTCTTCAGTCTTCTTTTCTCTCTACAGAAATCCTAGCCATGAATCTGCAGTTTCTCAGTTCTCAACAAAATCAAAACTCATTCACTCCCATTTACAAATCACACATTTAATGATTCATTCGTTTATTAAGTTGAGTGACTTGAGTCACTGAAACAGGAGGAGTTATCTTTGAGCTTTTTATTTGTTAGAATTCTTTAATGAAACACAAAGAAGAAGTTTGGGCGTGTGGATCTATTTAAAACAAGTTGTCACCTAAACTTAAACTCTCTATAAAGCTTTAAAATTCTACAGAAAGAAAACGTTGGATTCATTTCTTCTCATCCAGTTCCTGGAGGTAACCCTTTCTTCTTACTCCTTGTCCAGTGTTTATTTGTTGATTTGTTGTTTCTTATATTGGGTAATTCATCAAGTAGTGTTAATGGGTTTTTTTTTTATATAATTTTTCATTATTGTTTTTCTAGTGAATTTGAGTAATTTCAAATTGAAAAGATTGATTTTTTTAGAATGGGGTTTGATTAAATTTGGTTAATTTCATCTGGGTTTTGATTGATTATTGTTATTTTTGTTCAATCTCATACTATGGATTGTATTGGTTGGGGGGAGATTGATTTTAGGATATTTTTTTTGGATCATTCGATGGTGAGATAGTTTTGGGATTTGAATCATTTGATCAAAATTGAAAATTGCAGTTTATCTTGTTTTAGGGTTTTCATATCTTGATATTTGTATTGAGATTTAGAGATTCTTTAGAATGGATTTGAGATGATTTAGAATGAAAGTAACATTTTTGGAGTTGTATAATGAAGAAATTACTGAGCTGATAGCTCCTGAAGACTCCATAGATCTTCAGATGTTTTATGTGAATTGTGATGTTCTTCTAGTGCGATCGGAGATTGATACTTGACATGAAAATATGCTTTGTGATTTAACATTTTACATGGATCTATGTACAAATCATCACTGAAGTTTGTGATAAACCAAACTTTAATTTTTTTTCCATATAGTGGTAAGTTAGGCTCATGTTAGATAGTTACCAAGATTATGCCACTGTCTAGTTATGTGTTAGGTGGGTTATAGTCTAGGGGATGTAATTGGTCTTGCAAAAACATTGCTTTTGTGTGGTAACTATTCCCTCATTAGTAGTTTTCTAAATGCATTTGTAGACTCGAGCAAGGGAAGCAGGGGAGATAAACAAGAGCTTACTCACTCTTGGGCGTTGCATAAACGCACTTGTCGAACATTCTGGACATATACCTTACATGTATGCTTCATTATCTTCTCTCTGTAAGTTATATCAGCTATGGGGTCGTTTTGTTGCCTTATTGTTCTTCCATCTGGGCAATTCAATCAGGGGTAGTAAGCTTACCAGATTGTTAAGAGACTCGTTGGGTGGAAAAACCAAAACATGCATCATCCCAACAATTTCTCCAACTGTCCAGTCCCTAGGTCGGGTGTGTGCAGCCGTAGTTCTGGAGCTAAAGTATCCCAAATTCTTTTATAAATAGAAGTATGTGCTTCTTTTATGTATTCGGAATCTCTGATAGTTGCGCAATATTCAGTATTTTCACATCAACACCTCTAACTTTCAACTCATTCACTGTAATCTCCACAGCCTTCATGAAGAATTTTTTGCATTAAAAAATCTGGACGAGTGACCCGCACCCGACCCGCCGAATTGGAACCGACCCGTTATCCGACGGATTGGGTGCGGGTTAATAATTCCTTTACACGTCTACTGGCTGGTCGGATGCGGGTGAGACCAAACCCAACCCACCCGACCCGATGTGCAGCCCTAGTTAAGAAAAATGTTTTACAATGAACCTTAAAATTACCTTTGCGTTCTAAAGTCGTTCCAAATCCAATGAACCTTGAACCCATCAAAAAAAAAAAAAAATCATAACCAAGATTTAAAGACATAAGATCATATGTGATCAATGTTAATCAAGGCCAACATGTACGCTACATTTTCTGGAAACAATTAAGCCCCACTCTTAGTTTGTTTTATCAATTTGTTGCTGGTATGCTAGTTATTTCATTCTCCGTGATCATACTTTAGTTGGTATATATAAATCTACCAAGTGGAAGGGATTTGTTCCTTTCTTTTGGCTTTCTCAAGTAAAGAAAAAGTTGGAGAAAATTGTTTTGACGTGGAAGATAGGTATGTAGATATAGATCTGTTGTCTCGTAACAACATGCATGCCAGCTATATAAACTAATAATGTTTGATACTCCAATTTGCTGATCTTTATTAACTTTTTCAAAAATTTATGCATCACATTAGAAGAGGTAAATATGTAAATGCATGCATGGGTTTCGAGAGGATACACAATTTTATTTTTATTAACAACTTGCGTATCTACGCATAAACAATAAACTATGTTAATTAGTTTTCAGTTACTAATTAGCTGGTCGGTGACACTTGTTGATCTTCCGTGCTTTTATCCGACAATCGAAATAATGGAGCTCCCTTGTACGATGCAGGGATTTTCGAGGAGACAATAGAAACTTGGCAATCAAACAACACGAAGCTTCCGTACACTTTCCTTCGAGTTTGGTTAATTATTGCTAGCATGTTGTTAATCACAGATTCGAAGCTCGTATATCTGTGTTCTTCGGTTCTTGTCCTCGGTTAATATAAATGATAGCATGTCAATATTGATAGAATTTTGAATCAACATAAACTAATTTTCTTTTTCTTTTTCTTTTTCTTTTTATCTTTCTCTCTTTTATCTATTACAACGAATGAAACAGTGACTACATATATATAGTCCACTGAGATAAGAAGAGTCAATAAAAGTCAAATCATATAAAGATTAGAACACACTTGGATAACACGCTTATAAATCAAAAAAATATAAAAATAACCTAATTAATGTGTGCTATTAGCCCCCTTAAGGTGAAGTGGGATGCAGGTAACACCTTTTGCATGTGATGTAAAGTAGCAAACCTTGGAACAGCTAAACCTTAGGTGAAGACATCACCACTTGATCCAAAGTGGAGATATAGGTGACCTGCAATGATTTAGAGTGAACTAACTCACGGAAAAAGTGATAATCAACAACAATGTGTTTTATCCTGCTATGAAAAACAGGATTGGCAGATAAAGAAATTGCGCTGATGTTATCACAGTGAAGTATTGGAGCATATGGTAAAAATAGATGAAGATATTGCAGTAAGTGGGACACCCAAACTAAGTCAACTGTAGTATGAGCCAAGCTTATGTACTCTGCTTCTGTGGAGCTTCTGGCAACAAAATTTTGGTGCTTGCTAGACCATGAAATTGGGTTTGAACCAAAGAAGATACATAATCCACCATTACTTCTCCTTATCTCAGGCTCACTGGCCCAATCAGCATCACTAAAGCCATGAATTGCTAATAATCCCTTGTTAAACAGAATGCCATAGTCAAGAGTTCCTTTAACATACCTTAAAATCCTCTTGGCAGTAACAAGATGAACATCAGTGGGGTTTTACATGAATTGACAAACTTGGTTCACAACATAACTTATCTCAGGCCTAGTCTAGGTGAGATACTGTAATGCTCCCACCAATGACCTCAATTTTGTGGGGTTAGAAAGAAGCTTGCCATCACCTGCACAAAGCTTATAATGAAATGGAATAGGAGAAGAACAAACTTTTGCACCAGTCATTCCAGTTTTCTCTAGAAGATCCAAAGCATAATTAGTTTGAGACATAAAGAGACCATCTGAATTTCTCTTCACCTCAAGACCAAGAAAGTAATGTAATGAACCTAGATCCTTTAAAGAAAAATGAGCATTTAAATGATGAACCAATGATAGACACATTTTTGTGTCTGATTTGATCTCAGTTATATGTATTGTTGGTACTCTATTTTGTATTTATTATGGTTTTTTATTTCTTTGTAGGTGTTTTTGGAGAAATGTTAAAGGCACCTTCACATTGGATTAAGGCACCCACTATTTGGATGAAGGCACCCAAGTTAAAGGCACCCAACATTTTGAATGCACGTTTTGGGCGGGAAGAAAAATTTCTTTTTCACGTAACAGCAAATTAGGAAACTTCACGGGAATTTGGAAACAAGCTTTAAATTTGGAAATTCCTTAACTTTGGAAGCTAGAATTATTGGGAAAGAACTATAAAAGAGAAGGAGATCAAGTTGATTCCTCTTATAGCAATCAAGAATCAAAATAAATCGAAATCAGGAAAGAAAATTGCTTTTCACGGGAAGAATTTTGCCAAGAATTTAAGGAAGTTCTGGACGTAATTTGGGGTTGTTTTGTGGTTGTATTCTATATATAAGAGTCCATAGAGGTCCAGGGAGGAGGAGAAAACGATTGGGAAGCTTAGAATTGAAGTGAACAGCCAAGAAAAACGTACACAGACGAAGAAATTTCTGCTGCTGCCAAGGAAGAACACGAAACATACTACACACTCAAACTGTCGTTCATTTACAGCAGTCCGTACTTTAATTCAAAACAACAAAAAATTATTTCTTGTTGCGTATTCATTCGAAATACCTTCTGTAACGGTGTGAGGTGTTCACAGCAACACTTATAAACGTACCAAGGTGTCTGTGAGCATTTGTATTCTTATTGTAAGCAATTTTTGAGTTATAAAAATGATTTTTGAGGAATTTGCCATTACAATGAGGAGCTAAACTTCATCTTTGAGGCTATGGAGGAAGCTACTTTTCCAAGAATTATGTGGTAAGTATTTAATTAATTTATGCAATTTATTTATGATTAATTGCCTTGGTTAAAAATTGATTTAAAAGATTTTTGTTAAGCAATTGTGATTCCGTTAGATGGTGCATGCTTCGGCTTAGGTCCCTAGATGCTCCATGCTTTTGTTATACAATTGTTGTTTTGAAAATCTATTTTTGTAATGATTTAGAATCAAATTAAAATGTTTTAATTGCATGATTAAAATTATTATCACTTTGAAATTGGAAAATAGTGGAATCCTAGCCTCAGTTTTCTCTCAACCTTATAAAAAATATTTGAGTTTTCATACTTTTAGTTTTAGAAATTAAATTTAAAATCAATCTTCACAAGTCTGAGTAACGAATCTTTATTTACCACTTTAAAATTACATCAATTTTTAGCGCGGCGACGCGGACTTGTTTTTAGAATTTTTTTTAGATATTTTTTTAGGTTAATTAGTTTAGTTAGATTTTCTTTTCTTTTTTTTCTTTTTTTTTTTACTTTGTTCTATTTTACGTTTCTTTTGTATTTCTCTTTTTGCTGCAGGTTTTGGATTTTGAATCGAAAGGAAAGTGAGCCAAAGTTTTGGAATTAAAGCTAAAGACCTGGAGTTAAAAGCTAAAGCTTAAAAGAACGAAAAAGAGGACGGAGATTTTTTTTTCTTAAATTAGATTTTAGTTAGATTTTTTTATTTTTAGAAAACTGTATTAGGATTTTAATTGTTTCTGTATTTATTTTTTTATTTCGGACACTTCTCTTCGGACTTTGAACTTTTTGGACTTTATTATTATTTTAACCCTACGAAAGGGTAGTATTAAATATTAATTGCACAGGGAAGGACGACAATTACGATATTGTCTCGGCCCCACGGGTTCGCACACTGACACAGGAGTTGGTGGCCCGAGTCGACATCAACTGATTCATCGCCCGTCTGGTACGGGAGGTAAGACTCGATCAACCCACGAATCCCCTGCAAGTGGGTTTACTGTATTCCTTCGTATGCATATATGTTGAGGAACTGAAAACGGACTTACTTTTCTAGTAAAGGGCAAGAACTGGCCATACAAGATAAGGACTCGGATTTCATCACCGTTTCCTTCTTGCCAGCCTTAGGAAAACGTTACCTAACGCGAACCTAATCCTTAAAATTTGACAAGAAAGAAGACCGATAGGGAATCGAGCTTATTGGAAAATCATTCAAAAGGATTGTATTGGTTGCTTTGTTAGCCTAACTCGAAGTTCAAAAAGATTATTTTAAGTTGATTAGCGCCGCCTTGTAACCCAGGGAAACGTTGCCAAAGAGGCAGGGTTATCAAAGCTCCTTAGAGCTTATCCTGTTTCTCTTCGACTTAATCTAATTCGGATCGCCCTAAGAGGTTTGCTAAAACTGTAACTAGTTGCCTTTCGAAAGAAAAGAAGCTGGTCCAGAAACAATCTAAATGGAGCCATCATGCTTTTTGTTTGCTAGATTCAATAAGTTTGATTTGGTTGAGTCGGCCTTGTTTGTGTATGTTTAGAACCCCTTCCTGTTAGGATTTATTTTCTTAGATTTTTGTAAATTTATTAGGAACTTTTTGTTAGAAAATGTCGAACTGCTATTATGAGGACCAATACAATGAATATCAGACTGCATTTCAAAATAGACATTACCAGTACTATCAACATGGTGCGGATAGTAATCGTGACCATCATCAACCTTTTAGAGGTTATTACTCATACCAGGGTGATCTCAATTACTATTCATACATACACCCGTCTTATGAACATGAAAATGAGCAAAATTCGAGATATTTGTTTTGGAGAGATACCTTAGAGAAAATGCAACCTAGCACTCATCATGAACCTATTACACCTCTACAAAAAGCCCTCAAGCAGCTAGCTGAAAGTACAAAGCAATTCGATGAGGATAGCAAGAAGAGGAGAAAAGAGTATGAGATAATCCGATTAAGATCGAAAGAAATGGCTGCGAAGAACCAGATTGAACTAAATAATCTTATGTCCCAATATAGTGCTACCCATGATAGTTATTCACCAGGTCAAGCTGACGAGGATAAAATTGGTAACACTACTTATTTAGACTAGGTTCAAACATCTTCATATTATTATGATGATGAGGATAGTATTGGTGAAGAACTTGAAATATACGGGCAGAGTGATCAAGAAATTGTCACTCCAGTTGTGTTTCACGATGAGAGTGTTATTTATAGTTCAAATTCAAATAATTTTAATGATTATTCACCTATTCAAAAGGAAGAGGATTTGACTAGAGATACCACTGGTCTAGACAATGTAGAAATTTCTTGTTTTGAAATCAATAATGGTTTAGAGGAACGGGTTTATCCTAAGACTAGTGATTTGGAGTCTGACGACTCGAAGACAATAATCTCTGATGAAGACGATAGACTCGTAGAGATTTTAAATATGAGTGAGGATGCACCAACGGATTATAACCTAGAAGAAGAAATTGACCATTTTCGGAAATCTGACGATCTAGAAATTAGGGAAATTGTGATTGGTCTATCTAGAGACACCAAAAACTTTAAGTTTGGGGGTGACTATCATTCTCCATGTGCTTTACCTTTATCTCTTAGAAAGGTCCCTAACTTGGGACTTGATATATGTACCTCTAGCGTTTTACAAGATAATCTTCAAACTAGATTCCCTGAGCCTGTTGATGTACAGAAAGAAGTTCAGTTGATAGAAACCTATCCTCTGGTCGATGTGGTTTACCTAGGCAGTAGTACCAAGATTGAATTTGTTTTCCCACCAAAATGTTTTCATCCATATGTGGGAACGTTAGAATTTCAAATGTGTCAGTTATTAAGTTTTGAGACTAAGCCTACTTATTTTAGAAGATTAGAATCGACACATTTGTTTAATAATGACCACCTTCATAGTAGTCAACTGTGTGAGTCAAATTTGATTGACTTTAAGGATCCACAATTATTCAGGTTATTATTATGTGCTTCTAAGTTCTTAGTTGAGTTATTCCAGACTGTACAACCTGATTCTTTTGATCCTGTCTACGAGGAGATCCAGCCCCTGAAAATATTTTATCTAGATCCTGTTATAGAGCCTGAACCTGAACCACAGCTAGAAGTAGTTGTCGTAAACAGAAAACTAAATAAGGGTGTGCTCGGTTTGTTCATTTTCTTGGCTTGTTGTTGTTTCCTCTTATTTGTGATAGCCTATTCTATTCAGATGACCCACAGTTGTTCCGACTATTACTGTATGATTTTATGAGGTTACTAATTCTTTCTAAGTCTGGCTGAAGACTTTAAACTTAGCACTTCCTGGGAGGTAACCCATGTTCATGCGACACGGTAATATCTTTCCTTAGCTCTTTTCTTTCGATTGGTAACAGTTTCTCCTTGTTCATGCTCTTAATCATTAATCTTTAGAAACATTGAGGACACTGTTTGATTTAAGTTTGGGGGTAAGGGAGAAACTTTTTAGTCGAATAATAAAGCTCTAGAATTTAGAAACTTGTGAACACTTCAGGGTGACACTAACCATTCTAGGTAGATGGAAACTTAGCTCTTTTTCTATAGGAATTGGTGTACCCGGTGAAAGGGTCTATTCATAAAAGGACAGAGTACAGGTGTTAGAAATAACATGATAGTTGTCACCACATCTCGGAGTCTATCACTACCATATCACTTTCTGTTTTTACTTTTACAAATTTGTGTTTCTCTAAGTGATTTGGTGGGGCCCAACATCAAATTGTTATCGGCGTCGGGATGAAATAGAGTGTTTTGAGATCAAGCCCCATTATTATGAATATATATATATATATATATATATATATATATATATATATATATATA
>JAJJMC010030977.1:24038046-24157460 GCA_023531435.1 Papaver californicum | reverse complement strand
ATAAAAAAAAAATCATGATCGTGGTAAAGAAGATGAAGAAATCGTTGCTAAAAGGTTAAAGATTCCGTGGCCAAAAAATTAAAGATTATGCTGCTAAAGCATTTAATCTTTGCAACATTTATCTTTAGTTTGTAACACTTACTTTGTAACTGGGTCTGTAACACCAATACACCGTTGCAAACTCGCTGTTTTTTTTTTTTCATTTTTCAAACACTTTTTGAGCCATGTATCAATCTTTTGAGGGTGTTTTGAGCATGATGAGCTAAACCCCATCACTGGGACAATGGAGGAAGCTATTTTTCACAGTTGTTTGGTAACTATATTTAATTCTTTTATGACTTTTGCATTAATTTAAAATTGAATTATAATTTTTACTGATTAGGTGTGATTTTGTTTGATGGTGTATGCTTATTCTAAAGTACTTTTGATGCGCCATGCTTATGATTTATATTTAATGTTTTAGGAATCTAATTTTGGCAAAGAATCAGAGTCAACATTTCTATTATTTGAGTTATAATTGTCTAGAATTAATATTTGAACCACATGAATATGAAAAATGGTGAAATCCTATGTCTCATTTATCCTTAATATTGTTATCATCTTTTGTATATATTTGCTAGTATTAGGAATTAAATCTAAAATCGAGTCTTCACAAGTCCGAGTGAACGATACCCTATTTACCACTTTTACAACCATATCAATGTGCCATTCAAAGTGAACAACTAGAGAAAGAACAAGTTTTATGGTTGTGGGCTTTGTAACATGGATGAAAGTTTCTTCATAGTCCAAACCATCTTGTTGATGGAATCTCTTTGCCACTAATCTAGATTTATATCTCTCATAGCTTCCATAGTCATGAGAGTAAACCCAAAGACTAAGGACCAAATTTTTTTGGTAATACTCCGCCTGAAACGCAACGGGAGAAGAGTAAATTTTCATCAGGCGGAAGACTAAGTTAACGCCTGGCGTTGGGTGCATATATAAGGGTCCGTTTGTTGGAATGGTGTTGTATGGGCGTATGCCAGTGAGAACGCTTGGTTAGGGCGGACACTGGATGAACGCTCGGTGGGAGACGCATCCTAGAACAACGTATGATGGTATACGCACACGTAACAGCACGCCCAAATGACAGGTGTGGGTGCAGACTAACACATGATGGGGCGTTACCTTAGCCATACGCCTGGTGAATCTTCTACCTCATGAAGCTGGTTCATGTGCATCATGAATACGAACGCTACCTTAGCCATACACCCGTTTTATGGAACAGTTTGATAGAGTAACACCTGCCACTATTAGGCGGTGTTCTAGGAATACGCTATTTCTGATCGTTTCTTATATCACTACTGCCACTTATACTTACTATTCCCTTGCTTGATTGATCATGGCTCTCACCACTAAATTGCCTCATGTACTGTTGATACCCTTAAATCAAATAAGAGTAATGACTTGTTCAAGGTCTATGCCAAGTAGAAACAATCCGGGAGCTACTTAAATATCACGGCAGATCACATTGCCTTCCCAAACTAATGAATCACTAAAGTTGTTCCTAAAGCAAGATGATTTTCATTATATGTATGCGAGAATATGTTCTTTTATCACAGGGTGTCAACCAACATATTAAAAAAAAAGTGTTTCAAACATTATAAGAGGCGCTCATATACACCACAGCCCCACATAGACGTATTTTTGGGTAACGCTTACACACAGGCGCAAGTTTGGATAACGCTCACAACAAGCGTAAATTTGGTGCACGCCCAAGACAAGCGTTCGCGAGGTTAACGCCTAAGTACCAAGCGTTCGCTAGGTTAACGCCAAGCTGGACGTGCTCTTGGGTGAATGCCTATATTGGGCGGCTCTCTGGTTCACGCCTGGATCATGAGACGGTTTTCTAGGATTACGCCTTGCACGAGACGGAGAGGTAACGTCACGCCTGGCACGAGACGTGCAGGTAACTTCACGCTCCACCATATTCGTGTTTGGTCCAGTTCTGGATCAATTTTGATCCCAAACAGTAAAAAAACTGGACCAAATCTCAAATACAGTCGCCCGACTGTGATTGGTTTTGGGCGGGCCAAAGACTAAATTTGGGTTTGGTCCAGGTCATAGTCGCCCCACTGTGGATGCTCTCAACAGTCCCATCTGGATTATGTTTCACCCTAAAAACCCACTTACATCCAACTAAGTTCTGATAGGGAGATGAAGCTTCTAGAGACCAAGTGTCAGCTCTTTGCAAGGCATTATACTTATCTACCATGGAAGTTCTCCAATGAAGGATTTTATTGGCTTGAGAAAAACAAGTTGGTGTGGTAGAAGGAATTTGAGAGGTAAGATTGGCAGTAAGAGCATGTTTTTCTGAATAAGCCTTAGGTTTAAAATTTTCATTCTTAGCTCTAGTAAGAATGGTATGTTCATTAGTGACATTAATGGGAAGAGAAAAAGATGGATGTACCAAAGTAGGTGTATCAGAAGATAATGGTAAAGTGTGGGAAGAATCAGGGTTTACCTCTGAAGTTGAAGCACCAAGTGAAGCACTAGTAGTAGAGGCATCAGTTACAACTGAAGTAAGGGATGAACTTGAAGAGATAATTGGATTTTCATGAACAAAATTAGATGCACCAGTAGAAGTAACAATAGGCTCAGTAGGAGAAGGTACCAAAGTGGGTTTCCTCAAAGGATAACAATGCTCATTAAAAATCACATGTCGAAATATAAATTTTGCCAGTAGAAGGATGCAAACACCTATAGCTCTTATGTTGAGTAATATAACCAATAAAAATGCTTTGAAGGCTTCTGGGATCAAGTTTATGATTTGTATAAGGTCTCAACCATGGATAACACACACACCCAAAATATCTTAGGAATGAGTAGTCAGGTTTCCTGTGATATAAAAGTTCAAAAGGAGACAGAAGAATTACGGATTTTATAGGTAATATGTTTATAGTGTAATTAGCAGCATGAAAGGCATCAACCCAGTATGCATCAGACAGTCTAGATTAAATTAAGAAGGTCATGTCTATATCAACTAGGTGTTTGTGATTTTGACTCATCAACACCATTTTTCTCTGGTGTATGAGGACAAGAAATCTCATGAATAATACCAGTAACATCCAAAAAGGATTCACGTTCTTTGTTTAAGAATTCACCACCTCCATCAGTTCTAACAACCACAATACTAGAGTTCAAGCAATTTTCAATTTGTGCTTTAAATATAAGAAATAACTTCTTAAAATATTACTTTTCATATAAGGGAAGTATCCAACAGAATTTGGAATAATCATCCACAATGTTTGCATAATATCGAAAACCAGAAATAGAAGTTACAGGACTTGGACCCCATAGATCAACATGTAGTAATCCAAGTGGTTTAGAACTAGAAGTAGTAGAAATTAAAAAAGGAAACTTATGACTTCTACCTAGTTGACACTTGTGACAAAACAAAGGAGACTTGATGACATGAGGTAAGGAAAAAAACCTGCAAACATATTGAAGAGTCCTGAAAGAAGGGTGACCGAGCCTCTTATGCCAAACATCATGAGGTATATGAGATGTGACTGCAGATAGAGCTTGAGGAGTTGGAACAACTCTATAGATGGAACAGAATATAGTGGTAGTAGATGTAGGAGCTTTATGTGGAGGAGAATCAAGAAAATACAAAGGATAAAGTCAATTATGATGAAGAAATTTAAAAGTAATCTTCCTGGATGAGAGATCCTTTACAGAAAAACCAATAGAGGTAAATTCAAGAGCATAATGATTATAAAAACAAAATTTATGCACAGATAAAAGATTGGAAAAAGATTGAGGAACCAATAAAACATTATTCAATTTAACAAGTGATTGTTAGCATATTTAATAAAAGAACATGAGTGAGTAATACGCATACATTCTCCATTGGATATGTGAATCTCATCAGTGCCATCATAAGCAGTAGACACCTGAAGCTCAGATTCATCAGAGGTAATATGATTATTAGCCCCTGTATTGGCAAACAAGGGATTCTCACCTATAATATTTGCAGTAGCAAGCATATCTATGAGATTGCTGGGTGTATTAACATTTTGATAAACAAAATTGAGCCGATGACGACATTCAAGGGCAGGATGGCCTACTTTATTGTAAATTTGTCAAGGTGAAGCATCCGTTTAAGTTGTAGAAGTAGTGAAAGATTGAAATGAAGATGCTGGTGGGTGTCATGAAGGTGGAAGTGTGTATGTATAGCGAAAAGAGTGAGATGAAAATGTGTGTATGGGTGAATGAAAATTACCTCTTTGATGATAAGGAAAACTAGAGAAATTACCTTTACCACGACCTCGAAAAGCAAATGGAGAACCAGAAGGACGAAAACCAGAAGAAGGAGATCGCATCTGAGACTGGTATGCAACAAAGGATTTATTATTTGCTTCAATCTGAAGAGACTTAGATCGATCCTGAAAACAATCTCTTAATAGAGAAGCAAGTTGTGAAGCTCTGCAAGAGTAACAAGAGGAGTTCGAATCCTGATGGAAGTATTAAAACCAGCATAATCAGAGCCAAGACCATTTAAAATGGTAACCACTAATTCATCATCAGAAATTGCAGATCCGGAGGCAACTAAATCATCAGCAGTTTTTTGTATCTCACCCAAGAATGTAGTGATAAAGTTAGAACCAAGAAGAATCGACTGCAGCTTTGTACGTAACTGGATGGAATGAGTGGAAGAACTCCTTGCAAATCTAGATTCAATCTTAACCCAAAGTTCACGAGAGGTTGCAGAACGAACAACATAAGGAATGACTTGATCTAAAATCGTTGATTGAATCCAAAGAATGAGACTTTTGTCATCATCTTTCCGAGAAGTAAAAGATGGATTAACAATTAATCCTACGATTCTGATTGTTCTGAGTAAGAAATTGAGGAGGACAGAGAAAAGATTCATCAAGAAATGCATAAAAATTTAATTTCTTTAAGAAAGGAAGAATTGAATTCCTCCAAGTGAGATAATTATCTTCTCGAAGTTTAATTGGAATAATATTTGAAATCTGGTTTAAAGGATATGAGAAATTTGAGATTCATAGTGATTGATAGCCATAACTGAGAATTGAAAATTAGGTTTAAAGTAATTTGAATTAGAATGAAAAATGAAAAATGAAAGAAGAATCAGAGTTGAATAAAGATCTTCATCATTAAAGATTCATATCTGAAGAGGATCGATTTGACGAGGATACCATGATAGAACTTTAAATCTACAGAAAACTAATTTTTCTTATTATTTCATTTTTATCTTTCTTTCTCTCTTATCTATTACAACCAATTAAATAGTGACTATACACAGTCGACTGAGATAAGAAGAGTCAATAAAAGTCAAATCATACAAAGACTAGAACACATACTTGAACAGCATACTACAAATCAAAAAAATATAAAAACAACCTAACTAATGTGTGCTATTAAATATCACCTACTTTATTTTATTTTATACTTCGTATGATTAACAGTCACTAATCACTTGCTGTCTTTTTATTCCGTGATAGTTCAACTAACATTAGCATGAATGGGAATCGAACTCTCATCCAGGGGGAGCCAGCCCATGGCATGACTAGACAACTCAATCGTACTCTCATCCAGGGGAGCCAGCCCATGGCAAGTTTAGGAAGTTGCCTGTTCTGTTGGGCTAGCATCAAAGCCTATTTTTTTTGTATAATAGACTCCGAAGCCCATTTATTTGATGATTGCCTTCCAAAAATTTTGACAATTTTTTTTTACCTATCGGTTGCTAGTTTCATAGCTCCGTTCCTGCTCTCTCCTACTCACAAGAACAAAGAGGGGTGATGAACCCTACTGTAATAGACAATGATGAGTTCTTTATTGATCACTTCCTCAAAACTCAAACTTCTTCCCTTGTAGTTTCGTTGAGAAAAGATTAATTCCTTGTATCTTCTTTAAGAAAAGATTAAACTTAGGTGCTCATTGTGCACACTGCTCAGCCTCAAATAATGGTTCCTATTAAGGATACGTGATGAGAATGCCAATGCTTACACGCTAGTTAGCTGTAACTTCAAGTTTAATTGTGTTTCCCTTAGTATTTCCTTAATTGTGTTTCCCTTATTATATATAGTATGTCTTTATGTACAAGCTTATTAAAGTTTAGAAACCAACTGCAACACCAATTGATATAAATATATGTGGCCTCTATATAATATGTAGAGAACCAGGATTCTACAATTCCATATGGTATCATATTAGGTTCCGGTCCTTACTTTTCCTTAGTTTTGTATAGCTAGTATCCTTTATTAGTCAATAACCATAAACCTCATACACAATCTTCTTAATCTCATGGCTTCTTCTTCGATTATCACTACCACAACCAAGATCCAACACCTTGTTTCTAACAAACTTGATGCTGGTAACTACCTCATACGGCGGGCTCAATTTGTTGCTCTTCTGCGGAGTTATCGACTCATGAAATTTGTCGATGGTACTTATCCATGCCCTCCTGTAATTCTTACTGTTACTATTGATGAAGAACCCAATACTAAAAGGGAATAACTTAACCTTGCGTATGAGACATGGCAACAACAAGATCACACCATAATAAGTTGGATTTTCTCCACTTTGTTTGACCTATCATAGCTTTGGTGGCTCATCAAGAAATATCTGAAGCAATTTGGAAAGCTATTGAAGGAAAGTTAGCATCAAAATCTTAAGACCGGGTAATGTAAATTCAACGAGATCTTCCTACAATACGCAAGGTGAGTCAACTATGAGTGATTACCTTCTTAGAGATAAAACCCTTTTGGACAACCTTGCTACTGCCGGTGACCCTATTTCTGACATACCTTTCAAAAAATTATTCTTTGTGGTTTAGAAACTTTGTATGATCCCATTGTTACCGCCTTAACTATTACAGTTGATATGATATTATATTCCATGGATGATATTCATGCACATCTCTTATATTAGCATTTGAGATGCGAGTAGAGGCTCAAAATTCTATTGTTTCCCCTCACCCCCAGTGCCCTTATTTACTACTTATTCTCCATCCTCACAACATGAGCTTGGTCAACCACTAAATCGTCGTGATAATAATCAATCTCACCGCAATCCTTCTTTACTAAACTCTTCCTCCACTTTTTTTTACACAGGACCCATATCAACTTTGTAATCTTAGCGATCATCATATTACTCGATGCCGCTGCCGTTTCGACCGAAACTTTAAGAATACCCAACAACGTTTTACCGTACCCTCGTATCAACCTCTGTTGCTGCCTACTCCTACTCGTTCCAATCCTTCTTATTTTCTTCCCAATCTTACCAAACTTATGTAGCTGCACCGAACCATTATACTAGTAGTAATTGGATCCCAGACTCCGGCGCATCTCATCATGTTACAGGAGATCTTCAAAATATCCATTTATATCAAGAATATAATGTTCCTGAAAATATTCGTATTGGGAATGGTCAAAATCTTCCCATAACTCATACTGGTAAATCATCTATATCTTCAGACTCTTCTTCTTTTTCTATGCATCATGTTTCTTTTGTTTTATCTTTAAAAGTGAATTTATTATATGTCTCTCAGTTCTCTAAGGCTCACAATGTCTACTTTTAATTTCATCCTTCCTTTTTTTTTTGTAATGGACCACCACACGGTGCTACAAGGCTTGCATAAAGATGAACTCAACAGTGCCCAAGAGTTTACAACCAGTTTTGATAAATCATTTGGTTTAGTGTCTAGCCTACGTAATATAACTTCTATCGATGTATGGAATCAAAGATTAGGCCACCCTATGTTTCGTATTGTCCAACAGATTGTTAACGAATTTTGTCTTCCAACTATCAGTAATAAAATTTCTTTTTTATTCTTTTTGTTTAGTAAATAAAAGTTCCAAAGTCCCATTTACAGATAGTCTAACACATTACTCTTCACCTTTCCACTAGATTGTTTCTGATTTATGGGGATCATCCCTCGTCGTTTCTCGTGATGGATTTCGTTACTATTTTCCACTCATGGATATGTATAGTTGATTTGTATGGATTTTTCCATTACATCGTAAATCTGATGCTCTACATGTATTTATTAGTTTTAAAAACAAAATTAAAAACCTTTTTAATTCTAAAAAAAATAGATTTTTCAATCGGACAATGGTACTCATGAGTATCGAAAATTCATTTCTTATCTTGGTTCTAAGGAATATTTCATTTTTTTTCCCTCACACCTTCGAGCATAACACTAGTTTGATACTCGTGATTAACTACTATTGAACTTTTGATTTGAATATGTGCTTTGAAACCATGTTAGAAACCAATTTCAGAACATGTTTTAAAGTTAGTTTAAACTCGAATTAACTTTCGAAATCAGATTTAAGGATTTATGGATGACCCCGTTTTAGGACCGATTCTAAATCAGGACCAATCTCAAATCCGGGCGGATCCCTGGATGAATCCCAATTCAGAACCGATCCTCAATTGATTATGATTTGTGTTTTTCGGATCATGTATTTACTTGTTTAATAGATTTCAATATTGAGACAAGTTGGAATTAAAAAGTTTATATGCCAAAACGAAGAATAAAGATCCTGGGATCAATCATGAAAACATCCAAGTATTTCACTGTTTCTAGTGGGAACGATCATTTCCACTAGGAATCAATCATGGGTCAGTCCTGAAACCTATTTCAACTTTGAAATAAAGTTTCGGAAGTCTACTTTCTTAGACTATGTCTTTCAAACATATTTATTAAAGTTTGGATTCTCCCAGAAGTTCAACACACAAAATAATAACAATTTTATAATAAAAAAAAGTCTAAAATTAAACTATTCTTTGTAACTTTATATACTTTAAGTTGTCGAAGCAACTATGTATATCATACCTTTTGATACTTTGATCACATGTATAATGAACAAGTCACCGATACTAAATTCATTGTAACAAATATAACTTCTCATGTTATGTTTTCAATGAATAAAGACTAGTATAAAAAATAAATATAAATAAAATAAGTCAAGTCTTGTAGTTATTAACCTTGAACTGAAGGATGATGTCTTTGTTTTGTCTTCAATACGTCTTTAGGTATTCAAGAATAAATAAAGTAAATCTCAACATTCTATGTTCCTAGTCTAACCTAACGAAGTTGACTTTAGTAATTTACTCAAGCGACTTTGAGTTTTGAAACTAAACTTGACATACCAACGTTTGGTAGTTTCAAGCGAGTGATGCTCTAATAGTATCCCATTTGCGAATTTTGGTGACAAAACTCTTTACATATGGATAATTCAAGAAATAATATAAAAATTACATAACATAAAATCTCTTAATTCTATCTTCATACACTTGATCCGAGTTTCAAAACCATCTGTAAATATTCAAAATAAATGTCGTTGTTGAAGCATTGGAATAACAATAAATATACTTCCCCCAAAGGTGAGCTAGGCATATATTCAATCCGAACATAAATGTTATTCAATTCTTAGTTTGTGAATATTACACACCCTGATATGTTTCTCCCTATTAATCAATACTTTGTTTTTTCCGTTAGAAGTATACTTTTTACAGCACATATATTCTTCCTCAAGTGATTGAAATCACTCTATATTTCATATATTTCTCCACCTTTTTGTCACAAAAAATAAAAAAGATTGAAAAACAACAAGTATTTCAAAAGAACTTCATAAGTCAAGAACTCGATAAAACATATAAGAGTCTAAGCCAATTGGAGGTCTAACATACCATATTCGACAAGTTAGCTAAGGTCATAATTAACTTACTGTGATAAGACAAAACAAGATCCGTTAACTTAGTTACTTATCAAGAAAGTTATCAACCAGAGTAATATTTCGTTTTAGTTACTAATTAGGAAAAAAAAAATCAGAAATTACTTTTTCCTCAAATTCCACAACCACACTCCCCACAAAGATATATCATTAAGCACAAGTTCACTGATAGAAGTTTCCCCATGTGTGTACGTTATTCTGTGCTCCAACAAGAGAACAACACAAACACAACTTTTACAAGAAAAAAGTCAAGAACATGATTTCAGTCATCACTTGAAAAGGATACAAACTAAAACCGAAAGCACTCATGTGTATACCAAAATATTCACTGACTGGCATAAACGAATTTTAGTATATGTGACTCACATATGAGATAAACCGTTACAACTTTTTTATGATACTTAAGTAGCAATCACAATGATCCAAAGATTATCTATACTCAAAAGTCACTAACCATAAGAAAGTAAGCCAATATATGAGACTGAAACATTACGGTCGGTTTATCTCACGAACTCAAATGCAATAATCCATAAAAATTCAAAAGAGAATAAAGTATTTCAATCACCTCTATCATATATAGAATAAAAATACAAATCAAACACAAAAAGAATGAGGTCGTTTCGAGCTCGGACAAAGAAGTTAGGAGTAAAACAGTTTTACACTCTCTTCGTGTGGATTCAGGATCGGTTCCGGGATCGATCCCAAATCTAGGACCGATCCTAGGATCTATCCCAACTCTAATATCAGTCCTATGACCGATCCCAAGGTTGGATTAGCCACAAAAACTGTTTTGAGCATAACTTTTTCATACAGTATCCAACTCGTTTTAAACCTCTAATCAAGAGCTACACATATAAGAGGTCATGTGCCATGTTATATGTGCTTCCTCACCATCCATGAGCATATTTGGTCAGGATGCACTCACCATCAAAATTAAGTTGTGTTGGGGAGAGTATTATCTTGCTTACCACAAGTTAAGGACTGGAGCCACCTGAAACTTGAGAATTATCAAAGTCCTTCTTCCTCCTATACTTGTTATTTACTTTTGGAACAACAGAGATGGAATTCTTTGGAGATTTATTTGAAATAGATGTCTGAACATTTTCTTTTACCTTTTGCAAGTCATGTTTTCTCCAATCAGGAGCATCAGATCCTGTCTTTGCACTTACAAAGTTGTTTTTCTTTTTATCATATGGGTGACTATAAGAGAACTTTCCTAAGCATTGATAGGAAAACCTTGAACTATCATTATAATAAATTTTTTGCCTAAATTTCAGACAATAAAGACCTGAGTTACTGAAGGAAGCAGTCTTATTGTTCGTAGTGAGTTCTTCCAATTCAGTTGACGGAAAACAAGTGCATATTGAATGCTGTAAATGACTTTCTCATTCTTTTTATGAAATATGCATCCCATATGCAAGTTTCCTTTATTTCCATAATAAAAGCAAGACTTAGTAACATAAAAAAGCGATGCTTAATGTTACCTTGTTTTGGATCCACTTGCATTATGATAGATTTTATGTTTTCTATCATTTGATGAAGGTGAAGGTGTTGCACGTTTTCCGTTTGTGCAAGAAAATTCTTTCGTGGAAACTTTTGAAGTAATTGTTTTAGAAGAGTCTTTAGGATTTATAAACTTTGTGTATTTGTTGGCATTCAAAGTTTGTAAACCTTTAGAGCCAATCCTCGTGTGTCACGATGAACTCTAGTTGTTTTTAACATTGAGTTCAATTGGTTTGGTATATTGTTAAACCTTTTAAAAAAAATTAGACTCTTATTCTCTTCTTCCAACACTTTAATCCTTTCAGAAGAATTATCTAGATCAACCTTAATTAAGTTATTCAATTTGACGTTTGATATTTTCTTGTCCAGATTCAATAGTTTTATTCATCTCAATGTTCTTCAAGTTTTCTAGCTCTGTATGGAGTTTCAATTTTATATCGTGTCCTTCAAATATTTGTTCTCTATAACAATCAAGTTGCTCAGGAATACTATCTTTATCACTAGCCTCAATACCCATCTCAACATTTCTATCTTTATTTGAAGTTTATCACGTTCTAGTGTTACTTATTTTAGTTTCTCAACGAAACTTTCTTTCTTGAGAGCATCTCTTGTGTTGTCCTCGGTATCTTTTTCATATGCACATTCAAGAATTACAGTGAATGATTTTTCCTCCTGATCATTGGAAAGTTCAATATTACCATCATTATGATTTTTATTCTCTGTATTTTTTTGTGACTTACGAGAAGGAAAAAACGTATCTTTAGAAGATCTCTTTTTCCTTTTCCTTAAGAATTTTCTAAATTCTGGCACAAATGCTTTTTCACATCAATTCTCAGTTCGTGCCTCATAAGAATTCTCTGTTGGAGAAACAGTCTTAGTCATAGCTTTAAAGGTTATACCCAACTCATTTTTAGATTTGTATTCATGGTCAAAGATCTTTAATTTACCAACTAGAGATATTTTCTATAGTGTGGAAAAATCGATTGCTTCTATGATGGCATGTTTTTTGGACTCGTATCTTGATGGTAAACTCCTTAGAATCGTATACACGATATCCTTTTCTGGAATAACTTTTTCTAATGGAAATGAGGTATTCACCATTTCAAAGAGTTTTTTGTTAATTTCATCAAAGATATTTTTTTCACTCATACAAAGGTTTTTCCATTGAGAAAATAGGGCTTGAAGCCTTGCTTCTTTTTCAGAAGTATCCCTTCAAATACGGTATTAAGAATATCCCAATCCTCTTTTGATGTTATACATGTGGTTATATGATGATTGAGATCTTGAGATATAGAGTGGCTAGTGGAATTCACCCCCCATCAGAATTGTGCTTTGCAAGCAATTCTTCTTCTTTTTTGAACTCCCTAAATTCTTTAATCTAAACTCATCAAGTGGGTTGTTGACAAGAACTTTTGGGTGTGCATATCCATCCATAACTAAAACCCAGGTATGAAATTCACGGGATTGTAGGAAAGATTGTATTGTCATTTTCCACTACAGGTAGTCTGACCATCAAACCTTGGCAGTACGTGAATCGAACTCGGTTGAAAACAACTCGAGTTCATGTTTATAGGTTGGATCGCACCAAACATATAATGTTAGTTCTTTTCGTGTTTGAGTGCTTTGATACCAATTGAAATGATAAAGGTACCAAGTACATCACAATATTTTCGATATCAACCTATGAAGACTCACCTTGTATAATCTTATCAAAACAATAACGACCAAAAGATTATTTCAACAAGGTGATTCTTGGTAATTGTCAAAGTTCTATTCGAATTAACTATGGGATCGTTACCAAGAAGTGATTACCGTACAAGTATGATTACTTAATTATAACTATAACAATTATAAAGAAAAAATAAAGCAAATCACACACCAGAATTTTGTTAACAAGGAAAACTACAATTTGGTAGAAAATCCCGGACCTAGTCCAGATTTAAATACTCAATGAATTAAGATGTTATACAATACATATAGTTGTTTGTGGGGAAAAATGAATTAAAGGTTATTTTAGAAAAAGTAGGGTGAGCAGGTGACAATTCATCAATCCTCAAAACATTTGTGTTGTTGAAGCACTTTGTTTATATTTGTACAATCCTGGCCTAAACCAAGCAATAGTCGTTCCAGTCTTGCTTCAGTCACAAGATGAGAAGGAGAAGGGTTGGTCTTAGGGAGGGAAGCGAGAGAAGAATGAGGTCAGAGTATCAGACTCTGTAAGTTGTAGATGGTGTGAATAACTATGAATAAGTATTTTGAGAAGAAGGTTGAATGATCAAGGTTAATTAACTTGAATTTCTCTGTTGTCGTGTTTCAGAATTGGAACTTGTTCTATTGTCATGTGTTACGAACTTGTCCCCCTTTGTTCAATAGATTGAACATCTATTTACATCACAGCTATTGTAACCACTCGACCTCTTTTCTGGAAGAAACTGTCGACGATTGAGTAATAATGAAATGGTGAAAGTGGAGAAGGTGTTGACAACTGCTCTCCACTTCAATTGTGATTGAATAGTTGGTTACTCAACTCACCACTCCTCTACTCAATTGCTATCGATCTTTCCAGAAATTCTCTTTAGTGGGTGCGAACTGCTGCACCACATGTCGCAGACCGCCAGACTAAAATCGTAATTAATATCACCCCATTTGTGACATTTGATGTCTCGTGTATTATTGTAGTATTAAGTACTACTGAAGTTAATTCGATTGAGACCTGCTTAATGGGTCTCTTGAATGAAGATTTGTCCTGCTTGACTAGATAATAAATCTAGAACGCTAAAATAAATATGTTTTTCTTGACTAGATGATGAGTCCAGCATAATAAAATAAATGTGATATGTCTTGATTGACTAGCTTATGAGTCTAGCAGACTAAAATAAAATAAATGTGTCCTGCTTAACTAACTGACGAGTCTAGCAGGATAGAAAAAAATAAATATACATTTATTGTGAATATGGAATATTGTATCCATCTTGGTCAATTTTACATTGATAAGAGTACGCAACTGAGCATGAAAAGTTGTAGTGAAGCCTCACATAAAAATATATGTGAGAGGCCTAGTATAATTTATGATTTTTGAGATGTGGTCGAAACTCTAAAATATTAAGCCAGAAATATTCACATGAATATCTAAGAAGAGGGATGCAAGCTTTGTTCTCACATAAAATATATGAAGAGGGACGCAAGCCTGTCCTCTCACGTAAAATATATGAAGAGGGACGTCAAACTTGTCCCCTTGAAGCAGGAGTCTCATATTTTACTCTTTGCACTCGTCCTCACATATTGGGGGTAAGAGAGTAAATTATCAATCTTGTGACAAGAAATACAAGTCGTGTGGACTTGATTCTATTTAGAATTTTTGTCTTGAAACTAGTCGTGTAGGCTTAGTTGCTTGACTAGTATATATATTGGAAGCAAGAGAGGTAGAGGTGTCTTCTTCTCTTTAAAATTAGGGTTTGAAAGAGTCTTGCCAGAAGAGTAGAAGTTCATGTTTTACTCTTGTGCTCAGCCTCACATGCTGAGGGCAAAAGAGAAAAATTCAGAATTTTTGGAGAAGAGCATGATGTGCATGCTCGGTTTTGACTAGGCTTGCAAGTCTTATATCAAGAAGCAGGACGCATGAGCAAGAGAGCTAGACGCACGAGAAAATTAGGGTTTGAGATTTTAGATACACTTTTATAACACTTATAAGTGTTGCAAAACCGTTTTCAAACCCTAATTAATTTAAAAGACACTTTTCGTCACATTTTACAACAATATAAGAGTTACTAATTCATGTTCAAACCCTAATTAGAATTTGGAATACTTTTGGTCACGTTTTTGCAACGTTTACAAATGTTGTGATTCGTATTTTCAAACCCTAATTAGGGTTTGGGAATTTTGACGTTTTTGACATGTTTATAAGTGTTGCAAAGTGCTTTAAAACCCTTTCGAATTCTTTTACTCGTTTTTTATTGGTTGTCTCTTTAAGCGAAGGATCAACGCAACTGAGTATGACTTTTAGCTAGTAGAAGCTATAAAGTTATATTTTATTTAATTTAAACACAACTGTGGTACTTTAATTAATTAAATAAATATATATGATTTTAATAAGTTAATATTTCTTAATTTGAACATAAATATTAATGTAAGTAATTTTGGGGATTCAACTGTGGAATATAACACCCGAAAACAATACTCAAATTGCTCAATACTAGTGTGCAATACATCTAGGAGCCTAAGAAATTTTATATAAAAAGCATAGAACATCTGGGAAACTTATCGTGTGCGCCATTGTTGTTCTTATTTTTGTGTAGTGATGAATATTGATTAAATTCCTCAAATTGATTGTATATGTTGGCCAGAAATATAGATAGAGGACAGGGATATGCGCCTGAGAGCGAGTATGGATAGCTTTTTTTTCCCAGAATTTTAAAAGTCTGGTATTTCTCATACCAGAGTATTGAGAGGTGATTTATTATTTTATCTCTGTCAAAAACCCACCATCTACATTAAGTCCCTTACTTAGCACGAAACGAGTAATGTTGCGTGGTAAGCACTAGATGGTGGCCTGGAAGATAAAAATAAATGAAAATAACTTGGTAGTTCAATGGTTAGATATTACCAGAGGAGTAGAGGTTGCTTTGAACTTTTGAGTAAGCAAGCATAGAAGAACATCTTGGATGTGCTGGTAGTGATTTGATAACGACACAAGGCTTTTGAGATTGGCTGATCATGCATAGCTTGCTAGTAGACGCACGAGTATTACTCGAGTGTTGAAGTAGATAAACACGTCTAACGTGTGTGCTTTGACTGTAGCTGGACAAGGGCTTTCGATTGAAGATAGGTAAATCAGGCTTGATTAAAACTTGGGTAGACAGTAGACGAATTTAAAAACCTATCTAGACGAAGCGAGCTTGATTAAATTGGACTGACAGCTTTAGATGTGGCTATACATGTAAATAACAAGGATAGTCATGGAAGTTTGGTGGAGTAGATGAACATGTACGTCTTAATATTGAGGTACGCATAAGTCTAGACCTGAGGTGGACGAACATGCTTTGATTGAAGTCTGACGTACAAGCTGAAAGTTTGGACTAGCTGCTCTCATAGAGCTAGACGTGAGTAGAAGAGCTGGTCATACGAGTTTGATGAGGTCGAAGGGCGTGTGCGCCTTGTATGGTTGCTGGACAAAAGAGCCTTCAATTGAAGCAAGCTTGATCAAACTTGAGCGAAGGAAGCTAGATGAAGTAAGTTAATTGAAGATGGACGAACCAAGAGGCGGAGGATTGAGAATCAAGACATACAATCCTTTTAAGGTTCAAATTGGTGAACAAATGAACTAGGCTTTGAAAGAGAGGCAGACCAGTTTGCTTGGGTGTGACTCGAAGTTGAGGTGCACAAACACGTCTTGGCAGTCAAACATTACTTTGGGGTTGAAGTGAATAAACGTATTTGAGTTTGCACGAAACACGTCCTGACTATTAAAGACTTCGAACAAAGTAGAGATGAACAAATAATCAAAGCTGGATAAGTAGGCTTTGTATCAGGATGATCAAGTTGATAGATGTATATGTCTTGGATGTACAAACTTTGAGTGAAGGTAGCTGGATGGTTAAAGTAGGACTTGGAATTGGTCATACAAGCGTAGTTTGGACGAATAAGCGTTGACTTGTTATACAGGCTGATAAGCATGACTTGGTAATAGGAGGACAGTCTGGAGCTTGGTTGGTATGAAGGCATACGAACATAGCTTGAAAGCAGGACAAACGAGTTGGAGTTTCGTTGAACATCAAGTGGTGAGAGCAAGTATTCTCTTTTGTTTTGACGTCAAAAATTCCTAATCCTCATTGATAGGTAAAATAAGCCCCTTTTTTTACGAACTCTCTTATTCTTTCCTCTTGTTAAACAACGATAGTTGCTCCTTTCTTTGGCACCCCCACGTCTCTGCCACCTTGGTCGCTGCTATCAGGTAAGAGCCACTAGTATTTTCTTATTTTTTTGTTGTTTGTACTAACAACTCTTCTTGCAGGTACGAAAGCTCCATCTTGGTGATTATTGTTAGCAACACTCCTACCATCACCTTCGTTGCTGGTGATAATATTAACATCACTAGTCTTCAAAACCCTAGTTTCTTTAAAGGTGTTATTAATCAACTTCAGTTGCAAGAATATATCCTCTCCATCATTAGTCGTTGTACCTGGGTAAGCTACGGATTTATCAAACGTAAAAAATTTATACAATTCACGTGATTCTTTTTTTTAGGTGAGTATGACGTCCAAGTTTTGTTGTGAAGACAGACAAGCTTTAAGTGATGCTGGACGTGTCAGTAGCAAAATATGGTTGTACAAGTTTGATGAAGTTTATGGACGTGTGAGCAAACCAGTCGAACAAATTGGAGAGAACCAACACAAGCTTAGTAGTTGGACAAGATGAAACCGTGTGTTACTGGTCGAACACTATAGAGTTCGCTCTCTTCTTGTATTCGAGAGTTTAATCATGAAAGGTGTATTCGCTTATTCCTTTTTCTTCCTCTAGCAATAAGAACAAGTCTTTATCTCCTTCCATTAACTTCCACGGCCAGGTAAGTTAGGGTTTCGACTAAAACCCATTTTATTTTATATGAACTGCTCACGTGATTTCTTTTTTCTTTTTTTTGCCGTGAGTACTTATCACGCTCCTTTTGATGTTAGCAGCATTGCTTGCTTCTTGTAAGGGCAACCTTGAATATACTGTTTGTCTTCAATTGACAGTCTGGTGTTGTTGAAGAAAGTAGAAGAAGTAGTGTAGTCCCACTCTATATGTGATCAATAAAAGGAGTGAGTTTTCTAGTTGTATGATGACCTTTATGGAACAGCCTCTGCTGATTATGCCTTGTTATCCTCAGTGATGGCATTGAATGTTGTTGACTTGATTCTGAGGTTGCTAAATTTGAATTAATCTTGCCAATAAAATCAAGTCCCCAGGTGTCGAACGGTCTGGAGGTATTTGTCAACAAGAAAAAGGGATGATACTGATTTGGTTTGCATGTATGTGACGACCATGGATAAGTAATGTTGCATCTTCTGGAGAAAGTGTATTAGGTTTCATACTCATTCATGAATTCATGTTTATGTATATGAGTCTTCGAATAAGTTGAAGAAGTAGATACAAGCTTGTATGAACTGAAACTTGTTGTGAAGACTCCTCGTCAGAAAATCCAGACATGCATAGTTTCCACGGAAAAGGTTGTAGAATCCTCATACAAACTGGGATTGATGCGTCCGACCCAAATTTTGAAGCCAGGAAGCTAAGCTATCATATGCAGCAGGAATCAACTAGTTTGGAGTTTTCTAGATCGATCAATCATGCGTGAACATCCGTGATTAGTAATCCCGTGTAAATTTTCATATTCTGTAGATTCTAGTGTAAGAGCCATATCTCTTAGCTCGTGTATCCTTTGATGCGCCCTTTCAGTATGTTGTAGTAGAGACATATACCAACAACTTTCGTAAAGGACACAATGCGCCATTCATCACCCATAAGTACGTTTTTTCAGAGTTAGGGAACTGAAGTACATAATAGCTTGGGTGTAAAGCTCGTAAGAAACCCTGGCATGTGCATTTCTATTGTGAAATCCTTAAAATAAGTTTATAATCCTTTATTTATATGTATTTATATCTCCACATGAGTTCTTTGTTCTTGAAGCATTCCATCTCATCAGATTCATATCTCTAGATTGTGATTGTTGCTGAAAAAAGAAAATTGAATTGCTTGGTTGACCAAGTTGGTTGGACGCAAGAAGTTGGCGAAGGTAACACAACTAGCAGAGATCGAGGCAAATAGAGAAGTGTATAAAATTTATTTTGAAAATTGATGTGATGAACATGTCGCTAACAATAGCTTGAAAGCCAACATTCTAACAGTTGAGAAGGAGAAGCCCGAATCTGGAGTGACCTTGCTTGTTTATTTATCCAGGATGGAGATGGTTGTGTCTTCCTTGTACCAGTGGTAGATAGAATCTTAAATTCATTGTCGCGTGTCTTTTTCAGTAGATTGGTGTTACCAGGGAAGAGCAGACAACATGGGCTCAGTCCCCATTCTTGACACGGTTAGTAAGAGGAAGAAGCTTCGGATTGGCTAAGAGTATTGATGTAGTGTGAGATGGAGTGTACATGGATGGATCTGCACCTCATAGCTAGTTGGTCTTAAAAGAAGACCCGAGGGTTCACAACTGGATGTAGACTGTGTTTTGGAATATGAAGGTCTCTCTGTTTTGTAAGGTGAGGAGGCTAATAGTAGAGAAAGAAGCATGACTTGAGGTAGTCGTCTTCTCTATGTTACCTTTTTCATTTTGAATGAGCATGTATAGCATTATTTTTAATCGTCTTCTCACTACTTAGAAGGGCAACATATTTAATAATGAAGAAGGTGATATTTTCTAAACTCCTTCAGAAAGTGATAAGAGTAGTCATCCAATCTCAGAAGAAGAGGAGAATAATAGCTGAGATCCTGATCTTGATATTCCAAATAGATCTCAACATGGCCGGGTGAGTCTTCATCTTGAATTGACTTTATAATTGCTTAGAAACATCTTTTGAATGAAATAATGAATGGAAACTTGAATGAAAGTATGAGTAACTTCGTGAAATTTCGTTGTTAGAAAAAAATTCAGAAATAATGCCTTTATTGAAAACACCGTAAAATCCTCATACGAAGTCCGTTTTCGATGATCTACCCCAACTTTTTCATTGCCAGACAACGATCTGTCCCCAATCTTAGGAGATTTTGAGTTTTGAGGCTATTTAGAACCCCAAAAAGACAAAACAGAAAAACTCAAGAAGAATTCAGGAACTTTTTCAGCTGGGAAGTAGTTGAAAGTTTTTATCATATCTATTAGCTCGTTTGTCCGATGTATATGTTTTAGAAGACATCCATATGAGTAGATTGGTATATAATTCACCCCTATATTCATTACCAGTTTCTCCCAGTTCGCAACTTAGTATAAGACAATGCCAAATTGCATTTTATGAGCTTGGTGCAAAAACATGTTTTTAAGCCTCTGGGATATTTACTTGAGTTTTGGGTGCTTCATGAAGTATATTTATGTATTCAATCCACTTATACTCTGAAAATTCTTGTTGGAGCTTGAATTTCATACTTTTCTATTCATTGGATTTTTACAGGGCGAAAGTAGAGAAAACCAGAGTAACGTTGAAGAAGTACTGATTGTAGACCAGGTTGATAAAACTATTACCTCTCCACGAGAAATCCAGAAGTAGTATTTTATGACATGCTTGTTGATGTAGAAGATCAGAGTGGAGACATCACATGGACTGAGAAAACGATGGTTGTGTCTGAGTACCCTGGTTTAGGTCTTCTTTTCTATCCTCCACTTAGTAAACCACTTCAAAAACATGTGCTTGTCGGTGGCTTCAGTGTTCTAGAAGAATATGTTGAGTTCTATACTCAAAATATGGCATGAGTATGGTCACATTGCTACTACTAAGAAGTATGAAAATTCCAGTGTCCTTGCTTTTCGTGTGAGTGAAGTACTACCCTCTATGTATGAAATGTGCACTGTAACTAGTGCTACTGTTGTTGAGTGATTGTTTTTAAATTGGAAATATCATCTAGAAACATGTGACCGAATTGGATTCAACACGGCTTGGTTTGGTCGTGGAATTGATGCTATTAAGGAGTCACAGGCTTCAGCAGGTGTAGTCCCTTCTTCTGACCTTATTGAGCAAAAGGAGGCTAAGGTTGAGAGGTTGAATCAAGAGTTGGAGGTTAAGAAGGATTCTCTCAAAGATATGAAGGAGGCTCTCTCTAAGAGGGATAAGCCATTGTTGGCTGGCTTCCCTTAGGATTCTACATTTCTATATTTTTATTATTTGAGAGAGATGATAGACTCGTTTGCTTTTGTTTATTTGGTTTGGATTTGATTGACTGAATATTTGGTAGGTATGATTTCAAGGATTTTATATTTGGATCAACATGGATTTTTGAACTAATAATATTGAAATTCAATTACTGAAAGGGGAATTTGGTGCTGAATGCAAATGTCTTGAATCCGTTTTGAAGCAATTGAAATTACAAACAAACAAATCAAATCAAATATCCCTGGATGCTTCAGGCATAAAATTCCCTGAGCCACTTCCCCTGCATCGCTGCTTCTATCAATTTGCCATTATGAGGAAATAGGGAAGCTTTAGTTCTTACAGACACCTTCATCTCCCAAATCCAATTCTCCTGACTCAATTTTCTCTTTGGATATTTGCTTCAAGTAATGGAAATCACTCGTGGGGTGATTAATGAATCTGTAGAAATGAAAATATTTAGGGTTTTCCATTTCATGTACCGTTGGTGGACGTCAAACACAAGGTCGGTTGATGGAACCATTCTGTATTCAAATTTCAAAAAATTTAATTACTTCTTCAATTGAAAGTGGGAAGTCTGGGGCATCTGGTGCTTCTCTTCGTTGCTGCTGAGGCTGACATTCAGTGGGTGGTGGGTCAGGAGTTGAGACTGGTGTTGGTGGTGCGCGCTTGGGCTAATGTTCTGGCATTGAAGCTTTCCTTTTGCCTCCTTCAATCGTAGTACTCATAAATGGTTGAGTACTACACTACTTATGAGTCCGACGTCGAGTGCTACGAGTCTTGCATATTTTTTTTATCTATGATGGGTCTTGATCTTTCTATCAAGGCATGTGCAATTATAGATGATCGCTTAGCAGCTTCTGATAACGTTTGGGAACACAAATCTTCCAAATGATATTTGTAAGATATCATCATCCCTTCGTTGTAAAGACCTTGATCGCAACGTGTTAGGTATGACGAATCTTTTTTTTTGTCTTTGAAAGAACTTTTCTGACTCTTCATAAGTAGTAGGACCAGGTTGAAAGCTCCACTTTAGTTCATTTTTAGTGTTAGAAGAATTCTTGTCATTATCATCACTGCTGGAGACATAAATAGGCTCTTTCGATAACTGATCTGTGAGAATTTCTAAAAGGTTGAACATATTGTCTTGGGTCTTGACAATTTCAGCTTGATTTATTACAACATCGTTCAGAATTTTCGTCAGATCTTCAATAACGATTAGACTTTTAATATCTACGGCCTTAACAAGAATTTGACCGGGCATAACAAATTTTGTAGTAGTAAGAGGGATTTCACCAGTATTTGGAAATATGAAATCGTGATCTAATACTCCTAAGCCCTTCTTATAATCAACCATCTTGAAATTGAGAAAATCGAAAACTTATTCTTGCAACTGAGAGATTGATCTCCCACTGTGGTCGCCAAAATGTTTGTGGGGAAAAAAAAATTGAAGGTTATTTTGGGAAAAGTATGGTGAGCAGGTGACAATTCGTCAATGCTTAAAACATTTGTGTTGTTGAAGCACTTTGTTTAGATTCGAGAGATCAATCTGTACAATCATGTCCTAAACCAAACAATGGCCGTTCCAGTCTTGCTTCAGTCCCAAGATGAGAAGGACAAGGGTTGGTCTTAGGGAGGTAAGCGAGAGAAGAATGAGGTCAGAGTATCAGACTCTGTAAGATGTAGTTGGTGTGAATAACTATGAACAAGTCTTCAGAGAAGAAAGTTGAATGATCAAGGTTAATTAACTTGAATTGCTCTGTTTTAGAGTAAACTTGTTGTCGTGTTTCATACTTGGAACTTTTTCTATTGTTGTGTGTTAAGAACTTGTCCCCCTTTTTTCAATAGATTGAACATCAATTTATATCATAGCTATCGCAACCACTCGACCTCTTTTCTAGAAGAAACTGTCGACGATTGAGTAATAATGAAATGGTGAAAGTGGAGAAGGTGTTGACAACTGCTCTCCACTTCAATTGCGATTGAATAGTTGGTTACTCAACTCACCACTCCTCTACTCAACTGCTATCGATCTTTTCAGAACTTCTCTTTAGTGGGTGCGAACTGCTGCACCACATACCGCAGACCGCCAGACCAAAATCCTAATTAATATCACCTTATTTGTGACATTTGATGTCTCATGTATTATTGTAGTATTAAGTACTACTGAAGTTAATTCGATTGAGACCTGCTTAATGGGTCTCTTGAATGAAGATATGTCCTGGTTGACTAGATAATGAGTCTAGAACACTAAAATAAATATGTTTTGCTTGACTAGATGATGAATCTAGCAAGAATAAAATAAATGTGATATGTCTTTCTTAACTAGCTTATGAGTCTAGCAGACTAACATAAAATAAATGTGTCTTGCTTGACCAACTGACGAGTCTAGCAGGTTAGAAAAAAAATGCATTTATTATGAATATGGATTATTGTATCCATCTTGGTCAATTTTGCATTGATAAGAGTATGCAGCTGAGCATGAAATATTGTAGTGAATCCTCGTATAAAAATATATGTGAGAGGCCTAGTATAATTGATTATTTTTGAGATGTGGTCGAAACCCTAAAATATTAAGCCAGAAATATTCACGTGAATATCTAAGAAGAGGGATGCAAGCTTTGTTCTCACATAAAATATATGAAGAGGGACGCAAGTTTTTCCTCTCACGTGAAATATATGAAGAGGGACGTCAAGCTTGTCCTCTTGAAGCAGGAGTCTCATGTTTTACTCTTTGCACTCGTCCTCACATATTGAGGGTAAGAGAGTAAATTTGTCAATCTTGTGACAAGAAATACAAGTCGTGTGGACTTGATTCTATTTAGGATTTTTGTCTTGAAAATAGTCGTGTAGGCTTAGTTGCTTGACTAGCATACACATTGGAAGCAAGAGAGGTAGAGGTGTCTCATTCTCTTAAAAAATAGGGTTTGTAAGAGTCTTGCCAGAAGACTAGAAGTTCATGTTTTACTCTTGTGCTCAGCCTCACATGCTGAGGGCAAAAGAGAAAAATTCAGAATTTTTGGAGAAGAGCATGATGTTCATGCTCGGTTTTGACTAGGCTTGCAAGTCTTATGTTAAGAAGCAGGACGCATGAGTAAGAGAGCTAGAGAGCTAGACGCACGAGAAAATTAGGGTTTGAGAATTTATATACAATTTTGTAACACTTATAAGTGTTGCAAAACCGTTTTCAAACCCTAATTAATTTAAAAGAAACTTTTTGCAACACTATAAGTGTTACGAATTCATATTCAAACCCTAATTAGGGTTTGGAAAACTTTTGATCATGTTTTTGCAATGTTTATAAATATTGTGATTCGTATTTTCAAACCCTAATTAGGGTTTGGGATTTTTGAAACGTTTTTGACACATTTATAGGTGTTGCGAAGCGCTTTAAAACCTTTTTCGAATTCTTCTACTTGTTTTGAATTGGTTGTCTCTTTAAGCAAAGGATCAACGCAACTAGGTACGACTTTTAGCTAGTAGAAGCTATAATGTTATATTTTATTTAATTTAAACACATTTGCGGTACTTTAATTAATTAAATAAATATATATTATTTTAATAATTTAATATTGCTCAATTTGAACATAAATATTAATGCAAATAATTTTGGGGATTCAAATGTGGAATATATCATCCGAAACAATACTCAAATTGCTTTATACTAGTGTGCAATACATCTAGGAGTCTAAGAGATTTTATGTAAAAATCATAGAACATCTGGGAAACTTGTCATGTGCGCCAGTGTTGTTCTAATGATTTTGTGTACTTATGAATATTGATTAAATTCATCAATTTAATCATATATGTTGGACTCAAATTGCTCTATGCTAGTTGATAGACGCATTTATGTGTCTTATTTAGTCTCATACTTGTGTTAATAGTTCTCATATTTTGTACTAATATTATTATTTTATGTGCTTATAGGGTTTTTGGAAGAATAATACTTGTGGAGAAAATTTGCTTAAAAAGTGTTAAAGACACCCTGAAAAATGTTAAAGGCACCCACCTCAAGAATTTTAAAAGGCACCTATACTTTGGATTGGGGCACCCCCTTCATTTTCAAAATTCAAAGTAAAAAATTTTGGTGGGAAAACTTAATCATCATCTGCGTGAAATTTAAATGAGATTGTAGAAGATTTTTGTGAGAGATTAAGACAAATATATTTCCTTTCCTTATTGTTAGAAGTTTGTACACGGTTGGGAGATTAAAAAGATCAGTAGAAATCTCGACAAAAAGGGTTAGTTACGCTAAATGAGGGAAGAATAATTCTCGAGTTGATTTGGTTAAAGACCAAATATTCTCTGGTGAAGAGTTTTGGTAAGAAGTTTATTCGAATTAAAGACTCTCTATCAGACTTAACTTCAGAGATTTCTAAATGATAGAAAAATCAGGTCGAGATAATATTCCATCGATTGTGAGAAGATTTTGGAAGATTTGGAGGAGTTAATCGAGTTATATGGTGTCGTACTATAAATACAAGTCGATGGGAACAAGTTGGGGGGGGGGGGATCTGGAGAGTCCAGAATCGCAAATCAAGAATTCCAGAAAATCTGCTCGTGATCATGATGAAAAAGATGAAGAAAACGTTGCTATAGGGTTGAAGATTCCGTGGAAAAAAGTTTAAAGATTCTGTTGCTAAAGCTTTTAAATTTGCAACAGATATCTTCATTTGCAACGTTTATCTTTAGAAAATAGTTATCCCTCTGTAACAGTGAGTCTGTAACGATTATAAACGTTCCAAACTCACTGTTTTCATTATTTTCACTTTTTTCACCATTTGTAAACACCTTTTTGAGCAATGAATGAGTATTTTTGAGAGTGTTTTCAACATGAGGAGCTAAACCCCATATGATGAGGTGACGGAGGAAGCCATTGTTTCAATAAAAGTGGTATATTTCTATTTTAATTAAATTTTTGCAATTTCTTTTATGTTTATTTTCCTTGGTTGAAATTTGATTTAATGATTTTTATTAAGCAGTTGTGATTTCGTTAGATGGTACATGCTTGGCCTAGGTTTTAGATGTTCCATGCTTTTGTTATACAATTGTTGTTTTAAGAATCTATTTATTGCAATATTTTAGAATCAAATTAAACGTAAGAATTGCATGAATTTTGATTAGATTGAATCACTTTAATTGGTTAATGGTGAAATCCATAACCTCAGTATTAGTGAATATTATTTTTATCTTTTGTGCATATTTTTAGTTTAAAAATTAGTTTATTAAAATCTAAAATCAGTCTTCACAAGTTCGAGCAAACAATAACTTTTCTTACCAGTACTACAAAACCATCACTAGTGTGCAATACATCTAGGATCCTAAGAGATTTTATATAAAAATCATAAAAGATCTGGGAAAATTATCGTGTACGCCAGTATTGTTCTGATTTTTGCGTAGTGATGAATATTGATTAAATTCATCAATTTGATTGTATATGTTGGCCAGACATATAGAGAGGGGACAGGGATATGTGCCTGATAACGAGTAAGGATAAGATTTTTTTTTACGGAATTTCAAAAGTCTGGTATTTCTCAGACCAGAGTATTGAGAGGTGATTTACTATTTTATCCTTGTAAAAAACCCACCATCTACAACAATAAAACATCATGTAGTTGATACCAAGCAAACTAAACTCTAGTTACTCATCTTCAGCGGTATTCCTGTTTTGAAATATCTAGCAGAACTTCCATTCTCTATAAACGTTAGAATAATAGATATCCTAGCAGAACATTTGTTTTCTTATAGGAATAGATCTAGTAGATCTTCTGAATGATTATCAAAAACTTTAGCTACCAATCTTCCAACTAGTAAGACAATATTCCTCTGGATCGTATCCCAAACATTAAATAACTAAATGTGTTTGGTAACTGAACTCACATCCCAATCACAGTACCGAAGTATATGATAAAAACAAAGTTAAGGATCTTATGTTTAAGATATGTAATCCAATGATATATATTAGATCTGAAACTCCTTGCTTAAGAGATTAATCAAGAAAATAATTCTAAATAATTAATCTTGACTACAAGGTTTGTCTTTGTAAAAAAAACTACTTGCTGATCTTAGAAGGCTTATGTTTATCGAAATAAACCTCTTGTAAGTCCCAGAGAATCAAGTCATAAAAAGTCACAAAGATCAAAACAAAAAGAAAAGTCTTCAGTCATTTATTCTTCAAAGTAACAGCTTCAAACAACTAGATTCCACTAATGATCAATCGTATAAAACAAAGCCTGTTAACATTGAAAGATCAACAGTTCTACCCTACAGATCTAAAATCACTTAGATTTATACTAGTCAAATCTTCAAAAAAAAAACTTGAGTGGCCTCATAGCATAAGAGAATGACCTTAGAATAACAAGTTTGATCTATTGACGATGACTAAACCGTCAATTAGTTCAAACAACATAATTAACACGAGATGTTTCACTTAATTAGATGTTTCACTTAAAAAAAAAGACAACGCCAGATGTTTCACCTAATTAGATTGCTCGTATATCTTTAACAATTTTATTTTTCCACACTCACAATATTCTATGTTCATAGTCTAACCTAAAAAAGTTGACTTTAGTAATATACTCAAGCGACTTTGAGTTTTGGAACTAAACTTGACAACCAAACTTGAAATACCAACACTTGGTGGATTCAACAGAGCAGTGCTCTAATATTATCTCTTTAACAAGTTGGCTTTCCCACACTCTACAAAAGGTGTGTTCTAGGATAAGTCTGTAATACAAGACTCACTATTTATAATGTTATGACCAAGGCTTGTTTCGAGATACCTATTTACCAATTTCGAAAAAAAAATTAGACAACTAATATCCAACTCATAATCGATTTCTCTCAAGTATATGACAACTAATATTACCTAGCATATAACATTTAATTTACTAACATAGCTTACTAGAGATATGCAAACCTCTTGAAATAAAAAAACATATAATTTATATCGAATATGATATAGAAAAATCAATATCTTAGGATCTTTCCTTAAGTATCAAAGTTATATACTTGAACATTAAGAATTTAGAGTTTAACACATATTCAAATCATTATTGTTTTACTGAACTTTTCAGTCTAACTCATATGCATTTCGATATCTACAAAACCCGTGAAGATTAACAGACCAATTAAAAATGTATAAGAAAGTTGGATTCAGTCAGTATCAGTACTGGGATCGGTCCTGACATGGGATCAATCCTGGAATCGGTCTTTTTCCAGGGGTCCTCCTGTGATCTTTCATGTTTCAGGGATCGATGTTGAATCTCTTTTTTGACTTTGAAACAAGTTCCACAAGTCTACTTCTTTAAACTATGTTTCTGAAGTTGCTTTCAAATATATTTATTAAGTCTTGGATTCACCCAGAAGTTCAATACACTAAATAATAATAATTTATCAATCAGCGAAATGTCATAAACACGAAGTCCATAGATAAACTATACTTTGTAACTCCATATACTTAAAGTTGTCAAAAAAAATATTATATATCTTTCCTTTTAGTATTGTGATTACTGTATAGTGGACAAGTCGTCATTACTAAAGTCATCATAACAAACATAACTTTGTATGTTATGTTTTCAATGAATAAAGACTTGCATGAACAATAAATAGAAACAAAATAAGTCAAGTCTATAGATACTAACCTCAAACTGATCAAGGATGATGTCTTCATTTTATCTTTGATACTTCTTCAGGTCTTCATGAGTAACTAGAGCTAGTCTTAACATTTCTATATTACTAGTATAACCTAATGAAGTTGAATTTAGTAATCTACTCAAGTGACCCGAGTATTACTAGACTAATAACTATATGTTTGTTAACTATATATGACTCGAGTATTAATCTCATAGCCTCTTATCCATATATGTTTGCTACTGACTATATTAATTATTAGGGACTAATAATTAGTATTACTTGACTAATTATATTGTTAATATTCATATTATATTAAATGAATTAAGCTTAAGTATTATATTTAGTTTTAAAAGATCAAATTTTATGTGACCCAAAAATAAAATCGGCTAATTCAGAAAAAAATTCTTAACCGAACCTCAATCTGTTCTTCACATACGAAGAACATCATTGAGGTTTTGCTTGGTTGATTTTTTTCCCCTATCTGACCCTCAGCTTTCACATATGAATAACAACATTGACGTTCGTCTAGGTCGGGATTTTTTTCCTAACTGAACCTCAATATTCACAAACGATTAACAAAATTGAGCTTCGATCGGGCCGATTTCTTTTCTCTAGTCGATCCTTATTCTTTACATACGAAGAACAACACCGAGGTTTGTCTAGGTCATAAGAAAAAAAATTCCTCGCATGACCCAACACTATAGTACAAAAAATCATCAATTTTTTTTCCAACTAAAATCAATCAAAAACTAAAAACTAAAAATCATTTTTCAAAAGTTACCAAAAAAGGTAACTAATTTGGATTTCATGGACTACTTCTTTAGATTCGACAACAATTAAATCGTTCAAGGTTCAATTAGAAAAAGGATGAAGAAATATAAATGGGTTTGGAAAAAATATATTTTAAATTAGATTAGGTTATCAAATTAAACGGTAATTCAGTCATTTGCTAACTACTAGGACACCTTATCCCTCTGCACTCGATGGCTTAATGAACTAGTAGTATGTCCCACAAAAAATATACGGTGCCCAAGAAAAACCTTATTGATTAATTAAGGACCAAAATCCACTCCCAAAGTTGCTTAAGTACTCATCTTCTCAATAAACCTATTTTAGGGTTGCAAAATTTTTAAAGGGGATGCAAAAGAATTATTATATATGGGTAGTAGGATAATAGGTATCCTATAGTAGATAGTAAATGTCTAAGTTATCATTTATTTTTTTTACCATAGTACTATTTATGCTATATGATCTAATTTACTTTAAAATAACTAACTTACTTTTGGTTTAGTATATTTGTTTCACCCAGAAATCGGTTAGGTAACCTAACCGGTTCACCACAATTGACTAGGTCGAAACATCAAAACCTGGCCACTAGTGAATGTGTTCTTCACATATGAAGAACACCATAAATTTGGCTGATTCTGGATAAAATTTTATATATGGGAAGAACAACATAAAAATCAGTTAGGTTTTTGATTAAAATCAGTTTGGTTCTTAGTCGAAAACCTGCAGATTCAACGTAAAAAAAAATTATATGTGAAGAGAACTATAAAAATCGGGTAGGTTTTTTATTAAAAACCTTTCCAATTGTGACTATGTTCTTCACATATGAAGGACACCATAAAAATTGGTTATGTTTTTGATTAAAAATCTAGGGGAAAAATTTACCCCATAGGAAGGAAACCATAAAATTAACTAGCTATTTTTTAAATTCACAACTGATTTTGATTAAAAAAAGTTTCAGATCTAAAAAATCATTCATTACAATCCATAACTCTAATATATCTAACACTAAATCTAATCCATAACTTTAATCTCACTAGTCTTATCTAACTATTAACACTCAATTACTCAACTAAAATAGTTTATTAACACAAAATTAGATGAAAATATTTTAGCCATTATAGAAAAAATTGAAAAAATATTTTGGATAAAGAATTTTTTTTGTTTTACTTCGAAATAACCATATTTCGTCTTATGCAGCCCTTTCAAAATTCTTGCATCCCTAAAAGTAGACTTCCATCTCAAAGTCGGGTTCTTTCTTTTAAAGTCACATCTAGGCCGAATAAATCAAAAACTCGATAAGCCAACTTTCCCTTTAAAGCTTAAATTGTATACTTGTCTTGGCCCACTGATCCAAGATGTAAATTCTCTGATATCACTATACACGACGAGAATAAGTCATCGACTATTTTCTTTAATTTCTGCAATCCATATATGTACAAATGCTATACCATACCTTGGAAATGCATGATTTATAGGAAGAGAGAGTCTTTGTGAATCGGCGATTGTTTTGAGTTAACTTAGTTTTTTGAAAATTTAGTTTTCCCACTGTTTTTATACTTTTTGACATGTTTAATTCTGTTTTATTCTTATGATTGGTAGTACTTTTCTAGATTTTAGATTTGTTTTTAACCACAACCAATTCTTTTATTATGTCTATTCCATTTTTAACTTTAAGTTTCTTATAGATTATGTTTAACTAATTAACCATTAAACTCCCCTTGGTGTTTTGCAGTTTTGTTGTTTTGAAAGTCTCCCTAAAATGACGTTTTCTTGGTATCTTGATATGGTTGTCGTGTTTGTTGTTGTTGTTGTTGTCATCATGCTTGTTGAAGCTCTTTTGCTCCTCATGGTATCTATTACTATCTTCTTGTGTCTCTCAAGATATTTTTTTTCACCGATCCAATTCCAACTCAAATCAAAATGCCATGTATATCATCCTCAAATCCCGTTACCAATTCAAATTCAAATTTAAAATTTATTCCCTCTCTTGATGACTTGGTCAATGGTTAGTTGTATTCTTTCCTTTTCAGAAACAAAATATCCCTTAAGTCTCTCAAATCAACCTGAACTTATTGTTGGAAATCTTAAGTTCAATCCCAAAAACCCTAATCTCTTTCTTTCTTTACAAAAACCAAATTCAAGTAAATATAATAAAGATCATCCATACTCGAGTAATATTGAAGGAATGGATACTATAAATCAAAATGGTGCTATTGATGTTTTATCCAAGTTCAAGCAAGTTATTTTAGATTTAGAAGATACTGTTGAAGCTATTATAATTCATCAAGATGAATCTAGTGAAGAAGATATTGGTGATAGGGATTGTTGTATGATTGGAAAAATCATAATTGAGGGGAAGATGTCTTATGATACTGTGGAGAAGAATTTGAAATTTACTTGGGCTTTTCAACCAGATGAGATTCAAATAATCGAAGTGGAGAGTGATTTTCAGATTCAAACATTGGATTACTATTAATAAATTCTATGAAGAACGACTATGGTGTATTAATGGGCACTTGGTAGTATTTTATGATTATTTTCCTGCAACTATCTATTAAAACTTGGATTGGAACAAGCAATGTTTTTGGATTCAATTACATAATTTGTTGCCAGAATATATGAACGTTAAAGTTGTAACGGAAATGGGTAAGCTGATAAGGGAAGTGATTGCTATTGAACCTCCTAATGCCATTCCGATTGGTGGAGACCCTGTTAAGATTTGTGTTAACATTGATCTTTCAACACCAATGAGAAGAGGTGTAATGGATATTACTGCGGCTGGGGTTACAAGAGGGATTAGACATCTTTATGAAAAACATCCACATAAGATTTGTCCTGATTGCTATATTCTAAATCATTCCAAGGTGTCATGTGAAGCTGATGCTTCCTATCTTGAAGCTGCTCATAAAAAACCTTATAATTTTGGTATTGCTAGAATGGAAAGAAGACATTCTGGGATTCATTCCAAAGTCATTTCTCATTCATACAAATCATTCCAGGAACCCAATCAAATCTAAACCATTTGTACCATCAAAAGATGGAATTATTATCAATCTGACACAGTTAGAAAACAATGAAGAGAGCTCTGCCAGACATGGAAAAAAGCAAAGACATATTAATACTGAAATTCACTCATCAACCAAACCCATATTACTAACACTTCAGATAGCAATGGATACCAAGAATATAGCAAGAATACAACAATTACTAATCAAAGAGAGCAGCAAAACATAAACACTATGGGGGAGAATAAGGTATTTCTTAAACTAATTCTTTTCAATCATACTTTCACTTTTTCCAGGAAAAAATTCCTACCATAAGCTTATCAGTATAAAACTTTTATCCTAGAATGTCTTTGAGTTTGGTAATGAATCCACTAGAAATCATCTAAAGGATCTAATTAGATCCAATAATCCTGACATTATATTTCTAATAGAAACTAAAAATGTCACTATGAAAATGACTCAGTTTATTGCTCCCTATAATTATCCTAATTCTTGTTTTCTTGATCACATTGGTGCTTATAGAGGCCTGTGTTTGATGTGGAAAGATGGTATTGGTTTAAAATTTGTAGATGTCAAATTTAATTTCATTCAATGTACTATCAAATTGGATTCTAGAACTAATTATTTTCTTTTTAGTTTCTTGTAGGGTGCTCTTGATGACTATCACATGAAAAATCAATGGGACTTTATGCAAAATCTATTGATCCACTGGGAAATTCCTTGGATGGTAGTTGGGGATTTAAGTTTTATCCTTAAACAAGAGGAAAAGGAAGGTGGTAATTTAGTTTCTCAATCTCAACTTTATACTTATAGTGACCTTTTAAACTGTAATGATCTTCATAGAATACCTTATATATGAAACCCTTTTACTATGAGTAATAGAAGATAAGGTCATGAATGAATCCTTGAGGCACTAGATAAAGTGGTAGCAAACCTTAGATGGATTAATAGCTTCCTTGATGATGTTACTTACCACTTATTGTCTTTGGCCAGTGATCATTGTCCAATTTTCCTTGCTAATTCTAGAATGGATTCTAAAACTCATAAACCTTTTAAAGTAAATAAAATGTGGATTAGAGACACTAGTTGTAAAGATCTTATTGCAACTAATTGGAATGATATCATGAATGGTTCTGCAACTTTCAAGTTGTCTAAAACATTGTTTAATACTAAACAAATTCTTAAAGATTGGAATTATATGCATTTTGGTAATATTAATACCGAAATCAGTAAGGGTAAAGCTCATATTAATTTATTCACTTCCGATAATACTAATAGTGTTGATCCTGAGTTACTAAGATTGTCAGAGTATTCTTAATCATTGGTATGATATTAAAGCTGATTATTGGAGACAAAGAGGTAAGGATAATGATCTTCTTTAGGTGATAGGAATACTGCATATTTTCATCAGAAAACTAATTTTAGAAGAAGAAGGACTCAAATTGACTCACTTCAACATGATTTGGGCATTTGGTTAACTATTAGACAAGACATTGTTAATTGTCTTATGTCTCATTTTTTGAATATGAGTAGAACTTCTAGTCCTCCTCCTTATGATAGTTACATTGATTTAATTGATCCTTGTATTACTGTTGATGATAATGCTAGGCTGGTTGCAATTTCTTCTTTTAATGAGATTAAACAAACTGTTTTCCTATGAAAGCTTGGACCACCCATGTCCAGATGGATTTCAACCTGATTTTTATCAAACCATGTGGGAAACTGTTGGTAATGATTTAGTGAGAATGGTGCAAGCTTTATTTCATTCTAAGCATATCCTAAGACAAATGAACTATAATTTTATATCTTTGACCCCCAAGAACAACTATCCTAAAAATGTTGTTGATTTTAGGCATATTAGCTTATGTAATACCCCTTATAAAGTTATTTCTAAACTCTTAGCTTCTAGAATCAAAGTTATTTTAGAAAAAACCATTAGTCCTTTTCAAACTGCCTTTGTTTCTGGTAGATGTATTACTGATAACATAGTAATTGCCCATGAATTGGTTGATTATATGAAAAAAAAAAAAGCTAAGAATGGTTGGGTGGCCATCAAACTAGACATGTCAAAAGCATTTGACAGAGTTGAATGACCTTTCCTTCTTAATACTTTCAAAAAACTTGGCTTCTGTAATGAATGTTGCACCATGATTGATCAATGTGCTAGCACAGTTTATGCATCAATCTTGTTGAATGTATCTCCATGTAAGGTTCTTACCCATCAAAGAGGTATTAGACAAGGGGATCCTTTATCCCCTTATCTTTTGATTCTGTGTATGGAAGCTTTCTCTAGAGCTTTACTTTCTGCTGAAGATAAAAATTTGATTCATGGCATAAAAATTAATTCTCATTGTCCTGTTGTTTCTCACTTATCCTTTGATGATGATTGTCTCATTTTTGCTAGAGCCAATGCTAGAGAAGCCAGAAATATGGTAAACATCATTGATAAATTTAGTTATTTTTCAGGTCAATCTATTAATTATAATAAATTTGGTATTGATTTTAGTGGTGGTGTCAATAATAGTATTAAGAATGAAGTGTCTAATATCTTGAAAATTAAGAAACTTGTTATGAATGACAAGTATCTAGGAGTTCCTCTTCTTCTTCAAAAAAGTAAAATGCGGTCTTTATCTAATCTTATTGATAAATACAGTGATAGACTTTTAGCTTGGGAATCCAAATTTTTAAATCTTCCTTGTAGATTTGTCCTTACTCAGTCTGTTCTTAGTAGTTTGGCATCTCACCATATGTCTGTTTTCCTATCCCCAAAACTTTGACTGATAAAATGGATTCTATCCAAATGAGATTTTGGTGGAACAAAAATGTAGGCAAGAAAGGTTGTTATCTTAAAAAATGGAAAGATGTGGCATAACCTAGAGCCATGGGTGGTTTAAATATCAAACAATCTGAAATTATGAACCTTGCTCTTCTTGCTAAACTTGCTTGGAAAATGGTGCACTCTGAAGACTGTCTTTGGGTTAAAATTCTAAGTGGGAAGTAATTCCATAATTCTGATTCCTTAAATGATAGCCTATCTAATAATGGGTCTTGGATTTGGAATGGTATTTGTAGGGGTCTGGAGATAATTAAGAAATATGCTTGCTGGGAAGTTGGAGATCGTAACTCTATATTTATTTGGAAGAATTAATGGATTTCATCTATAAATTCTACTGTTAGCACACAATTTATATCTTTTAATATGGTATATGTGTCACAATTGATTGATATTGATACCAAATCTTGGAACATGCAGGTTCTTAATGCTTTGTTTGATAACAATACAATTGAGAAAATCCTGACTATTAGAATCCCCTTTGATGTTCAGGATCATCTTAGATGGCAACCTGGTTCTAATGGTGTTTTTTCTGTTAAATCTGCATATAAGGCTATTCTTAATGATAGAAATCATGATTCAGGATTTATTAATATTGTGCCTATTTCTTGGAATCTTTTCTGGAAGACTAAACTCACTATAAATATTTGCATTTTTTGTGGAAATGTCTTCAAAACTGTCTTCCTGTTGGTGCAAGAATTGCTAGGTTTTGCAATAATATTGATGTTACTTGTCTTTTGTGTAACAATCATCCTGAAAGTATGCAACATCTTTTCATAGATTGTTCTTTTAAAAAACAAGTATGGAATGCTGTGATTAATAGTGGTAGCATTAATCTAGTTAATACTCAGTTTAATGATTGGCTTTGTAGCATATTTAAGGTTGATAATTAAAGTAGCACCAGTGTGAGTACTTTGGATGGTTTGGGTTTGGTATGTGGCAGGCCTGGAAATGCAGGTGCAAGAGAATGTTTGAAAATATTCAACCTAACACTCAAAATGTTGTCCATTTAATAAAGAATGACTATGTTGATTGGCATAGAAACATGATTTCAATTTCTGAACCTATTATCACTAATTCTCTTCATAATGTAGAAATGAGAATTACCTGAACAACCTTTTATAAAGCTTAACTTTGATGCTGCCTATAAATAAGATGCACATGAGATGGGAAGTGGACTAGTCCTAAGGAATTTTACAGGTAACACAGATGGAATTAGATGCCACAAGACAAGAGCATTAGATCCTGAACAAGCTGAAGATAAAGCATTGTTGGAAGTTGTACTGTGGGCCAAAGATAAGGGAGTTGCGGCTTTACATCTTGAGGGGGATGTTAAAATGTCACTAATATTGTGAATGGCAAACTAGAGTCAATAAAATGAACAACCAGAAACCTTATTATGGATGTTACTCGAATTTTATCTTCATTTAGTATTTAAAAATGTACTTATGTGCACAGAGATGTTAATCATGTAGCACATGTTTTAGCTAAACATGGGAGAATGATAGCTCAAACATTAGAGTTGTCGTCAAACTTTCCTATATGGATATCTGATTGTATCCATAAGGATGATCATGTGTAATTTATTCTCTTATTTAATAAAATTTCCTTTCGTATTCAAAAAAAAAATGTATGCAATATAAACATCCATGTCTTACAACAGCCTAGATAACAATTGGGTTACTACTATAAAGTTTAATGTTTTAGTTTATCGAACTTTATTTATTAAATTCTGTCGAACTAAATAAAAACATAAAATTTAATATTTTACACACTTGTCACATCATCATCACACAGATGGTCACTGGTCATATGGGCGGCAATGGGCACCCAAATGGATACCCAGAGCTGCAAAAAGTTGTCTCATTCGTTAGACCTCAAAATGGAGGTTTAGGAGCCTTTCTTAGACTCCCAGCCAACAAACGACCGGGATGCTCCCTTCTCTATTGCCAAACAACAATGGACTTGGTTAGTATTTAAAGCTAAAACATCAGCATTTAACTTTTTGTTCGAGGAAAGAAGTACGTATGACTGTATAAACTGCAAAAAGTTGAGGCCTTACAGGTATACATCTCTGAGTTGGTGCATAGTGCATTAGTAAAAGTGAAATCTAAGATTTGCATTAGCTGGCGCTAAAAAGCATATCAACATAATATCTTGGACCTAGCTAGAGCTAAACAATTCCCACAAAATCCACAAGGAAACACACAAAAGCAACCCTCTCAGAGATTTGAATCAAAGATCAGCAAAGGAAAACGTGATATGAATTTCGAATTCAAAAACTCAAAAGAGCTTGGGAAGAGATTAACAAATTAATTAAAAAAGGTTAAAGATCAATTAATTAAGATTAAGATAGATTAATGCAAGTCTGACATGTCTTTACCTTGTCTTCTTCTATCTTGACCCAACCCAACACACAACAACACCAGCACTACTTCTACTACTAGTCTACTACCACTATCAATATGAATAATACTGAGGTGGTGTTTCCTGGATCTCTGCATCCGACAATGAAATAATGTAGCCGGCTGCCGGCCCAGTTGTTCAAATTGTCTACAGTAGCGGGGGAGTCCGATCTTGTGCACTCATTCATTTTATTTTAGTCGAGCACGCATGTTTCCATACATTCCTATTCAGATCCGATACTAACGACCTATAATTCCTTTTCAATTGTTTTATTCTGCCTTTTGGATTTAATGATAAATCTGGTCAAACTTGTTTGATTTTAGTTGTAACAAAGTAATTTGACTCCACGAAATTAAATGACGTCTAAACTCTCAAGTCCGCTGGATCACGATTCAAGATTTTGAAACGCAATAAATCCAACTCAGGCACCAGAAATTTCGCTCTGGTTTTCGGTATATTACGGTTTTGATGCTTGATACAGTTTTTTATTTTTTTTTAAAGCACAAAATTAAGTGCTTTAGTTGAACTCAAAACCTCCCAAACGGGTGCTCTAACCAACTGAGCTATATAACCTTGCAAGTAATTTTAGTGTCAACAAAACTGGAAGTGCTTAAATTTTGGTTCACACGCCTGCCTCCATAAACAAAATCATTGAATTTAACGTAAGTGTTGGTATACATTTCTGTTTCAGATTGGATATTTGTGCACCCTTAAAAACCAAGGCCAGGTGATTAGAATTAGTTAGCTGATTTTGCCAAATTAACTCTGTTTTGGTTCCAAGGAGAGCAGAAGCCTTGAGCTTAAGTTTGTGAGTAAAAAGAATTTGGAATGGAGTTCACCCAGCAATAAACAAGATTATTAAAGTGAAATCCGGATTTGTATTATATGCTCTCTGTTTCTATACAATATCTTGACCATATACTTTCACAAACTTAAAATTCAAAGTAAAAAGAATTAGCAAATCATCCTATTAAAATTCGGATACGCGATATTGCCAATGGATGAACAAAGCAGCTTCTTCATCTGATATTGAGATCCCTAGAGTGAGAAGCAGATAGACTATTAAGAAGTGAAACTCTAGTCTTGATTAAGTATTTGAACATACACTCAAGTCCATTCTCAAGACTTTCCATTTTTTTTTCCAAGACGTTTAATCTTTTCTGCAACACTTCTAGATTTTTAGTACTAATACTGTTTTTCCTAATAGATAGATTGTGGAGTGCAACATCAACACTCTCAACTTCATTATCAATCAAGTCATCTTGTTCTTCTTTATTGCTAACCAGTGTTCCCTTTTGATGAAGTAATTTAGAAACTATTGCCCATTTACTAATAGGATTTATTGAAGACGACGATGACGATGTCAAGAACGATAATAGAGATTTGAAAATTAAGATTGTAATACTGCTTACTTCTCTTAATACTCGAACCACGACGACTAAATGGTTATTTTGGTGATCCAAGGAAAGTGGAATATAAGAAGTAAACTTTGATTCCATTCTCTTTAATACTCCAATACACTTCACCATTTCTTTCTTTAACTTCTTTTTAGAAGAAACATAAGCATCGATACTGCTTTCTGCGGTCGACTGATCTCCACCTCTCCGTCGAAGACCATATTGAAGTTCACGAGAATTCCCCTTCATTTGTACCAATATATTTCTGGACGTATCGCAAACATCTAATAGTTTCACTGACCCATCTAATACTTCATCAACCAATTTATCATCTTGGTCACAGGTGTGCTTTCGGGCATGTTTTTGAGTAAAAGGTAACTGCAAAACATCTTCAACACATTCGTATAAGTATTTTAGACCAGACAATCCACTTTCAATCGACTCCGCGTTTAGATGTCGACAACTTGTTGCATCTATCTCCCAACTCTTTAAATTGTTAAGCTTTTCTTCTATTCTATAAGTTGAAGGATGGAATCTTGCAGGTAAACTAATGGATCTCACACATTTTCGAGCTTTGGGTAGCAGTAAAGAAGAAGAAACAGTGGCCATTTTCTCCAATGTTGTGGTTTTTATTTCGCAGGAATCGATTTGTCTTGCACTAAATTCTATTGTGTTGTGGTTATGTTTTGAGATCTATGCATCGCAATAGCTACTTATATATGAAGAAACAAAGTAAGACAAAGTAACAAACCCATACAAAAGTATTCAGAGATTAGTTAGATACTAGGAGACAAACCGAATATATTGAATCCAGTCATGATATAAACAAAAAGTATATGTATTACGTATACAAAAGGTGCGCTAATTTGACTAATAATAAACGTGGATATGCCTAATTGTTCGCTAACTTGCCACATTAATCAACCTAAAACCTAATGGCGAGTCAGATTAATCACTAGTTTAATAAGGATTATGAGTTGTGATGTTCTCTTCTAACAGAACAATGAGGAGGACATTTTGCTGCCCTACTTGTCTAAATGTGTGGCCTAGCTAGATCAAAGTTGTTAAAGAATTCGTTCGAACTCGTTCGCACATTTCGGACCGCAAATTATTCTAGCTAATTGTTGTAATTATAAACAAATGATTTTCAAGTTTTCAGTGTCATCAATATTGTCATGTTCAATTTCTTCAATCATTCAAACTAAAAATAATACTGTATCTTTCAAGTTTTCAGTGCCACCATAAGTTTACTGTTTCACTTGTTTGGCACATAGTTAAACATCTGTAACATGTTTGATTATAGCATAAACTTTGTTGTATCAGAAATATGTAGTGAGAAAACATGTTCTTGGAGAGGTGGTGTGATACCAACTGTTGCAGGTTGTTTGGCGATCAATTATAGTTTTGAGTAATAAAAGCTTTCTTTCTTTATTGTTATCTTCCATAAAGCGGTGTAGTAAGAGCTTGGCAACCTTGGCAACAATGAAACCCAAATGTTACAGCTTACGATGGGCTGTGCCTGGTTTCGCACGGGATAGTTTAGGCCCTGCACCTTAAATTTGAGGAGCCAAGTGACTCCTTATACTCACCCTTGTCTTGTGCATCCATAAGTCTTAACTTTATTTTGAATGTGTTTGGTGGTGAGGCGATGCACTTTGTCTTAGAAATAAAAAATAGAAGTATGAGGAGATAAAAGAATGGACCTGACCCATTTGAGTAGGTGCAATGTGTACTAACTATTTCTTTGAGTAGGTGCAATGTGTACTAACTATTTCTTGATGTTTTAGTTTTAGCCATATGCTTGGGCCCTGTTATATGAAATCGAAAATAAAATATAGCTTAACTAATCATTGGCTTCTGGTGAGAAAATCCATCAAAGGTTAGGCCGAAAGCTGATAACGTCAAGCCAAATTAGCTCTTCTATCTTTTTAATTTAAATTGGGATGCCGTGATCACGACCCGAGCAAAGGTCAACAACTTCACTATTGGTAGAGAATCTAGAGATATATTTTTGCACTTCGTATATAAGATCATAGGGGTGTCAAAATGTTGGAATTCACATTAAATGCTCGTTAGGTGTTCGAGCATTTAACCGCTGATTTAGACGTGATTTGCGCGTGAGACCTAATCTTACCGAAACAAGTTTCCATTTGAATATCCACATATGGTGCATGCGTGCAGGCATCAAAATTGCGTCAAAAGGGGTGTTCATAAATATTGACTAATCCAGCTAAGAACCCGGGACAATTGCACCGTGGCCTTGCGAAAAGAGTTGCTTTCCTCTTAGGGTGTTGTCGAAAATGAAGAGTAGCCTCACACCATATTACAAAAGCCAAAAAGACTGTTATTGGTAGATGGTTCGATTAAATTTTATAACTTTAGGCTGTGGCCCTGTGGGAACATTTTTCTTAATTTTTGAAGATATAATCATTTTCCATTTTTAAAAACTTTATTTTTAAAAAATTGCAGTGAGCGTGGATCGAAAAAACTTTATTTTTTAAAACTGCGGTGAGCGTGGATCGGACACGCGACCTTCAGATCGTCAAAAGCTATCCCGCTGTTTGAAATGCTTGTTATTCGTCAGTAATTTCATAGTTACTTTCGAAAACATCTTGGCCCCACAATTGTTCATAAACACACGTTACACACCCATATACCATAGGTGGCTCGAACAAAGTTGCAATAGGCTTGAGTCCAAATCTATAAAACTGAGAGTTGCATTTGTGTTTTTACTAGTTCTGCATACAAACTCGTAACCTTAGTAAATCATCGTGTTAGTTCGAGTTTCATGTGGACAATCATATTTATTTTGGCTAAATTAGTTTATGTAAGTGGCGGTCAATGTTTTATCTCGGAAAATATATATCCATGGCTGTCGTTTTACGTTCAGATAAGGAAACAATGATTTTCATTCATTATTGCAAATCGTTCCTCTTCTCTTCACTGATGAAATGAAACCTTCGTGTGAAATTAGAATTCATTTCGTGGGTTGTATAAACCAAAGAACCAAGTCAACCACAACGATCCCACCTATTTACCTTGAAGTCCAATTGAAAACAGGAAAATCCACTGTTTATATTGTTGCTTCAGCGACTGGCACGCAAGACGAAAGGATGGATGACCAAGTGTTTAACTCCAGTAGGCTGGTTAGTATTGATAAAATCCTCTTTCACCCTTATTTCTAATCAGTTGTTGTAAACCCAACTACTACCTTCCCATGTACACAACAAGATTGACCGGATTACTAGAAACTTTTTCTGGAACATGACGTAACTGTCAGAAATTTACATCCGTTGGGATAGGATAAATTAACCAAACCTAATATCCAGAGGGGTTATGCATCAGAAATAGTACACAACACAATGAGGCTCTACTCATGAAACAAGTTTGGATCCTTCATGATCAACCACACTCCATCTGGGCTAGCCTCTGTAAAAAAAAAATACCTCAAACATGATCCCATTTTTTCATAACCTTCCCACATGTTCATCGGCTATCCCACAATGGAATCAATTAGTTTCTCTCATACCAAATATCAAACAACATATCTTTCATAAAATTGGAAACGACACAACAACTTCTATCACAGAAAATTGGATCCCATATTCTATACAGCTTGATCCATACCATGGCCATATTTTTCAGACGGTATCAAATATTATTGACCTAATATCCCATACTTGGGTTCAGGAAAAATTAGCTCAACTTTCTCCATCAATATCGGCTAGAATTATAAACATCCACATACCTCTAGATGAACTATATGATAAGGTCATATGGGCACATAAAAAATCTGGTTCTTACACAACTGCGTCAGGATACAAATGCCTAAACAACACTGATCATAGAAACCTAATCCCTCTACCAACCACCAACTTTCTTTGGGCATTACCGTGTCCACCAAAAATTTATTTTTTCTTTTGGAAAACATTGAATGAAGGACTACCCACCTTCAACATCCTCAACATATTTTCCTCGCCAGATCAAACCTTTTCCCAATTTGCAATGCTGCTCCAGAAACGGATATTCATATTCTATTACAGTGTCAAGTCTCCATGGAAACTTGGAACATCCTTCTCACACAACTTTCTAATCACCCAAATACCTCACATAATTTATCTACCTTAATTAACTCCTAGACAACATTCCCACAAATTCTACAGTTCAAAGCCTCATCGACCGTTACCGCTTCCTTCTGCTTCCTATTCTGGTCACTTTGGATAACCAGAAATGAGTTCATCTATCGACACAAACAACAACATCCAACAAATATTGTTCAAAAAGTAATCCAGGTGGAGCAGGAATTTACGTGGAAAAGCCTGTTACCCCTTTATCTACAAGATGTACCGCCATTAATGAACCCTAACTACATAAACAAAACTACAACGATGACTTCAGTTGGTCGGGTTCCTCCAATTACATGGCGGTTTAAAATCAACATTGATGGATCATCTAGAGGACACCCATGACGCCATGCAGGGGCAAGTTTTATATCCATAGATTCCACGATAATGACTCTAGCAGCATTAGCACAACCTTTGAGGATAAGCACTGCAATGTTGGTTGAAACATGGGCCATGCTAATGGCGACAAGAATAATAATAGATAGGCAGTGGACAAAAGTATACTTTGAGACAGACTCAGAAAATTTGGTATGCTTCATCAAAACGGATAATGGATCGCATTGGTATATCTATGGTATGATAACGGAAATCAAAGATCGGGTGAGACAAATACCAAACATGTAATAGAACACAACTATAGATAAGGCAAACCATTTTGCTGACGAATTGACAAACCATGCTACTGACGGAAGTCAGGCAGGTTCTTTCACGAGTGTTATATGGGATCATGCGGTTCCACCTATTATAAACCAAATTGTAATAAATGACTCCATGGGTACGACGTACCCTCTTGTAATCCTTTCCTAATCAAATAAATTATCTTTTATGTGTACAAATCCATAAACAAGAGAAGTTTTGTCTTATATGAATTTTTAATTCATCCGCAATAAACTTCAAATTTATATCATTGTGATGCACTTATGTCCCCTTAACTAATTATACAGTGGCATAATACCTATTTAACCAAAGGCAACTCAATCTGATAAATGAGAGTTATTCAATTTTATACCTAAAATTTATTGAACAACTTTATTGGCTACATTACTAAATATATAAAAGAATCTTGCTTACTCATTAACATATCTTAATTTTGTGAGAGCCAATAAAATTCAGATAAAAAAAAGCCAAGGGACATATTTGAACATAAATCTATGCCCGTGTGATTACGACATAGATTAAACCCTAGTCTTACATAACATCCACCACCAAAAGTAACATATTATGAAATCATGGATGACTATTTATTTTATAAATGTTCGATAATTTTTAAATGCTCCAAAAATTGCGTACTACGTTTTTTGAAGAAATACGACTGTCATATTAGTGTGGAGATTTTTTCAAGTGTGCAGTCTGTGAAGTATTTGTACAAGTATGTATACAAAGGGGTCGATTGTGTCTCCATGGAGGTTTCAAGCGAGAAAGACGTCGAAGATGAGATCAAGCAATTTGTAGATGCTCGCTGGATCTTCCTGCAAGAAGCTCTCTGGGGAATTTTCAAGTATCAGTTAAACAAGATACATCCACATGTTTTATCATTAAAGATACATCTAAAGGATCAACAGAAGATAATACTTCCTTAAGGGCGAACTGTACGAGATGTGCTGCGCAAGAAAAGGCATCCCATACAAAGTTAACTGAACTTTTCAACAAAAACCAAGAAAATGAATTTACAAGAACTCTATTGTACAAGGAATTATCAGAACGCTATGTATGGAATCAGTCATTGAAGCAGTGGAAAAGACGGTGACGCAACAACAGTCATTGAAAGAGTTAATGTTGTTTCTACTCGCACTAATATCTACCATTTGAGACTTCTGTCGAATAATGTTAGGGTCCCAACTTCTTTCGAGGACCTTCTAATGGTTGGTTCTGTTACCTTTTCGACATACAGAGAAGTAGCGCAACATCTGGGTCTGTTAGAGAGTGATACTGCCATCCGTGATACACTCTAAAGAAATACAAGTGCAAATGCCTTCTTCTATGAGAAGACTTTTCTGCACACTGTTAAATCTATGCAACCTTACCGGAGTTCGTGAACTGTGGGATGAATTTATTCCGCACATGATTGGAAATCACCTCCGTTCAAACACAGAACAAGGTTCTATCAATCTTTTGTTACGAGAACTTAGTTCTACACTTGGTTCATATTTAATAGAAGTATATAAAATCCCAACCATCTCAGAAGACGTGGAACTTTAGGAACAAATGATTTGGTGATTGAATAAAAATCAACTACAGTTCCCCCAGAAGATTTATCATCTATTAGCAAGCTAAACCATGACCAGAGGCGAGCATTTGACAAGTAAATTGTCACTAAAATACTTATACATTGTAATTGTCATTCTGTTTATAGTAATTTGAGTTTAGAAGAATAATGACAAATGCAGTTCCTTTTTTAGTTTTGTTAGTATATACATGTAGCTTCAATTATAGATAGTTCATATTAGATGTTACTATGACTTGCTAAAAGTTGATTTGATTATGAGAAGGATAAAACTGTAGATGTCAAACACACACACAATAGATGCCTTGGAAAAAGTCTGGACTGTAAAATTTGTAAGCCAAACATTCGCCAGTAGTTTTGATTTTTTATTTTTTGGGTGAACACAGATAAGCTATTCACATTTATAAATAAAACAATGATTACAATGTTTAGAAATTCAGTTTCCTTATACAGAAACTATGAGGAGTTAACATCCAATAGTTCTTTATTGTCAAATTATCTCCTGGATTGTAACACAAACATGAAGAACAATACCCAACTAATTTTATCAACCTGGAGGTAACTCATATAACACAAAATACTTTCCCCCTGTAGCTTCAATTATTGTGCTTGTTTCTCATTTTGCAGCAATGTAATATATTTCTGTAGGATAGTGAACTATGTTTCTCGCCGCGGCAGTTATATATTCTTTATTAATGGTCTCGGTGGTTCAGGGAAGACATTTTTGTATAGAGCAATATTGTCTTATCTAAGAACTGAAAGACATACTGCAATTGCAACGACGACATCGGGGATTGCTGTAACCATGATGCCAGGTGGGCGGAATGCTCATTCTAGATTCAAGATCCATGTACCAGCATTCTCAACATCTACGTGCAACATAATTATGAAAGATGATTTGGCAGATCTCATTCGGAAGGCCAACTTGATTATTTGGGATGAAGCAACAATGGCAAACCGATATGCATTTGAAGCTTTGGATTGGACTTTGAAAGACCTAACTAAAGTCGAGTTACCGTTCGGAGGTAAGATTTTGGTTTTAGGTGGTGATTTTCGTCAAGTGTTACTTGTGGTTGAACGTGGCACACAAGCACATGAAGTTAGTGCATGTTTAACCAATGCAAAATTCTGGAAGGATTTGAAGGTAATTCATCTCAAAGAGAACATGCGTTCAAGGTTGGATTCTGACTTCTCAAGATTCTTTCTACGTGTTGGAGATGGGATTGAGCCTTATGTTAAGGAAGATATGGTGAAACTTCCAGAAGAAATTGTCTTAAAATGGGAGGGCGAGCAGTCTGTTAGGGGATTGATTGACAAGGTTTTTCCAAGACTTGAAGAGAATGCCGATTAAAAAGTTTATATGAGTCAGAGGGCATTGATAACTCCAAAGAATGACGTCGTCGAAAAGCTCAATCAGAAAGTTATTAAAATCTTCCGGGATCTGAGGTAGTCTATCACTTTTTTGACACGGTTCTAAACGATCCTAAGAATTTATGGACGAAATATTTTCTCAACAGTATTGCTCCAGGTGGATTACCTCCTCACAGGCTTATATTGAAGATAGGTGCTCCGATTATTCTTTTGAGGAACCTTGATCCAAATTATGACCTTTCCAATGGCACAAGGTTATTGTGTCGAAGACTATTCACAAACTTCATTGATGCAGAAATCGTGATGCAGATGAGCAGGCTATAGCCTATTTGGAGGCTAAAGACCCGAGTGTCGTAATTTAGCTTAAAATGGGTCCATTTTGATTGGAAACGGGTCAACGATCAAGACATGAAACGAATTCCATCTTTTAGGCCTTCAAACAGGCGTTTTTGCTATTTTATGAAAGTTTTTGTTTTGTTAATAACTTCTTCGTTAGGAGTCTGTTTGGGTCGCCGTTTGCGGCAAATAGTTTTGTTCTATGATTACTTTCATTATTTTAGGTCGAAAAAAATTTGCCAAAAATAGCAAATTAGGGTTTGAGTCGGTTTAGGGGTTTTTTTCATCCTTTCTTGACTAGCAAGTTATGATTTTTCTCCAAGTCTATAAAAGAGTCCTTCATGTATTATTTTAAACAGTTGAATTTGATTAATAAGAATTAATTTCTTAAACTTTTTCAAGTTTGATCGATTATTATTTAAAGTCGGGAAACCGAAGTCTAAATAATTATCATTGTTCATAGTCGATATTCCTAGGAATATTTGAAGTCTGAACAAAACCTCTCTTTTCTTTTCTTTATTATCCGCTGCATCATTTGGTATCATAGAAAAGTCGATTCTAGGGTTGATAAGATGCCACCTAGAGTAGCAATCGGTCAGGGTCGAGGTCGAGGTCGAGGTCGAGGAGGAGGTCCAGAAGGTTTCATTCCATGGAGATCTAGAGAAGAATTCTTTGAAGACGTCCAAGGTTTGTTGGGTCGGTATAACCTTCGGAAGGAAGAAGAAGATGATAACGCTAACCCTTTTGCTAGAGGGTATCGTGAAGGTAGAATAAATCAACGAGAGGATTCTGATCGCTAGGAGGAAGGAATAAAAGTAGAGATCCCAGAATTTTATGGTGGTTTGGAACCGGAAGAGTTTCTCTCCTGGGTGAATACGGTTGAGGAAGTATTGGAATTCAAAGAAGTAACAGATAACAAACGAGTTTCTTTGGTAGCAACTATGTTTCGTGGTAGGGCTAATTCTTGGTGGCAACAACACAAGCTGCTAAGCAGTCGTAAAGGAAAACAGAAGTTAGTATCATGAGAGAAGTTGAAGAAACACATGGGCACAGAGTTTTTGCCACATAACTACATTGGATTGATGTACCAGCAGCTGCAAAACCTACGCAAGGGAGTACGTTCTATATACGATTATAGCAAGAAGTTTTACCGACTACTTTCTCTTAACGACTTGTCAGATTCAGATGAGCAAAAATTCGATCGCTATATAGGTGATCTCCCTCAATAATATCATGATACACTCAACATGTTTGATTTATGCTCTATTTCGGATGCACATCATAGAGCAAGGCATATAGAGAAACAAGTAGGGCGTAGAAGCTTAAATTGGGGTATCAATGTGGCAGCATCTCCAGCAAGTAACCGTAGTACTTCAACACCTAGTACTGCTAGTAAACTTAATTCTTTGTCAACACCAAATAAAACCCCAGTTATCGCTTTTGGAGGTAGGTGTAATAGTGCGGAGAATTTGGGCACAAAGCCAGTGACTCTCAAAAAGCAGAACGAGCGAACAAGGTGTTTTTCACTAAAAACGACCGTGAAGAAGATGGTTGGGTAACTGATTATGAAGAGGATCATGAGAATGATTCTGAACCTGTCTATGATGTATTTGTCGGAGATAAAGGAGTGAACTTTGTAGTAAAAAGAAGTTGTCTCACTCTACGTAAAGATGAGGGCGACAACTGGTTGCGTAACAATATATTCCAGTCGTTATGTACGATAGGAGGAAAAGTTTGTCATCTAGTTATTGATCCTGGAAGTTGCGAGAATATTGTTGATGAAGAGGTCGTGAAACGATTCAAACTGGAAACTAAGGCACATCTACATCCATATAAGCTTTCTTGGCTTAAGAAAGGGAATGAGGTAAAAGTAAACAAATGTTGCTTGATTTCTTTTTCAATTGGTAACAAATATAAAGATAAAATATGGTGTGACGTGACTAGTATGGATGCTTGTCACTTGTTGTTGGGTCGTCCATGGGATTTGGACAGGAAAAGTAGTCATGACGGGTATAAGAATACCTACAGTTTTTTATGGAACGACGTACGTATAGTACTTGTACCCAGTAAAGAGATTGCACCTACACCATCTACTGGAGAAGCTAACAATCTCTTGTCATTTAAGCAGTTTGAAGATGAGGTAGAAGATGCAGGTGAATTGTATGTGTTGATTGGCAAAGAAGAACAACAGGATGAAAGTAGTATTCCCATTGCAACTCAACCTTTAGTTAAGGAATTTATGGATATTTTTCTGAACGAGTTGCCGAACGAGTTACCACCTCTCCGGGATATACAACATCGTATTGATCTCGTTCTTGGATCAAGCTTGCCAAATAAAGCGTATTACAGAATGAGTCCTAAGGAGCATGAAGAACTTCGTCGTCAAGTGGAATATTTGCTACAGAAAGGATTGGTCTGACATAGTCTAAGTCCTTGTGCAGTACTTGCATTGCTGATTCCAAAGAAAGATGGAACGTGGAGGAAGTGTGTTGACAGTCGAGCTATCAACAAAATCACAGTCAAATACCGTTTTCCAATTCCTAGATTGGATGACTTGTTAGATCAGTTGTGTGGAGCAAAAGTGTTTAGCAAACTTGACTTGAAGAGTGGGTATCATCATATCAGAATTCGTGAAGGTGATGATTGGAAGACTGCTTTCAAAACTCGAGAAGGATTATATGAGTGGATGGTTATGCCATTCGGGTTGACCAATGCGCCAAGTACATTCATGCGTATCATGAATCAAGTACTCAGACCCTTTATCGGTACTTTTGTGGTTGTTTATTTCGATGATATTCTTCTTTATAGTGCTAACATGGACTTGCATGTTCAACATCTTCGAGAAGTGCTCTCAGTTCTACGCAGGGAGAAACTATTTGCGGACATCAAAAAGTGTTCATTCATGACAGATCGAGTTCTATTTCTCGGTTATGTCGTCACCAAGGATGGAATCAAGGTAGATGAGTCCAAGGTTGAAGCTGTGAGAAATTGGACTACACGTACTACATTACAAGAGGTAAAGAGTTTCCATGCTTTCGCTTCTTTTTACCGGCACTTTATTCCCCACTTCAGCCCCATTATGGAACCCATTACTGAATGCATGAAAGGAGGAAAGTTTTCATGGTCTGAGGAAGCTGACGAAGCCTTTGAAGCTCAAGAAAAAGCTAATAACTGCACTACTATTTGTGTTACCTGATTTCAGCAAGCCATTTGAACTACACTGTGATGCACCGAAGGTGGGAATTGGAGATGTTTTGAGTCAGGAATGACGACCTGTAGCGTATTTCAGTGAGAATTTAAATGGTGCTAAGCTCAACTATAGTACTTATGATGTTGGGTTTTATGCAATAGTTCAATCCTTGAAGCATTGGAGTCACTATCTAATTCATAACGAGTTCATTATGTTTTCTGATCATGATTCTTTGAAGCACATCAACAATCAAGAGAATCTTTCTTCTAGACATGGTAAGTGGGTCGGTTATTTGCAAGAGTTCACTTTTATAATGAAGCACAAAGCTGGGTCGCAGAATCAAGTTGTTAATGCCTTAAGCCGAAAGAGTATGATATTCAACACCATGCGAAATGAGGTAATAGATTTTGATTCATATTCTGACCATATTCTAACTGATCCGAACTTTGCGGAGATTGTGGATGATATCAGTTCAGGCAAACGAAGTGAGTACCTTATGCATGAAGGATTTCTCTTCAAAGGTAACCAATTGTGTATTCCTGATTCTAATCTCCGATTGAAGATTATTAAGGAGTTACATGACGAGGGGAACATGGGAAGGGATAAGACTTTCCAACTTGTTTCGAAGTCATATTACTGGCCAACAATGAGGCGTGAAGTTGCTAAATTCGTGGATAGATGTCGAATATGTCAAGTTTCAAAAGGAAAAACAAATAATGCAGGGTTGTACATGCCATTGAAAGTTCCAAGTCAACCCTGGACATATTTGAGCATAGATTTTGTATTGGGTTTACCTCGAACTCAGAGGGGACATGATTCTATTTGTAGTTGTTGACCGTTTTTCAAAAATGTCCCATTTTATTGCTTGCAAGAAGACTACTAATGCACTGAAGGTAGTTGAATTGTTCTTTCGTGAAGTGTATCATCTACATGGATTTCCATGTTCAACTGTTAGTGATCGAGACACAAGATTCCTTAGTTATTTATGGAAAACCTTGTGGAAATTAGCTAATACAAGGCTTAACTTCAGTACTGCGTATCATCCTCAAAGTGATGGCCAAACAGAAGTTGTGAATCGTTCGCTGGGTGATATACTACGGTGTATGGTTGGAGACAATCCGAAGAGTTGGGATCAGAAACTTTGCCAAGCCGAATTTGCATTTAATCATTCAGTAACCGTATTCTGGGTATGAGTCCGTTCGAGGTTGTTTATGGCTACAATCCACGAGCACCAGTTGATTTAGCACTTGTTCCTGATCTGAAGAGAACTGAAATTCGTGCCGAATAACGTATCCAACAATTGCAACAGGTTCACAAGTTGGCTGAAGAACAGTTGGTTCCAGCTAATGAGAGGTATAAGGAGGCGGCAGATAAGAAACGCAGAGTTGTGGATTTTGCAGTAGGAGATTTTGTGTGGGCAATATTGACAAATGATCGTTTTCCAGTTGGTGAGTATAACAAACTGAAGGAGTGCAAGATTGGTCTCTTGGAAATTGCCGCAAAAATTAATCCTAATGCCTACAAGTTAAAGCTTCCAAGTCACATCCGTACTTTTGATGTTTTTAATGACAAACACTTGGTGCCGTATAATGGTGATAATTATGATGATGACCAAGAAAATTCGAGGGCGAATTTATCTCAACCCCGGGAGAATGATGCAGATGAGCAGGCTATAGTCTAGTGGAGGCTAAAGACCCGAGTGTCGTAATTTAGCTCAAAAGGGGTCCATTTTGATTGGAAACGGGTCAACGATAAAGACATGACACGATTTCGTCTCATGGTCTTCATATTTTAGCCAAATTCCATCGTTTAGGGCTTCAAACATGTGTTTTTGCTATATTAGGAAAGTTTTTGTTTTGTTAATAACTTCTTCGTTAGGAGTCCGTTTAGGTCGTCGTTTGCGGAAAATAGTTTTATTTTATGATTACTTTCATTATTTTAGGTCGACCAAAATTTGCCAAAAATAGCAAATTAGGGTTTGAGTCGGTTTAGGGTTTTTTTTCATCCTTTCTTGACTAGCAAGTTAGGATTTTTCCCCAAGTCTATAAAAGAATCCTCCATGTATTATTTTAAACAGTTGAATTTGATTAATAAGAATTAATTTCTTAAACTTGTTCAAGTTTAATCGATTATTATTTAAAGTCGGGAAACCGAAGTCTAAATAATTATCATTGTTCATAGTCGATATTCCTAGGAATATTTGAAGTCTGAACAAAACCTCTCTTTTCTTTCTTTTCCTTATTATCCTCTGCATCAAATCGTCAAAAGAAGTTGCTCGGGAATGAGAGTGTTGATTCCGAGGATACCCCTAGAATCCCCAAAAGAGTTGAAACTGCCTTTTAAGTTTATATGAAAGCAATTTCCAGTTCGTGCAAGTTTTTCTCTAACGATAAACAAGTCACAAGGGCAAACCATACCACATGTTGGTGTCTATCTACAAGACCATGATAGACACATTTTTGTGTCTAAATTGTGCTCGATTATCTATGTTACTAGTGTTCGATTTTGTACTATATATGAGTTTTTATGTCTTTGTAGGTATTTTTTCAGAAATAAATATTTGTGGAAAAATCGGCTCAAAAAGTGTTAAAGGCACCCGAGAAAATTACTAAAGGAACCCACAAGTTGTATTGGGGGCTCCTTCATTTCAAATTCCAAAATCAAAAAATGGCGGGAAGAAAAAGTTTTACGTGAGAAAGTTTCTGAGTTTGGTGAAAATCGAGTTTTAAAGAGTTTGGGGTAATTCTGAGTTACCCAATTAAAGAGGAATCGAAAACAAGATTAAACACATCACTTTTGAGTGTTTCATGCCGGAAAAATTGCTTGAAAAATCGATTCACAACCGGAAAAGGAGTTTCACTCTTTTTCGGATTTGAGTTGGATTTGGATGTTTCTTTGCATCCTTATCGACTTAGGAAGAGTTATTAGGGTTCCAAAAGCCTATAAATACCAAAGAGAATCGAACAAAAGCTCATGAGGAGATAGCAGAGACCACCGAAAAAAAACAGGAAGAAAACTAATTTTTTGCTGGTGGAAGAACACGAAGAACATAAGGCTAAAGGGAACAGTCGTTGAAACAGTCGTTGTTACAGTCCTATTTCTGAAGCACCTGAAGTCCGTACTTTTCTTCTATTCTCTTTTCTTTCTTCTATAACGCAGAGAACACCTCTCTGTAACGCTTATAAGCGTATCAGTTCTTCTGTGTTACTATTATTTCATCATTGTAAACATTTTTTGAGCTATGAAAACCTATTTTGAGAGTGTTTCCAACATGATAAGCTAATCACCATCACTGGGGCGACGGAGGAAGCTATTTTTCCAATAATAAAGTAGTAATTCTTATTTTATTTATTTTTTACAATTCTTTTATAATTATTTGCTTTGAATTAAAATTGGAAAAAAATTGTTTTTATCAATTAGTTGTGTTTTCTTTTGATGAGTCATGATGGGTTTACTGCTTTTGATGTCTCATGCTTACGATTTACAACTATTATTTTGAAAACCTAACTTTGGCAATGTTTTGATTAAACTGAATAGATGAGTTGCTAGCTTCTTACCACTTGAAAAATTGGCGAATGGTGGAATCCTTAGTCCTAGTTCTTCCCATCAATTTTAAATCAACTTTACTTTAATCTGTTTTATTTTTAGTTATTAAAAATTAAGTTTAAAAATCGAATCTTCACAAGTCTGAGTATCAAACCCTTTTTACCACTATATTAAAATTACATCAGAGCATCTATTTAGTCATGGACAGTTGTATGTTGCTTTTTCCAGAGGAGTCTCAAGAACTACAACAAAAGTATTAGTCAAAAATGGGTCTTTTCCAGACATTGTTGGAACGTGTACCAGAAATGTTGTTTTCCAAGATGTCATGAAGTTATGTGATAGTGTTGATCGACGTACTTTTGACTAATTTAATATTAAAAATGAAAATAAAAATTATTTATGGTTGATATACTGTATCGAAAAATATAATTATAGCATCATATTTTGTCGAACATGGAAAATGCGTATGAAAAAGCCTATTGTTTGCCTATGTGCAACATACGTGCACTCCATTTGTCATTGTAATGCACTTATGTCCCCTTAGCATAATACATGTTTATTCAAAGGCAACTCAATCTGATAAATGAGAGTTATTCAATTTTATACCTAAAATTTATCTCAATAATTTTATTGGCTACATTACTAAATATACAAAAGTATCTTGCTTACTCATTAGAATATCTTAATTTTATGAAAACCAATAAAAGTCGGATAAAAAAAAACCGAGGGACACATTTAAACATAAATCCATGCATGTATAATTACGACATAGATTAAGCCCTAGTCTTACATAACATCCACCATCAAAAGTAACTAATTATGAAATCATGGATGACTAGCTATTTTATAAATATTTGATAATTTTTAAATGCTCCAAAAATTGGGTACTACGTTTTTTAGGGGAAATTTCGATTTAGTCCGTTTATATACGTGACCGCTTCAGTTTGGTCCATCAAAAATCTAGGATGTTCAGTTTGGTCAATAATTATTTGAAAATGTTAATTTGACCCAACTAACTTTCTATACATGTTACTTTTTTTTCTCTCTATTTTTCTCTGCTAATTTCTCTCTCTTATTAACATAAACAAAAAAAAAAAAACTTAAAAATTAAATATCTAACAACATATAAGTCAACCATTAATAAATTTTATATATTCGGAAAGGTCTCGATGAGATCTACGTAACGAGTACCCATTATACTATATTTTAAAACTTTATTTTTTTCGGTATAATGGTAGTTCATATCCAAGAATGAACACTATTTTTAGAGTATGGTAGTTCATTCTAGTTCTACCAGTTCATTTTGTAAAATGTATTCGTATATGATAGTTAATTCTAGCAGTTTATTTTGTAGAATGAACTCGGAATAGTAGTTCATTTTGAAGAACGAAGTCATAATGGTAGTTGATATTGCAGAATGCACTCGTGATAGGTGTTTATATTTTAGAATGAATTCATAATGGTAGTTCATATTGTAGGAATGGTAATTTATTTTGTAAAATGAACTCATAGTAGGTGTTGATTATGATAGTTCATATTGTAGAATGAACTCCTAAATAGTAGGTCATTTTGTAGAATGAACTCGTAATAGTAGTTCATTTGTAGAATGAACTCGTATGTTAGTTCATCTTAGGAGTTCCATTTTTTACCCAATTTTTTATTACTAAAATAAAAAATTAAAAGATACAATAAAAATATTAAAATAAATAAATAAACAAATAAAATCAAAAAAACGTAGTAACGAAGTTATTTAGACCCGTTATAACTATTTTCACGCATGTTAAAACCGTTAGGTAGGAAACTCAGATTATAATTTATTTATTTATTTTATTTTATTATTAGGAAAAGGTTAAAAAACACATTTTTTTTAAACAAAATATATTTTATCCAAAACGTATCTACATTTATCAAAACACGTTATAACGGTCACAATCATAAACCATGATCCGATTTATAACCTGTGTTTCAAACCTTGTTCGTATTTCATCCTTATCTTCTAAAACTTAATTGCATATAAACATTAATTACCAACTCTACATTGTGGATAAAGTATAAAAAAGAAGATAGACATTCAACAACAATTTCAAGATTTGGTAATCGTTGTATTGAGATCTGTATCAAAACAAAAAAGATATATTCATAATATATATATATATAGGGATATAGGTTTAAAAAAAAAGGACATTTATATTTGGACGAGCGGCTTGTTGTCCACCTTGTCTCCAACCCCTACGTAGGAGGTAGCTAGATACGAACGCTAGTCAAATTTTCCCATTACACGTGTAGTATATTTAACACGGTTCATTGACCATTGCTTGTCATGTATTAGTGTTGGTCGATCTCACTGAATATCAACATTCATTTGTAGTTTAATGTTAAAAAAACATTCTCCTAAATAATGTTTAATAGAGATTTGTTGATACCAGTGCATAACAATAATAAAGTTATTTGTTGATGATATGAATAATTTGAATTTAAAATTTGTTAGCATTAAATTTTTATCGATTAAAAAAAATATTTAATAAAAGTGTATATCTAATTTATATTTTTAAATATCGTTTTATAAAGTATTTGTCAGTTGCCACCTTTGTATATGTATCGAAATTAATATTCTGAGATTCAATCCAAACCGGTCGGTCGGACTGGTAAATCGGTGATCCAACCACTTTTTTGGATTGAGTCATCATTGATCTAATATTTTTTTTAAAATATTTTTTTTAAAATATTTTTTTTCTTATAAGACGAATGTTTTTCTTATAAGACGGATGACCTGGCCGGTCCGACCAGTGAACCAGATGATCCAATATGATCCAAATTGGTTCAACCTATTAACATCTAAATGTTCATAAAAAATTTCATATAGAAAAAATCGAATTTGTGACCTATTAAGCCAAATCTAAAATTGTTAACCACTTTACAAACTTATGTTACATTTTTTTATAAAATATTTATACATTTACTAAGTACAAAACTTATTTATGGGTAAATATTTTTAACTCTATTTTTTATTAGTTATATATTTATAATTTTTTATATATTTGATCCAGGGTTAAAAGTGAAACCACTCGTTGATTAATTTTTTCCGGTTCGATAACCAGTCCGGTTCTCACAACATTGATTCAGATGTGTGTTTTTCTCGTTCACATGCAAGAAATCAACAACCATACTAATGCCAAAATATGCATTAATGGAAACTATTCCTCTCGTTCTAGACTCCAAATATTACTATCTTAATCGGTTGTCATGGCTCCCATGAAGTAGACACACCATCAAATATCAAAAAACCACGTATATTCTTTTTTCTCCTATGCGTATGAATCAGTGCTAGCCAGCTATTGCTTAACTTGTCTTTCTTGATTTCAACCATGATCTTTCCCCTAACGAACCACAATTATATAAATTAACATATATAAGTATAGGACAATATATTCTAATGATCTATAGTTTTAGGTCCCAAACACAATGCTAAAATTACATAAGCATATATCAGAACTTGCCCGTCCAATCCAATCGAGGACTTCCTCATCATCATATGTTATGTCCCCTCATTCCTTGAGTCTCTGTTGATCATAATCAATATACAGCTAGTTCATATCATCCAAAGAGAATCCAAGAATTTATATTTTTTTCCATCAAAAACTGTACATGTTGAATGTATCTCTCTATATATCTATCTATAAGCTAGCTAGCTAGCTAGCTAAGCTAGCTAGCTATATTGCAAGGTAGTTCGATACAGAGAACCTTCATCATATATTGAACTCAACCCCGAACTCTAACAAAACAGAATATGTCGGGGCACGCCGCGCCTCCGCCCGGGACTCAAAGTCTTTGCGAATAAATCACTGGAGACAGACAGTTCAAGATATTAAGATCAACCGAGACAACATGATCCTGTTAGCTAGTTTAGAGTAAAGAGAGAGTGACTGAGATAATATAAAGGAAAACAAAAGGAATAGATTAATGAATGGGGTATGGGCGGTAGCATGGGCAACTGGTAAATATCAGTGGGTGTGTCGTTACCTTGTCTAGGTCTAGCATGTCCACTACCAATAATTTTGCAGGCTAATATACACAATCAGGCACGATAGGAAGCTCAGTGATACAACAATCTTCACTGATAGATACCGACATATCGTCTTATCGATTCGGTAATTTTTTAAGGGTTTTACAAATTCATCGAGGTCCATATCTCATTTATGTATCCACCCCTTTGTACATGCATGCATCTAGAGACTCGACTCCTCTGGAACAAAGCTAGCCACATGGACTGGATTGTTGATAATTTACGACGACTACGTACTGTTACCACCGTACCTCATGCTGATACTTTGTTTCATCAGACAAAAATCGGTTCTTCAAGAATATCATGATACGTGCGCCCCCTTGTTGTTTTACGTACTTCACGGTGATCCGCAGATGGTGATCCGTCAAACCCCGTACATCAGACAACTATATATCACCTGTGGTCCCATATTGATTCTCTATTCGGAGAGTCCTTGCTTATGGGCCATGAGTGTTTGATCTTGCGTAGCAGTAGTGTATGCGTGATGGATTGATGTGGTGAATGCAAAATGTGGACATAAATCTTCCGTATGATTCGGGATTTGTTACCTTATCCATGTGCTTATGTTCATCAGATCTTTTGCTCTAACTAATAAGTTACTCTCCAAAGCATAGGGGGTTCAGAATTTCAAAGCTCGATCGGAATTAGTAATTGCTGAATTAAACTAGTCAAGTGACCGACTGTAGCAGCTGGGTAAAACATTCATTATAGGCGTTGGAGCGCATTTTTTGCTGAGATGTTAATAATAAAAGGGATTACTTAAATAAATCATCTGCTGCAAAATTGTTTCGCTATAGGGAGATTGTTTCCTCGTAGTTGTTACAGTTAGGCCATTGGGAAAACCAATTTCACCATAGATTGGTAATAGCTTGTCCTATGAATGATATTGGGCTTGGGTTATTTTGGGGAAATTGGGCTTAGGTCCAAGCAAAAATTAATGTATCCATTTTAATTTAAAATTCTTTAAATGATGTGCAATTACACGAATATCCTTCAAAAACTCATCGTGGCTTTCCAATCTCTTGTACTGCATCCACCAACAACTACCTATGAGGGGGCTAAACCAGGCTCAAGCTCGGATTAACCCCACTAATCCACCAACTAAATTTATACCCAACGTGTTGGCCTTTTTATGGAGGTAAACTTAACTGTAATGATGATAATACTGGAAAGACTGCTCATCCAGATCGCATCGAAGGAATGGAAATGGATGATAATGAGAATCATGTGACAAGCATAAAAGAGTTTACTCATATGAATCAAGCGATCCCTATAACCTTGGTAATCTTTCATATCAAAACTCATTTAATTTTTATCTTAAATTCCTATCATTTTTTCCCTCTAATATTTCTTACTTTAATTATTCTCTCTCAGTTTCATCTTTCCGGAAAAAAGATTTAATTTCATTATGAAAGTTCTAAGATGGAATTGTCAAGGTTTTGCTGAAAAGGACACTAGAGACCACCTTAGATACCTCAATAATTTGTATGCCCCTGACATCATCTTCATCTCTGAAACAAAAATAAATGACAATAGAATAGAAAAGAAAAACTTACCAAATTTCTCCATCTCCCTAATTGCTCTTATGTCCCATCCATTGGGCTTGCCGGAGGTATCATATTTTTATGGAAAGATGGTTTTGAAATGAAGATCCTTAATTCCTCTCCTAATATGTTTCCTTTCCAGGTTAAGAATGATCATGGCAGGGGAGATTGGTTTTTGTCCTGTATCTATGACACTTCTTATAGAAATGAGAAAGTTGCTCAATGGAATTATATAAAGGAACTTAGTACTTATGTCAATATACCTTGGGTTGTCATAGGTGATCTCATATCACTCTTGACTCTAATGAGAGACTTAATCAGGTTGTAGGTACTAATACCCCTTATGCCATTATTAATATGGTTAATGAGTCAGATCTATCTGACCTGGATTTCAGTGGAAACCCCTACATTTGGACCGGAAAAATATTCATGGGACTGGTAGGATAAAATCCAGACTAGATAGGGATTTAGTTAATCGCTTGTGGAATCTATCTTTTCCCGAGTCAACTCTTCATCATTTCCATCAAAATGGTTCAGACCATACTCCTATTATGTTAACCCTCTATAATAATGTTGCAGGTAGAAATTGGAATGCTTATCTGGATATGCAGCTTATATTTTTGATAATAAACTCACTAATACTAGAAACAGTTGTCCATTTGGAGCGAAACTGTTTTTGGTCATATCTAGAACACCATCTCTTCTCTCAAAAATTATCTACATCAATTACAATATGAGGTTGGCAATAATTACAATGAGGTTCTGAAAATTGAAGCTGATATAAAAAGTGGAATGAGTTAGAAACAAGATATTGGAAGCAGAAGGCTGGTAATCATTTCTTCTAAAGCTATGACAGAAACACAAAGTATTTCCATATAAAAGCTAACAGGAGGAAAACAAGGAACATAATTGATTCCCTTTTAGCACCATATGGCACTTGGTGTCAAAACAGAGAGAGTCTTGAGAATCTTCTAAGGAATCCTTTTCTAAAATATCAGTACTACTTTTGGGCCTGCTGACATCACTGAATTTTTAAGTCATATTCCTACAATCATCACATTTGAGGAGAATGAACAACTTACTAGAATTCCAGATGAAGAAGAAACCCAAAATGTTATCAAGTCCATGGAAGATTGGACCTCACCAGGACCGGATGGTTTTCCATTGGGTTTTTACCAAACTCAATGGCAAACAATCAAATCAGATGTGTGCAAAATGGTTCAGAGTTTCTTCCAAACATGAGATTTACTTAAAAAACTAAACATGACGAAATTTAGTCTTATCTCTAAGTATAAAACTCCCCACAAACCGGAAGATTACAGGCCTACAACTTTCTACAACACTTCCTATTAGCTGATTTCCAAGATTTACAAAGAAGAATGAAGTCTCACATTGAAAGGTTAATATCCCTTATGCAAGATGCATCTGTACCTGATAGGCTTATATCGGAAAATATCACAATGGTTCAGCAAATTGTGACGCTATGAAGAGAACAGAAGCCAAAGAAGGAATTCTCGCCTTGAAAATGGATATGTCCAAGGAATTTGATAGATTGGAATTTTCATTCTTGCTGGAAATCATGAAGAAATTTCGGTTTTGCAATAAATAGTGTCATCTCATCCACCAATGTATCAGCACTACACAAGTAGAGGTAATGCTAAATGGATCTCCGTGTCAACCCTTTAAGACAAGTAGAGGGATAAGACAGGGTGGTCCATTATCTCCTTATATATTTATTCTGTCCATGGAGTCTTTCTCTAGAAAATTGACTTTCTGTGAAGATACTAAGTAGTTGATAGGCGTAAAAATTGCTAAAAATGCTCCCATAATCAATCATCTGCTCTTTGCAGATGATTGTTTATTTTTTTTGCAAGGCTAATAAATCTCAAACCATGAAACTGTTGGAGGTGATTGCAGAATTCAGTGCTTGCTTAGGGAGGATGATCAGTTTCAGCAAGTCCTCGGTATATTTCAGCAAAAAAATGAACCCAGTTGTGCATAACGAACTGGTTGGAATTCTTAAAGTAAGCTAGATGAATCTAAAGGAGAAATACTTAGGACTGCTTTTCTTCATTGGAAGAAATAAGAAAATTCCTTTTTGTAGTATAGTGGACAAGATAAAGACAAAACTTGATATTTGGAAGACGATAAACTTATCAGAAACAGGAAGGAATATAATGGTAAAGAATGTTTTCAACTTCATCCAAGTCCATCACATGACCTCTTTCAAACTGCCAGATGCTACTATCTCCAGTATAAACTCTGCCCAATCTAGCTTATGGAAAAGAAAGAAGAATAACAAAGGTTTGCGCATCTCGTTTCCTTGAATAATCTTTGCAGACACAAGCATGATGGAGGATTAGGATTCAGAGATATGCATCTGTTCAATAGATCTTTCCTTGCAAAATCTGCTTAGAGGATGTGTACTAGAACTGATGATGTATGGGTTAAAGCTCTAGGAGACAAATACTTCAGTAATGGAGATGTTTTCAATATTGAAGAAAAACAAGACTCTTCAAGGAGTTGGAAAAGCATTAATTCTGAGTGGAAGTTTGTGGAAGCTAACAGCTGCTGGCATTTGGGAAATGAAGAAAGAATTCAGACTTGGTTTGATAGATGGATCTCTGAATTACAATAACATCCTACTTCTATTCTGAACCCTAGCATCTCTTATCAATTCTCTCATGTAAAATATCTTTTCAATTCTTCTGGTACTGGTTGGGATCTACATCTCTTGCATCAACTTTTCTCACCTGAAGTGGTAAATCTCATCAATAAAATCTCCATATACCTTAATTACAATGATAGGTTAGTCTGGAACCTGGAGAAGAATGTGATTTTTTCTGTTAAGTCTACCTATAAGAAAATGTATGAGGACAAATACAGGTATGCTCCTATAGAACCTTATATAAGTAAAATTTGGATCAAACTTTGGAGGTTACCAGCTTTGCCTAGAGTCCAGCATTTCTTATGGAAGTATCTTACTAATACTCTAGCTATTAGAGACAGGATTTCTAAAGCTACCAGTGGTTTAGAAGCAAATTGTCATATATATTGTAATACAACTGAAACTGCTACTTATATCATAATGCACTAAGATTTTGCAATGGTTGCATGGTTATCCTTAACTGGGAGGAATGTTGCTAGTCCTAGTAATCTTAATAACTGGATTATGGATTGGTTCAATGAAGGTATAAATGGGCACATAACAGATGACGAGATTGCTAATAGAGCCACCCTTGCGTGGAGTTTATGGAGAGATGTGAGGTGGTATTCCAGCAAAAAGCTATAAACATCCATGACTTTATTGCTAGAACCAAAATTATTTTAAAATATCGAGCTCAAGCTGTTGATAATACAATCTCTATCACTCCTTCTAATAGGGATAACAGGATAAGTAGGCAAAATCTAAACTGGACCCCTCATGTTGCAGATTTTCTTCTATTAACTGTGATGGATCTTATCATGAATTTTCCAAGTCTGTTGGCATATGACTAATAATCCGTAATTTTGCAGGTAAACTAAAAGCAGCAAAGTGCTCACACATCAAGGAGTAAATACGGAACATGATGAGTGTCTAGATTTGGGAGCAGCAGTCCAGTGGGCCAAAATCCTTAACCTGGTCTACCTAAATTTTGAGTTAGACTCTTAACTGATAGTCGATGCATTCATGAAAGGAAGTGTCAACACAACATGGAAAATCCAACATCACATTGATGATATTATTTTTGTTGTTAAACATTATACTTCTTGGAAATGCTATTATTTTCCAAAGGAGAAAAATAAAGTAGCGGATATTCTATCCAAAGTAGATAGAGTAGAAAAACTTACGAGATAATGGAATTATTCTATGCCAAATTGTATTATCAGTCAAGTAATGGCTGAACAAAACAATGTATCTAGTTATTTCATTTAATCTATAACTATCTTTTATCGGGAAAAAAAAGGTAAGGTATGAGCTAGATATAATGTTTTAGCCCGGGTAAGAATCATATTTTCAGCCCTCCTAGATCTGTTTCCAAGGACTACCTCTACATTTAGTTTTAACTGGCCTAGATACATTTGAGCTTAACTGGTTCATGTGTGATTGCCATAAGATAAAATATACACTCTAGATGGTTACAAAGGAAAAGTTTTATTTACCCGTGTTTGCTTGCATCAGATAATGATAAAACATATTCATTCTTTGGATGCCAAGTTGATATTGAACTGTAGAAAAGATGATAACCAATGATCAATTATTAAGTGCCATTTTACCCAATATATTTATTATATGCACATTGTTGTGCTAAAACCCACGTAAGCGTTTATTTGCACAACTGAAATAGTATTCCAATATTGTCAAGAACAAAATTACACATACATAAGAAAAAAAGTATTTACCAAGGTTGATTCCTTGGGAAGAAATTAGTGATTTTATATATTATCGTATATGATAAATTAAAGCAATATACAAAGCTCTTAGTAAAGAAGAAGAGATTTCTGGTGTATCTAACTAGGTTCTCTCAAAGCTATTTTCACCCATCAATAAGCCTGGATACATATCTTAACAAGGATTACTTTTCTTACAAGTATATGGTTTTCTAACTTAGCTTTAAGATATATATACCTCTTAAGTTGTTATATTAAGGAACAAGTAATGGTTTCCTATACTACCTAAGTTTCCTAACTTAGTCCTTGACCGACCTATCCTATAATTCTCCATCATGGATTCATGTATGAGATAATCAATAGTTAAATCGCCTCCATCTTCCAACGTCGATTGTACCATCACAGGATGCCTACGTGTCCTTTGCAAGGAATCAAACCCGATTGTAGTTCACTGAAATGATCTTGCTAAAAGGCCACCAGGTTCCTAAGAACCCCTACCCAAAAGGGTCTCTTACCAAACATGAAATATGTCGGTCAATTTCGAGCAATGACGAAATTTGACCCTAAATAGCTACTTTAGTCAACATATCAGCTGGATTGTCTTTGTATCGATATTTATAACTTGAATGTCTTATTCTTCAATAATTTCTCTGACAAAGTGAAATCGTACATTTATATGTTTGATTCTCGCACGATACACTTGATTCTTAGCCAAGTAAATTACACTAAGATTATCACAATGCACATGCAGCTGTTCCTGCACAATACCCAAGTCATCTAGCAAACCCTGTAACCATATAACCTTTCTAAATGTCTTTTTCACTGACACATGCTCAGTTTCAGTAATTGACAGAGCCACAGTAGACTGCAAAATTGATCTCCAACTAACTGGTGCCTCTTCTACAATAAATACATACCCGATAGTTAAGTTTTTTTTTTTGACTTGAGTTTGTTCCCAGCATTTGGGTAACTCTCTTTTTTGCTCTTTTTTGTTTTTCTTTTTCCCTAGCTATTTTGGTAGCTATTCTTGTAAGCTTTTGAATTATTTTTTTTTTAATAAAATTCTTATAGATTGAGCAAAAAAAAAAACCTATAGTTGAACGTCTCTAGTCCAAATCACCAGCATAGTTCGAATCTACATACCAAATACACAATTGATTGTTATTTCATTCCTTCACAAACTCAAAGCCAACATCAATTGTACCATAAAGAAACCTCCAAATTTATTTCACAGTTTGCAAATGTCCCTTACCAGGATAATTAATATATTGGTTAACCACACTTATTGCATGTAAAATGTCTGTCCTTGCACATACCATTGAATACATCAAGCTACCAACAATCTCATCATATAAGATTTTGTCAATATACTTACGCTCTTCTTCAGAAGAGGGAGACATACCAGAATTTAACTTAAAATGAGGAGCAACATGAGTACTTGCATATTTAGTTCCCTTATAGGTACCAAACTTCTATAACACTTCTTAAAATATTCATTCCGAGATAAACAAACTTTACCCTTCTCTCTATTACGTTGAATTTCCATACCAAGAATCTTTCCTAGCTTCTCCCAGATCTTCCATCTCAAACTCAGATGACAATTTGTGCTTCAAATTTTAAATCTCTTTCTTGTTATTCAATGTTATCAGTATATCATCGGCATACAAGAGCAAGTATATGAAAGACCCATCACGAAGTTTCTTAAAGTATACACAATGGTCATAGTGACTTCTTATGTATGTATGGCTAATTTCATAAACAAATCAAACCTCTTGTACCACTATCTTAGAGACTGCTTTAACCCATACAACAATCTCTTCAGTTCACATACACAATCTTCTTTTTCAGCAACTTTGAACCCACTGAGACATATAGATATTCTCTTCTAGATCACCATATAAAAATAACGTCTTTACATCTAGATAAAATAGGTCTAATCATATTGTGCTGCCAAAGCCAATAGAATATGGATTGATGAGTGTTTTACAACTGAAGAGAACACCTCATTATAGTCATTCTATAGGAACCGCTACGGTCATCCAACAATAACTTCCCAGGAGGTCGCCCATATTAGGATTACTTTTGCCCAGGCACGCTTAACTGCAGAGTTTTTTACCAACTCTGGAGCCAATTATGCTAAAAAGGCCTCAGTATTAGGAAAGGAAAAACCATTACTCATATTTCATTCGGTGAACCCTACCTGCCAAATTGGGGTATTACAATACCACCACCTTATAATGGAGTCGTCCTCGGCTACTGAATATATTTAATCCAAGATCTCCGACATTCCCTGCTACTCATGAGACCACTAATTGGCTCACCTCGTCCAGTGTACTCTCTCACCCTCGGCAGGTGACCGGTCGTCGGCTCTGATACCATTTGTAATGACCCGAGTCTCCACCGATATTGTCCCCACTTAGCCAATACGGTCATCCGACAGTGTGGGGTTTTCTACGGACACTGATGCGGTCATCTAGAAGCAACTTCCTAGCAGGTCACCTATCCCAGGATTACTCCCGCCCGAGCACGCTTAACTGCAGAGCTTTTTGCCAACTTTGGATCCAATTATGTTGAAAAGGCCTAGGTGTTAGGAAAGGACAAACTATTGCTCATATTCCATTCGAAGAACCCTACCTGCAAAATTAGGGTATTACATTATGCATAACCTTTCGCAACCAATCTTTCTTGGTAGCGTACTTGATTCACCTGAGATTATTCTTTCTTATCATATACCCACTTGAACCTTATGGCCTTCTTCATGTTTGGAGGCTTCATAAAAATTCATCTGCCATTCTTGTTAAAAGACTCCATATTATCCTACATTGCACCTTCTCATTCTTTACATTCTGCAGTGCGTATATCTTCTAAATATGAAGTAGTACCATGTTCAACAACTGGTAATGCATAGGCTACAAAATTATCCATCCAACTAGGTTTTCTAGTTAGCCTTCTCGGTTTGCTGGTTTCCATGGTCATAGCTTTTGTATCTTCTACTAACTATTGTTCCTCTCCATCAACAACGTTATTATTATTTGGAACTTTGGTAGCTACTTATTTTGTGGACCCTATGTCTTCAGAATTATTCTCAAAAAATACAGACTTAGCTGGAAGTGGTAGTGCTACATCAATCTCCACCTGCTTTGATATCAATTGTGCACCAAGCTTGCAGAAGCGTTTATTTGCACAACTACAATAGTACTATAATATTGTCAAGAACACAATCACTCATACATAAAAGAACAAGTATTAATTTAACGAGGTTGAATCCTCATGAACGAATAAGTTATTTTGTATATTTTTGTATATGAGAAAGTAATATGCAAAGATCTTAGAAGAGAAAAAGATATTTCTGGTGTATCTAACTAGATTCTATAAAGGGTTATTTATACACATCAATAAGCCTGGATACATAACTTAACAAAGATTACTTTCCCTACAAATATAGAGTTTCCTAACTTAATTGTAAGAGACATACCTCTTAAGCTAAAATAACAAGTAATTCTTTCCTAAAACCAACTAAATTTCCTAACTTAGTCCTTGATAGACCTACCTACACATATAGAGATAACCCAACCTACATGTAGTTTCAAAAAGGTTTAATTCAATCAAAATTCATATAACTTCCAAAAAAAATTCTATTTTGATCACTAAAATTCATATGACTTAATTTCATGAATCCCGTTCCCTTTTAAAGTTAAAAAATGTAACTGCCCATGCATGGTGTAGATTATCTTTCACTAACCTGGCTAAATTCTCATAAATTGAAGACTATTTAGGCCAAGTCATATGCACCCATATCAAATGGGTTAGTTTGTCCATCCAGGTAGCTGGACAAACATGGTGCGCCACAATGGGAAAAGCAATAAGCGGCTAGCTTGTCGCTCGACAAAGAGCAAGCCGCTAACGACTACTTTCAGGCAACGGCTGTATTCAGGAAAAAACGGTCAAATTTCCTTCTTCTATATATATATCCCAACAATTTCTTTCAACTCACACCATTCTTTACCTATTTCTAAAATTAATTCACATTTTTCTTAAACTATCTAACTTTTAACTCTCAGTCGCTTGATTATTCTGATGATGAAGCTAAAATTATTATGGATCGGTTTAACACACAGCAAGAAACTTATGTTCTGATTTTGCAACAAATGGAAGTTGAGTATGATGAAGACAGAGAACTTACTAACCTTATGATAGCATCAAAATCATCGGGGCAGATACCAAGAGCTCCTGAGCCAAAAGAAGTATTCACTAGAAGATATTCGTATCGTGATCTGGAAGAGTGACACCTGAAGCTGATGCACAATTATTCAATGTTGGTTGCGTGTTCTCTGACCAAGATTTCCAACGTCGATTCCGCATGTTCCGACACTTGACAGTAATGATTATTGAAGATCTTTATCTAGTATGCCCTGAATTTAATTATCAATTTGATGCATTGAATATTAGAGGTCATAGTCTAAAACAAAAGGTTACCTCGTCCCTAAGGAATCTAGGTTACGGTCGTCCAACGGATGCTAACGATGAGTATATTCGTATGGAAAAAAAAAACTTCATACAAGTATCTTTCATTGTTTTACGAAGTAATGATTAATCATTTTGGTCCAACGTGTTTAAGAAAACCAACAAATGGAGATGTTCTTCATATATTAAAACAAAACCAGGATATGTGTTTTCCAGGAATGCTAGGGAGTCTTGACTGCATGCATTGGGTGTGGCAAGGATGTCCTATGTATTGGCAAGGTTAATATAATGATCATTACCCAAAATCAACTGTTATTTTGGAATTTGTCGCTTCTTATGATTGATGGATATGGTATGCTTTTTTTGGTCTCCCGGGTTCACAAAATGACATAAATGTTCTGCACAAGTCGCCTCTGTTTGAAGACCTCAAGTATAGAATTTACCCTGATGTAAGGTTTAATATCAATGGCCACCAATACACTCATAGGTATTATCTAACGGATGGAATCTATCCTAGATGGTCTACCTTAGTTCAAGCGTACCGGCATCCCCCCCCCCCCCCCAAGCGATGCTGGTCGCTCAATTAGGTATTTCAACACGAATAAAATGGCTTTGAGAAAGGATGTGGAATGGACTTTTGGAATTCTTAAGCGGAAGTTCGCTAGTTTGTCGACCCTACACTCAAAAAAATATTGGTTGTGAAGGAACAGTTTTTTGAACGTATTCTTCAACGATTCATTTAGAATTTTTTATTTTTAAATTTTTGTGAGAATTACGAACACATCTAATTTTTCTAAGTTTTGAGTGACGTATGTAAAAATTTTAACAAAAATTTTAATTTGAAACGATTTTTGTAGAAAAGTTATGTCGACCGACATTTTATTTATTATAATATTAATTCCAATTCGACCCTCCCGTAAATAACCTAACAAATAACCTATAAATCAAAATTTTACAAATTTTATGTCGTTCAATAACTTTCAAAGAAATTTATTGCATCAGGAAGTCCAAGTCAAAATCTCGTACAAATGCCAGAATTCGCTGGAAATATAAACCTTCGAGCAGAAGCCTGATATCCTATGACTTGTTTACTTAAAAACAAATTCTTTAACTTCTGATTGCAGAATCTTTGTGCAATTTTCTATAGTCTTAAGCCAATTTTTTTCTTAGCCATGATTTCATCAGTTATAGAAAAGCTAATTCATGTTACACTGGAAGAAATCAGAATAATACATGTGTTTGATGCAAATAAAGAAATGAAGAAGCTGGAACAAGTGCTGAAAAAAATTCAACCTATTCTGCAATAAGACTATGCCTACGTGCATCATTCTGCATAACATGGTCATCCAAGAAACCCACGTGATAAGAATTGGACTAACCACCCTGATGAAGATTTGAGACTTCAGGTTATGCCAATGCATGGGGTATCTGCAAGGAACTATAATCAAATGGAAAATCACATTCAAGACGCAAATTTGTACACAGGTTAAGACAAGATTTGAATGCGAATATTTGGGACGAGTATGACAGAGCGGGCGGCTGTATGTGAAGTTTAATTTGATTTGTTGTTTTAAGTTTTTAGTTTATGTACTATCTTTTCCTTTGAAGTAATTTATTACAAGTTTTATTTTCTGAGTAATATTTACTTTAATGATGTGGATGGAGTGCAACGACTCTTTTTTTAAACCGTTGACAGTAGGATGACGTGGAGTTGCAACGACTATTTTTGTAACCGTTGGAAAAAATATAGTCGTTGCCCTCCCAAAGATAAATCACACCTCCCACAAAAATTTTACATACTCTCTCTCTCTCTCTCAATCTAATCTCATATCCTCTAACATCACTCTAATATCCTGACATATAGCTCAGGTTAAGTTCACTCAGGAAGAAGATTTATCACTTTGCAGAGAACTATGTAGTGTGCTATCCGTCTAGAGGTGCAGAACGACGATAAAATGGTATTTCTAGCTATAGTTATTGGACAAGAATTCATGAAACTTTTGCGCTGACACCGGTAACGCTTATAACCGTAATATATCTCAAGTGTTTGTAAGATTTTAAAAATAAAGCGATATCGACTTAAGGGGGAAACTGGCAATCGGATTGGTGCGAGAGCTTTCAGAGAATGGCGAAGATGGAAAGGAAATAATTTCAAATACGAAGCTTGTTTCCACATCCTTAAGGAGTTACCCATTACCCGTACCAATTATTAATTTGTATGCACTGTTAAGTTGTTTGCATTATTTCCACTTCCTTTATGTAATGTGTATTTCGATTAATGAAAAAAAGTAACTTCACTGAAAAATTAATTATTTTATTTCAAATAATAACTAAAAATTACATCTTAATAATAACGATTAAAAAAAATACATCTTAATTAAACTAACTGACTAACTATTATATTAATCAATGACTTGAATCTCAGTATTATCTTCATAATCGTCTTCATCATCTTCTGCTTCCTCAAATGGGATCTGAGGTTGATTTTGTTTTTCTAATGCCTTCATTTTTAACTTGTTACATTCCAGTTGCCATAAATTTTTTTGATCCTCATTCATTAATGAGGTGTCCATAGAAAGAATCTTATTCTTATCATACTGGCTAACAAAGTGCTCTTGAGAAAGACGGCTTTTTTTCAACTCCCTATTCGTGACCTTCCGGCCATCGGATCTCTGTTTCTCAGTAGTCCGTTGGTAAGTTATAAACTCGGTCATATTAAAAAATTTAGACCCTCCTCCTTCTTGGGCTAATTTTCTAGCTTGTTTTGTTGTTGTTCTTCCTAAACCTTTTCGTTTCTCGGTAATAGCTGCATTGAACTCAAAATTAGAGAGTGGTAGTGGGTTAGTCGGTAAAGAAAGTGGTGAACCGGGACTTGAAATTTGTGTAGAGGAACCACCAACGGCGTATGTTAACCTTATAGAAACTTGACGCATATTTTCTAAAGTTGCATAATTAAATTTAGGAAAATCTTTTACGATATCATAACACCCTTCAAGTTCAAATGGTCCACCATTTTTTAGGTGTCATTCCCTCCGAAATATTATTTTTTCATATTCGTTGGTGATTCACCACTAGGTGGTGGATTACGAGCACATTGTTGGACATGAGCAACATAGAGATTTAATTTTTTTTACTCATTTTAGTGAAGCGAGTACACAAAGATTCACGTGAATTGACGTTCATGGTTTCCTCTTTAAACTCTAAAAGTATTTTTTTCCACAAGTTGGGGCTTGTTTAAGAAAAACCATTGATGTTATCTAGTGTGCAACGGATATAATTTCTGCAAAGGCTTTCATCTTCGGAAATTGTAAAACTTGCACCACGAAATTTTCTAGCAGGAGAAGCCATTTTGCAGAAAAAAATTGAGAGAGTTTTATTTTAGATTAAAATGAGGAGAGTTTTGATTTAGATTAACACAAATGTGTGTGAGAGATTGAGGTGTAGAGAAGGTGTGAGTTGAATTTTGTTTGAAATTGGGTATTTATAGGAGTTCCAGCCAGGACCGTTGGATGAGATAAGCGATAAGCGACATAGTCTTCGCCGAGCGACAAACACTTGGCCGCCAACGACAAAGAGTAAGTGGCTCAACTTAGAATATACCACGCAGGCATCTGCTCAATCTTGAGCGTTTGAGAGGTCAATTTGATCATTTGCTAGGTCCTTAGTGGCTGCTTTTGATCAAATTTGATGTTTTGAGAGGTGCATTAGACTTGGCCTTAATAAACTAATATAAGGTTTTGAAATAATTTTAAAAATCCCTTATCTAACAATATTAGTTTTAATATTTATTATTTATTAATATTATTATTATTTAAGTTTTTTTTCTTTTATAATTTTCTTTTACTTACTTTTTTTGTTTTTATTTATAACTTTGTTTTAAAAAAAAAATCTTAATTTTTCTTTTACTTTTTAGTGATTTACCTATCGATTGTATGTGACGAAAGAACATGAACCAAAATCGGCAGATAGAACGAAGAACATCTGCGAATCTTGTATCAATATGATTCTTAATTTTTTTATATTAATTAAAATCGTTAGGGTGGAAGCATTTTATCTGTCGATTGTAAAAGTCTATGTCCGCCGATTGTATCCTATAAAAAATACCAGAAAAATAAGTTAGTAAATTAGAATCGGTAGTTATTTAGTGAATTATCTACCGATTGTGGATGTTGTTTTTCGTGATTGAAGAACATACACTAGAATCGGCTGATACGATGCAGAACATATGCTGATTCTAGTATGAATATGATTTTCATAGATTTATATAAACTAAAATCGACATGTGAGAATCTTTTTATATATTGTATCCTAAAAACATCCAAAGAAATGAGCATTTAGTTTAATAAAAATCATCTGATATGGTTGTCCAAATCCACCGATTTTGGGAACAATCGGCCATCGTGCAAGTTCAGTATCGGCCGATTGTTCATGAACCGAAATTTTTCTTAAGGTTTTTTTTCAAAAATTTTGGTTTTATAAGAAACTTGGTTTGATATATTTTTTCTATTTAACTTTTTGATCTGTTTCGAGATAAATAGGAATAAATTCAAAAGAAAAACAAAACAAAAAAATAAAAATAAAAATAATAATTAATTATGCTTCAAAAAATACAATTAAATAAATAATAAAAATAGATTTTGGTATTTGGGATAAGCATAGAAATATAATTCTAGTAAGTGAGGGTAATTTAATAGTTTCACCTGATTTAGACATCCTTTATCCGTTCTGAATACGATGTGGTCGGGCCATTTTATTTCAAGTACGTAGCCCTTTTTCATTTCTTGATACGTTAAAATTAAAACGAAATAACTTTTTCTTTATTTTTTTTAAATAGCGGACCATATTTTCCGGGATTTAGAAGAGGCTGTTTTTTAAAAAACAACTAACTAATTTATAATACATGTTGATAGATTAAAAAGGACCACATACTCTAAATATATATATGACCTGACCATATCGCAGCCATGGAACCCTTTTATCTCCTCGTCCAGTGGATGAAACTTTTTATAAACCTCAAATAGTTAAAATAAGCCTCAAATTACCCTGCTTTCGCTAACTCAATTCTTTGAACTTCAAGTTCAAAAGCATTTGCAATCATAAGGCTGATAATTTAATATACTTCAAATGTTGAACCAGAACGCTCATTAAAATAAAATGCAAGACAAAAGATAAATTGTAGTGTAACATGTAACTTTTCTTTTCATCATTTTATATACAATGCAATAATAGTATTTTCAAAATTGCTATCAATCTCTGTTGGCAAGTCCTTTAAAATTTGGATGCTAAGGATCGATCCGAAGAGCCAACAATAATGGCTGAAAACTGTTCTCACTAAATTTAGTGGGTAAAATTGTTGAGGAGGGCGACTCTAGTCTTTATCAGACGCTGATACATGCAAGCCACTCCTCCTCAATGGCTTCCATGCTAATCTCCAATCCCTTTAATCTTTTCTACGCCATTTGCATAACTATCCACCCGACCTCGCCATCTTTGCTCGAGACTTGCTAGCAGATTGCCTGAACAGACAAATCTGCACTTGAAACCTCATTACCATCCTCTTGAGTATCAGAACATACAATTTTCCCTTGTGCATCATTTTTGAGACCAAAGACCACCTACTAGAGCTTGGTTTTGAAGTTTGGGCAGAAATGAACAAAAATAGAGATTGAAAAATGGTGACACTAATGGGGCTAACTTCTCTTAGTAATCCAACTACAACTGAAAGATGTTGATCTTGGTCTAAGAGAGGAGAAGATGTATACTTGTCATTGATGATAACCCGCTTTAATGCACCATCCAAACACTTGTTGACATCCTTCTTCACCATCTTTCTCAAGCCAATATATGCCTTAACATTAGCTTCAATGCTCGACTCTCCACCGCTTTTCCTACGTAAGGCTGATTGAAGATCTTGTCCACCTTCTTTCATCATTAACAAGAACTACCTTGCAATTCCACAGACATCCAACAATCTCACCGACTCGTCAATCACTTTCTCGACTAATTTCTAGTGTCGATGATTAAGAAGTGATTGTTGTGTTAGAGGCAAGTTGATTAAATTATCAACGCAGTTATACAAGTCTATAAGACCAAGGGATAATTAAAAAAATACCTTAAGAATACATGCCCCGTCAGAAAAATGCCCCGTAAAAAAAAAGTTATGGGAAAATACTCCACCGTCTAATTTTCCATCCAAATAGTATTAAGTAGTCAAACTAGGCATACATGTGTGTTCACACATGCGGGACTTAAGATAAAATTACTCTTTCTTCATGATTATGCCATGTGGCATAGGTTACATGGTGGACGGCTACAGATGGGAAATGGTATTATTACCATATACCCACACCTTTTCAAGAAATGACTTTCGTGTCCTTGAATAGGATTTCGCCGCGTATCAGCATCAACGAATGAATGGCTTGTGATGTGAGACTGTGTAATTACCAATTCTGCCTGGATCTTAAGATCTCAAAATAAAGTAATATCCACTACAAGTTTTTCCTTGGTCTTTCTTTGCCTTTTGAAAAAGTTGTAGTTCCAAAGAGGATCAAGAAGAAATATGCAGCATCTACTTCAACTGCAGCTACAACTTCCTCTTCAAAAAGGACTGCAACCACTACTTCTTCTTTTGCGGCTGCTGGGACAAAGAAGAAAGCAAAGGGTGGTACTTTTAGAAATATCAATGTGAAGCAAAATTTCACTGCAGGTTCAGGTTCAGGTTCACATGTGAAAGTTAATTTTTAAACAATCATTTAACACTGCAGAGCCCTCTTCCAAAAGGCAAAGAAAGACCAAGGTTCCATATGATGTTTAATTGTGTCTCTTAAAAATCCAGGCAGAATTGTAGTGGATATTACTTTATTTTGAGATCCTAAAATCCAGGCAGAATTGGTAATTACACAGTCTCACATCACAAGTCGTTCATTCATTGATGCTGATACGCGGCGAAATCCTATTCAAGGAAAAGGAAGATATTTCTTGAAAAGGTGTGGGTATATGGTAATAATACCATTTCCCATTTATAGCCATCCACCATGTAACCTATGCCACACGACATGATCATGAAGAAAGGGTAATTTTATCTTAAGTCCCGCATGTGTGAACACACATGTATGCCTAGTTTGACTACTTAATACTATTTGGATGGAAAACTAGACGGTGGAGTATTTTCCCATAACTTTTTTTCTCGGGGCATTTTCCCGACGGAGTATGTATTTTTAGGGTATTTTCCCAATTATCTCATAGTTATATGCAACAATATCTGCCTCTTTTAAAGCATCCATATGCACCTAAACATTAAGTAATATAGATTAGTGGAAACAAAACACATCATAATACAAACAAAACTTCATAAATATCACACATTAAAAATAACCTTCCAATGAGACTTTTTGTAGGCCTTGGCAGCATTCCATGCTAGACTTGTTACCTTTGGACCCTTGAATCCCTTGGTCAAAAAATTCTTGTATAAGTGCTTGGAATATCAAAAAAATAATAAAGAAATATTAAGTTAGGAGGTAAAGATATGAAAAGTATTTAAGAATGATTTGAAGCCATTACCTAGAGCAGTATCTGTGATTTGCTTCTGGGAACAATTCTGCAACAGATTCTAGAAGTCCCTTTTGTCTATCGGATATAAATGTCAATCCATGTCAATTTATAATATTAGGCTTCAAATCTTTCAGAAAATTATACCAGTTTTCTTCACTCTCATTCCTGCAAATGCAAATTGCTAGTGGGAAAAGACAATTTTCACCATCCAAAGCAGTGGCTGCAAGTAACACACCACCAAATTTTCCAGTCAAGTGATAACCATCCACCCTATAACTGGCCTACAACCTTCATTAAAGCCTTGTGTTTGAGCATGGAAGGATATTGTGACACTGTTAAATTTATTTCCTTTCTTATATGTGGTGTAAGTGAAGTTGGCAATGCTCCATGGATTCAACTCTGTAACCACTTGACAAAGACTAGGAACAATTGAGTATGATTGTTCATAACTTCCATTTTGGTCTTGAAGCAGATGCACCTCCAAACAAAGATAGAAAACAGTTAAGAAAAAAAACTTATCAAAGAAATCAATAAAAGTGAACTACATACCCTTGCCTCACAAGCAACCCAATAAGGGATTTCTGTATTTAGGTCACTCCAAACTAAGTAGTCATGTATTTGCTTAGTCTTTGGAATCCCATCACAAGGTTTCAATGTCTTCTTCAAATGGTCAGCTACAAATCTAGAGTTGCACTTTGGATTTTTATTTGGGTCTCCACTACCAATACATGTGTGCTCCAAGTTGCATTTTCTGACTGTGAAAGTAGCCTCACCAAGTACTTGCCTTGCAAAAAATTCCCACATACAACCTTCACTTTGCTTGTTCTTGCACTCAGCATACACTCCAAAAGGCTCTGACTTCCTCAACTTATACACACTATGCTCCAACACTGCATACTCCCTTAAATGCCTTAAAAAAAAAAATTTATCTTCAAATGGCATTCCTTTACAAAATTCACCAGGAGAAGCTTCAGGGATATCTTCATTCTCCATTGTCAAATCATCTGGGTCCTTTACATATTGACCAAATTATTTCTGTCATGCCACTATAACTATTGGACCTCTCTTACCTTTAAGCCCATTATCTGTAGGCCCATCATTATCTGCAGGCACATCTTTATCTGCAGGCCCATCAACATATGCAGGCCCATGTTTATCTGCAGGCCCATCATCATCTGCAAACCAAAAGGACAATCTGTTAGCATTAGGATCAACAAAATTATGAATAAATGAAAAGAGAAAGTATAAACTTACCACCTTGGACATCTTCATTTCCAAGATGCCCTCTAAGCCATTCTGAATAACTTTTTTTGTTTCCTTCATCTTCACTTTCTACATAATGAAAATTTGGATCATCATCTGGATGACATTCATCCAAAGCTTCATTTGACAGATTCACTTGTACTTCCTCAATATAAACATCTTCAACAATACTAGCTTGTTAGATGCTTGTATCAAGAAGTCTTCATCATCCAAGTTAAGTTGAACACTAACATTTTTCTTTCCTTTACAGCTGCCTTCTTGATTATTAGCAACACTATCTTGGGTACTGAAAATCTCACTATCTCCATCAAAAGCTAGACTTTTCTTTCTTCTTGCATTTTCTTCTAATCTTGGACTCTTCCTAACTATCACCTTTTGTTTACAAACTTTTTTTTTCTTTAGTGAGAAAATTCCACTGATTTCTGTACCACTAACAGTTTGCCTACAACCTAAAACAGAAAGTCCTAGTGAAACATACACAACCTCATCTTCTACAACATTTCCCCACATATCAAAAAAGTCTAATTCACATATAATTTCATAATTATCCCATAAAATTATTGATGGTAGTATAACACCAATTCCCCTCAACCTAATCCTTACCATTTCTTTAAACTTATCAAAACAAATATCTTAACCAGCAACATCATCACAATAAAGTTTTCTACCCTCATGTCTTCTATTCACAACAGTTAAAAAAAATTCCTTTTCAAAATCCTAGTAGCATAAAAACATAACAAAAATCAGAAACCCTAATTACCCTTTTTAATCATGCTAACTTCAATAACAGATTCACGTAAACACAAGCATAACACCACATATTCAAATAAACGCAAGCATGCATAACATCTGGAGGAGCATGTATGCCACTAGAGAAGAATTTTTCATAGAAATGCCATCTACATTTATTTATGCATGCTTCACTAAAAACATAGCTAGCAAATTAAGGTTCTATGAAGATTCATGCTTTTGATATATTTAAATTTATTGCAATGTTTTCATTTACTAGTTCAGTATCAGATCTAACTAGGAAAAGGGACAACTTATTCTCATTGAAACATGAAACACTATTGTATAAAGAAAACAAGACAAATTATCAATTCTAACAACAATATCACCTCAAAGAATCAATGTTTCCATGTTAAACATAAAGACATAGCATATGACATTGTAAGAGTAACCTTGCCAAACTCATATGAGGCCAAAGCAACCACACTAGTATGCGCATAACCTTGCTAAACTTTCAAACATGAATTATAGACCAGATCCAACACAGGAAAACACACAACACCTAAACAAATATTCATTTTCAAAACCCTCCTAGCATAATAATATAACAAAAATCAGAAACCATTTCAATCTTGGATTCAAATAAAAATTCCATCAAAACAACTGAAACTAGAAATGGGTTTTAAAACTCATATTGTTTGTCGCGATGCATTGCTTGATCCCTTTCTTCTTCCTTCCTTTATCTTCAGTGAACCCTAATTTCAGAAAAAATGACAAATTTCAGAAAACCCTAAATCAACCATAATTACATCAAATTAATCAATCGAAATTACCTATGCATGTTCATACTACATTCAATTTCATCCTGAAACCCTAATTTATGTACAAAACAAAAAAAACCCCAATTTTTTTAAGCCCTAAAAATTATTTTTCATTCATAATCAAATTAACAGAGTTAATAATGTAATTTGGGAAATAGAAGATGTGGGTTTTAATTTACTTACTTGTTTATGGTGTGTATAGCTCTGAATTAGTAATTTTAATCTTCAATTGCTCCTTCTTCTTTTAATCACCATCAAACTCACCTCTTTCTTCTTTCATTAACTTAGTTTATAATCACACAGCTTAATATGCTACGTAAATGACTCGATCTAATGATTTGAAGAAAAGGAAAAAGAATCGCCACAGACTCGTTTCTGGTTAGGTTCTTCTGCTAATGGAGAAAGGAAAAAATAAAAAGAAGATGAGCCTGACCATAGTGTACGTGTGGTCTTATTACCTAGATACGTGTAATATATCTAACCTTCAAATTTTCCACGTGTTCAAACAATAACAGCAGATCATGCGAAGGTGTTGCAGTCATTTAAGGCATACGAGATTTGAAGCCGTACGATTGAATCGAAAGTTAATGGCCAAGATCTGCACACGTGGCCCACCAAAATGATTAAAGTACATAAGGGTAATCTGGTAATTTTATCCACATATGAAATCTCGTCAGAAGAGATATTGACCAGTCAATATCGTGATATTGACTATTTGGATGGAAAACTAGACGGTGGGGTATTTTCCTATAAAAAAAATCACGAAGCATTTTCTCGACGGAGCATATATTTTTAGAATACTTTCCAAATTATCCCTAAGACCAACCAACCCAATTGGATTGTTTTAGATTTCATAGACGAAATAGTTGATGATGATAAAGCTTCCCAAGTAAATTTTAGACTGTTTAATTCCTCAAACTTTTAAAGCACTTGGGTTTGATCTAGGAGGAAAACTTATTGATCTCATATGATAACTTGCCATCTTTTTTACTTTTTTTTTGTTAAAGGAAGGCAAAAAAACTGAACTCCTAATATTAGTGAAGTTGTTTGATGCTAAATGTTTTGACCCTTTAGCTAGGTATAAAATAGTGTAAGTACCAATTTTCAGCTCCAAGAACAAGTAGCAAACATCAAAAGCGAATAGCAACTCAAGAAAAGCAAGAGGACACTCTCAGCACATTCCACATTCGCCCATGTATCATATTCAAAGTGCACCCGCAACCCTGATAAAGACCCAGAACACTTCATTTCGCACACTATCCTCTCAATCTTGTCATATACCCATTTCAAATACTAATCATTCCCGCCACTTAACCTTATCACAAAGACCTCATTTTCCCGCAACAGCACAAGGACTCCCTTTATGTCCGCAGTACACAAATCTCAAGCCCGCAATGCCAGCGCAAGCCCACAGCACTTCTTATCCGCAACAAAGATCAGTTCAAGTCCGCAAGACTGTCCGTAAGCCCACTTTGCTACTTCACCAGCTCAAGTCCGCGAGCCTGTCCGCAAGCGCACTTTACTACTTCACCAGCTCAATCCCGCAAGCTTATCTCAGCCTCCAACACCATTCTTTCCCGCACATTCTCGTCATTCAAATTTCTAACATTTCCATCCCGCACCTTCATTTTCCGCAAAATTTTGAACACCAAGTTCGCACCACTTGACCGCACCAACCAAGCACTGATGACCGCACTATTTTTTCGTAACCGCACCATCATTTGTCCGCACCATTCTTTGTCCGCACCAAAATTAGAATAAAGTCATTTTGGGATAAGATCAATTTGGACACGTGGCGGACTACATCGACACATGGCGAAATATAGTGTATCTTCATCGGCACATGGCGGACTTCTTCGACACATTGACGAAATGTGGTGAATCTTCATCGACACATGGCGAACTTCATCGACACATGGCGAACTTCTTCGACACATGGCGAAATGTGGTGAATCTTCATCGACACATGGTGGATTGCTATCAACACATGGCAAACTTTATTGACACGTGGCGGATCACCCCTTTATAAGCAAAATTAATGTGTTTAAGAGAGGGACTTTTTTCCTTTTGGCTGATTTTTTTTCTACTTGATTTTCCTCTGTAACTAAACAAATCAATAAAAACACCAATTTTTAATACTCGTGGACGTAGGCAGATCTTTACCGAACCACGTTAAAACACTCGTGTTGATTTCATTTTTACTCTCTGTATAATCTTAATTTGATATTTTGTGGTTGTGATGATCATGAAAATGATCGCTACATAGAGAAACAAAAATGATGGGGGACAAATAAAACAATCACCCCACAAAATTTCATCCAATCACAGTATGGGTTCATCTCACTAGTGGCACACTTCAGAGTGTACTACTGTGCACATGATTTAGACAACAAATTAAAACATGATATACTTTCAATTGATTTGTGAAACCTGAAACTTTTGGATATTTGGGTTTTCTGGTCCATATGATTTTGGAACAACTAATTGATCTTCCTAGGACTCCTAGTTCTATCTCTTGAAATGCAATAATAATGAAATCTTATTTGTTGATAATTACGTTTAGACGGAATCAATGATGCAACCATGTTAAATTGTCCCGACAATGGTCAGACCACTGTTCATCAAGTTGGTGAGGTTTGTAGGATGTGCAATTGTTTTTTATTCAAGGGCCAGATGTTAGTGTAACAAATATAAGTCAAAGGTGTGGGTTTAAGCAACAATACCATTTAGCCACCTGGTGTACATTTAATGCCCACGTCGAGGACCAAATCAAATGGATCTCTCCCACACCTCAATTTGTTGCACTTGCACAACTTGTAAGTTTCTTTCCTTTCTCCTCTTTTCTCTGATTTGATCAGGCTAACGGCAAAAGTGTTTACTGTACATCAAAGCATTAGCAATTCGTCGAACCATAAAAATGCAGGTCCATAAAAATGTGTGTGTAATTCTATAATTTGGGGCGATTCGACTTCTGATTTATGGTTATACCTATAATTTGACCCGAAAAACCGTTCGTTCTATACTAAACTCTTCTGCTGGTGGACCGGCATTCGTTTATGATCAATTGTTACGTAAAAATAAAGAAAAAAAAAAACTTAGCTAGATACATACAATCACGCCTCACAATTTGTTCCTGGACCTGTTTAGTTCAATTCCAAATTGGAAGGTCATAAAGGTCCTTTAAAAACACTATTTGTGCCCAACCACCACGACAGTATGGAAATAAGAAACTCGACCATTTTACAAGATGTTGCACAAAAACATTTTCAGGGCCCACATCGAATCTCAAGTCTATGGACTACTAACAAGGTTAGCAACTTTTAGACAAAATAGAGGTTTTCCCAATAACAACAACCGTACTAGAATGTTCATCCCCAATGTCTCTTATGCTAAACACTAATGCAGGGATTATAAAATTTTATTAATGTAAATGAAAAGTTAAGGGCGGAAAAATGGGTACTGAAATGGGAGACAAATAAGTATATGACAACCTGGATCATTTTGTATTCTCTTGCTAGCTGATTTTTTTTTTTGTAGTTTCTTGCTAGCTGATTAATTCTATGGATTAATAGCTCTTCAGTATCCCCAATTCACAATTCGATAGTTATAATAGAAATAAAACAAGTCCCTGAAATGATAATCTGTTGGCAAAAATGTGACAATGAATGATCAATTATGACTTATTTGCCATAACCCCGAGTTATATTTCCTCCCTATGTATATTGTTTGTTGCAAACATTGTTAAACACACCGATTTTTTCCCTGAACACAGTTTGGGTTTCAGTCGATTGAAACATGACTAAAGTTACTTCAGCAATGCTTGTAGGAAAACCTAATTCGCATGTCAGGTCTGTCAGTTTGCCAACAAAATCTCATCCCGAGTTCTTAAAACTTGAGGAAGAATTGAATAAGATTAAGGCTTGGGAGGCATCGACAAAAGCAGCAGTGCCATCAACGTCTACTTTCACAGCCAACACAATTCAAGTTGAGTTGGCGGGCCTTGCCAAGGTGTACAATAGCTTTGAGGAAGTTCTTAGCTTGGCTCTCACGAAACAAGCACTTGTGAGTTGCCGTCAAAATAAGGGATTGGTGGATAAGATTCTAGATGGGACACTTGGAGCATTGGACATATTCAGAACTATAAAAGACGATTTACCGTCAATGAAGAAACAAGTTCAAGATCTTCAATCAGCTCTTCGGCGCAGAAGATCATCAGATGGAGAATTCCTGAGCATGGAAAACACGGTTGATGCTTACTACTGCTTTAGAAAAAAAATGGAGAAAGATTTGACCAGCAAATGCTTACCAGTATTAAAGAAGACGGGTAAACAATATTGTTCTTCAACTCTTAATTTAGAACAAGAACATTTGTCCATGATGGTAAAGTTATTCAACAAAATTAGAGTTATCACCGTCTCCATCTTACAACACCTCCTGTCATTCATGACCACGTCAAAGCCAGTGCAGTCAAGAAATGCGAAATGGGCATTGGTTTCAAAGTTGATATACAAACAAGGACGACTAGCATGCAAGGGCCATGATGAGGCTAACATGAGTGAAGTGGAACTTGTTGATGTTGCATTACTAGATACTATCTCAGTTGGGAAAGTTTCGAGCAAAGAGATCACAAATGAGAAGTTACAAGCGGCTAAGAAGTGGCTGGAGAAACTAGATAATGGGATTGATGATATTGAAGCTATATCAGAGGTTACTTTCAGACGCATGATCCAAACTCGGGTCTCTCTTCTTAACATGTTTGCCAACTAATGTACTACTGAGATCTCACTAAGCTAATCTTTCAAATTCTCAAGCTCATCATTGGTGTCCGCATTTTTAAAGGATACGCCTATGTTGTGAATCTTGTGATATCAGTATGTATAACTACGATTTTAACAATTCAGCTACAATATTCAATTAAGACTCATTCTTATTCATGTCAATATTATAAGGTAAAAAGGTGTTTGTAGACTGACTAACCTTGATGCGGAGTCTACGATTCTTACTATAATTAGATTTTCTAATCCATATATTTTTTCTAATTATTCAATTTTCCAACTTTAATAGATTTCTAATGGTACTGGCTATTATAACCCGACTAACAAAATATCAGGGTCTACAGCCCCGATCAACTTATAGCCTTAACTCCCCGGGATGATACCTAGTATTTATATATTCCATTTTCTTCTTCAGTTTTTAAACATTATCTGAGATCAATTAACGCAGTAAGTGGCACCAATAAACCGTTATAAGCAAGCATGTAAAGGAATATAAGATCGAAAAGATAAGCAGGTAATTAGATTTTACTTTATTTTTTGGGCAAATTTAAATAAAAAAACAAAGATGTCACTAAAAGTGACACCAAAGTTACAAAAGAGAAGAAAAAAAATGAAAAAATATAAAGAAACAACAAGTCCCACGAAAGAGCAATTCTAAAACCTCCCAAAGAAAAAATAAAAAGCTCCAAATACAAGCTCAACCAAAAAACCACTTAGAAACCTCCACAAACAAGAATCCCGAAAGATACTAGTCACCCTTCAAAATCCTCATTTTCGTCCCGATACGAACATTTAACAACATCAATTTGTTTATCAGTGTCGAAGTCAGGATCAAAATCTCTCAAACCATCATCATCCTCGATGAGAGGCCTTTCCATCTCTTTTTGAGAATTTGCATTCTCCAAAAAATTCCTACACATCGATCTCAACAAGGGATGATCAAAGATACCCAGTAGCTTGTTAAAAATAATTTGAGAATCTATTTTGACCTCACTAACAGAAAGAGTAGCAGACTTTGGTTCATGATCTTGCGACAAAAGTCTAGACGAGGTGGAAACAGAGCTTGAAGGCAAACCTATGTCCTTTCCCATAAACTTTTTCTTCTTCTTTTTTTGGACCGTAATCCAACTCAAATCTTTTTAAGCTGGGAGATCCGCTTCCGAATTCTCCTTCTCAATATAATTAGAAGTCAAATTTGGAGTTTTGCAGCCATTACTGATACTAGCAGTAATGTCGTCAACATCTTTAAGAATAACCATAGTGTATGTCATGTCTTGATCCTTAGCAGTACTATCTTCTGCTCCCTGCAAAACACCACTGCCCTTTCCCATTCTTACTTCTACTTTCCTATTTTCTGGTATCTCTTCAAACAACTCAGAATTGACCATACCAATAGTAGAGTCTAAAATGCTATAACGGTTCAGATTGCAAGTTTCCACTTGCTTTGGGCTATCACCTTTCTTGCCTGAACTCTTATTTCTTCTGGTATAAGTCCGCTTAGCTGGAGTAACTACCATTCCCATAACACCACCACTTTCACCATTCCCAGAAGTAACTCTCTCTTTACTAATCCCTTCATCTGGAATTATCATATTCGTTTCAATAGATTTTACAACTACCCATTTCTTTCATAACTTCCACATTTTGCTGAATTTTCTTCTGAATCCAATACACCTTTCTTTTCCTTCCTTTCACAACACAATTCTTAGAGGCATGCCCAAAGTAAGAACAAAGATCACATCTTGGTGGTTTCCATTGGTACTCCACCGGTAAGTTCATTATAAACACACCATCAATCCAAAGAGGGATTTGACTAGGTAAAGTACAATCTATATTAATCTCCACACACACTCTTGCATAAGCAAGTCTAGTTTTGTTCAAAGTATGTCCATCCATCAAAAGAGGGTTTCCAATGAAACTAGCAATTGAACTCAAACCTAGTTTGTTCCATAGATGAAGTGGGATATTATATATCATCAACTAAATAGGTATAGATTTCATTTCTGTGATGGATTTCTCTATCAGTGGACACCAAGGTCTAACAATGAAAAGTTTCTTATCGATATAAAAAGACCCCATGTCTAGGGCAGAATTCCTATCTCTTTCATACATAAGTTTGAACACAAAAGCATTATCACCATGTAAAGAGATCATTACCTCTGATTTTGGGTTCCAGGATTTTGTCGCAGCTGTTTGAACGATGAAAAAGAAAGTCTGTCACCAACAAAGGAGCCAATCAAAAATTTCGCGCACTCCTTGATATTCTCTGTATATTTCTCCAATGAAATGGAAGGAAAATCTTTCTCTTCAATCGTCACGAGAGGTTTGTGAACTAAGGAGTAATCTTCATCTAGGCTTTTCTTCACAGAAAGATTTGACCAAATTTTTCCAAACCCTAGATTTGAATCTCTCATTTCCCAGTTGAAGAAGAATGATAATTTTCACCTAAAGAAGGAAACCCATCCTTAGATCTATCTTCTAGATTAATAATGGAGCAGATAACTACAGATGAGGTAGAGGAAGTCAGTTGTATCGACCGACTAATACTGCAGGTAATTAGATATAATGTCAGTAGTTTTATACTGAGCATTTACCACCAAAGTATATTTAATAACAATCATCTTTTGACCGGAAGTAATAAGGATTCCTACCTTTGGAATCCAATAAGATTGATTGGAACCAGACTGCATCTTGGATATGAATGACAATCAGTCCTCAGTAGTTGGACTTCCTTTCGAAGCGGCTTCAGATCAGGCCCTCTGTTGACGTGGTCAGATACTGACATTAAATCACTCCTCAAAAACCTTAAGTTGTAGCTATTGGGCCTCGAACCAGACTTGCACCTCTTCCTGCAGGCTGCAGCCACAGGACTTTTATTTACCAATACAGAACTAAATCCACTAAATCAAGAGGAAGAAAGAAAATATTCCAAGTTAACTAATTATAATTTTCAAGTGTAAGTCCCTACAAGCAACAAAATGGCTAATTAAGCCCATAAAACCTGAAGCAGGTCCAAATGATAGCTAGGTGCAGATCACATATCCGAATACTAACGATAATATGATACTCCGTATATTATCGTATATGGAGTCTGGACCATATATGATTGTCTTCACACAAAACAATTATAAAGGGCCTGGGCCTGTTCCTGGGCCTGGGAAGACCATTTACCACGTTCATACATATAAAATGAATGAAGTGAAGTGAATCCACTCAAAAGAAAATTTTCAAGTGAGATAATACAAAACCAAAATAGTGGCTTTAGAATCTTATTATTTGATTTAAAATAAATAATTAATGAATTAGTACAAGAGAAAATCGATGAACCTACTAAATACTACTCCAGAGTCCAGAGAAAGAATTCCATTGGTTATACTAATGCAGTATTCAGTATAATAAACAAATGGTAAGTGAAGAATTTCCTAAAGTAATATGTGGATGTCAGTAGCAAGTGAACAAATCTCCAAAACTAATTCTATTTTAGTGGTTAAGTATATTGAGTAATGAAACCCTAGTTTGAATTAAACGTCTAAACATGCACTCCAGTTCAACTTCAAGACCTTCAATGGCACCTTCCAACACTTCTAACCTCTTGTTAGCAGTTTGAATTTCAGACACTTTCTCACAGAAGTTGTATTCGTGAAGGGAAAAAAGAGTATCTGCATCCACCCCTTCATCCTCATCTTCGAAGTTGGCAACTCTTTTAACTCGCATCAGCTTTGAAATGAAAGATTTCTTGTTAAGTATTGGTTTTGCCCTAGGTGTAGACATCAAAGACAAAATCGATTCAACAACAGATATAGTTGCCATCCTCACTTCCCTAAGCACAGTCACTACTACCAATAGATTAGGGTCTACGTGCGAAAGGGAAGATGATGATAATGAAAATGGATCACATTTCATGCCTTTTAAACCTTCTAGACACTTGAACAGCTCTTTTTTCATCTTCTTCACAACAGAGGTATCACAACCACCGTTAACATTTTCGTAACTGTTATCCAAGCTAGATGAGAAAGAAGAGTCACCTAGAGTTCTTCTCCGTAGAGCAGATTGTAAATCTTGAAGATGTTGTTTTGCTAGCAACATAACATCCCTAGTTATTCCGCACAAATCTAACATTCTTAGAGATCCTTCAGATACCTCATCAACCCATTTTTCTTTTCGGTTGCAGATAATTGCTTGTCTGGTTACTGTTAAACTGAGTATACCATTGGCACAATCTTGTAAATCTCTCAGAGCATTGAAATTCAAGCTCAAAATTGCCATCAAACTTAAATTATATATGTAACAGCAGAATATGAAGTTAATAGTGATACCTTACAGCAATATACAGATGTATATAGTGAATATTACACTCTTAACTTCTTATCAATCCTTCTCTATGTGGTTGAATTGAAGAGTATGAAGATGATGATGAAACTTGTTGCAGCACTTAGTCTTTAATAGAACAATTCTCAAGTCCTCAAATAGGAGTTAAGAGGCTCATTCAGATCTACCCAAGAAAGTACGGAGAAAGTCACCTCGGATGATTAGTACGGACAACAGCACATACAAACTGTGTAACAGCAGACACAGGTAATCTGCCAGAACGGACAGGGAAAGAAATACACTATCATTCTGGTAGCCAAGGGGATTTAGTTGGTGGTTTTGTAGAATTAATAATGCAACATTAATATATGAAAACTAATATTAAAACCAACACACGAATGGAGTGTAACACCTCTTTTTGTCCTCTTGCTTATCTGGTGTAATGAAGTAATTAATGTATAATTAATTTAATTTTATAAACAAAAAAGGTTGGATAATGTTCCTGAAACTAAATAAAATATGTTAACAGTACAACTCTGTCTTCAAAAGAATTTATCACATATAGGATGAAGCAATTTCGATGAAAGAAGCTTAATTAGGAGCTACTAGGTGGAATGTATCCTAAGTACAGTTTTACCCTATCAATCAAGGGAACAAATCATTTAAATCAGATTGCTATTTGCTTACCAACTGTACCAAGATTTTGTCTTCAGAAATCCAGCCAAAATTTAGAAGGGAAGTTTGGATCTCAAGGATAAGGAATACAATGTACATGGAGATAAAGATTGAAAAGACTGATTTCATAAGAACATATTCGGTGACTAAACCAAAAGGAAATTTCCGAGAAGGTTCTAAACGCATGGGAGAGATAAAAAAGCCACTAATACCGAAGACAAATCTTAATTCTTGGCACGAGTGACAATGAGGATTTTTTCTTCATGAGGTTTTATTCGCGGTGATGTTACCACCGACTAAACCATCGTTACAATAAAAACAACGAACTTTTATTGGTAACAAAGGTAATGTGTTTTGTCTGCAACAATAAAAATACTGAAACAAAAGATGTTAATGTTAAAATAAAATCTCTGAATTAAAACACTGATTTGCACACAAAGGACAGAGTCATCTGCTCATTTAATTGTCATTAACACAATGGTCCGCGGATACTCCTCAAGAATGAGAGATGTTATACCCCACAGTGAAGATGTGTCCAAGATAGAATTGCCTGTTATGATTTGTATAAGCACAATAAAAATTACCCACTCAACGAACTCAACAGTAATAGAAGAAGGAAAGAAATAAACAAGCAAAGCGCATAGCAAAGCAAGAAGAGGGGAAAAGAGCTAGGGATAGTAACCTGCTCTGGGATGAGTTGAAATGAAGAAGTTGATTTTCTTTTATAGGCAGAGAGAAGAGAATAATTGTAATGGCAATTGAATGAGAATCAATTCCGTGCATGGAGCACGGACAAAAATTGTAAAACGGAATTTAAATCAATTCAATTTCAACCTTTACTGCCATCAAACATTTTAGTAAGTAAAATATATTCCACCAGGTCAGACGCCCCCCCTTCCATTAAGACAATTTATTTTTGTATTTAAATTCATTTGGATAATATATCAAAAGAATCTTGTCCAAAAAGATAAGTCTTGATTGACCCATACCCACACCCGAACCCGAGCTTGAGCCCGCCACGCCTGACCGACCGACCGGACGGACGACGACGGCGTGCGTGCTTCGGTGCGAATTACCGCGCGTGTGTGAAATGTGTGGTTGCACCAACTAGCCCATTGCCTAAGTCCTCTACCTCACACAAAAGTGTGTTGACCTAAAGGGCCACTCTTAGATGCAAATTTCTTAGTAATATGGAGAGGCAACATCTTTAGTTTCTCCTATGTGGGACTAAAGGTTTCATTCACAAATAGTGAAAATAGGCTAGTGTCCTTAGTGACCCCTTGGTCCTAAGTTCCAATTAATCCAAGACCAAAAACAAACCACATAAAATCATTTTCTCCAACAATCCCCCACATGAATGAAAAACCGATAAAAATCAGAAATCAGAAAGCGAGAAATATCATTATTGGCAATAGGTATCCATAAAGTCTTGAACCTTTGCTTAGTGAGAAATTATCGGAACTACTTGATGGATAGTGAACGCGATGTCTTGAACTTTCATCGCTTGGTGTAGCTCATCAATAACCTCCACGCGTGATATCACTCTAGGCGCTGTCAAGTTCGTGCCGTTGTGTACATTTTGGCCCTTGATGTATCTCGTTTCTCAGAATGCTCTATAGAATCAACTGAATTATCCTAGGAAGCGGCCCACTTCCACATTTAGATAGATGAGTTCCATCAAGAGTGTTTACTGTTACACCCCACTTCAATCTTAAATTGAAACTATAAAACTCATTAAGACTTAATAAAAAGTCATTCTTCACATGCAGTCACACTATCACGTCTACACCATAGGGAAAGGACAGAGAATGAAATTCTCTGATAGTGTTTTCTTTAACCCACCACAAATTAGTTGTCTCATTTAAAACCTTGATTTTGGGATCTCCAGTCAGCGAGATTGAGTATTCTTCATGGAAAGTTTATTTAATGAGCTTAAGCCCCATCCCCCTCGATGCATTACTAACTATCTCTTTCGACAAACCTTTCGTCAAAGGGTCCGTGATATTCTCCTTAGACCTCACAAAGTCAACAGAAATAACGCCAGTTGAGATTAGTTGTTTTAGGGAATTATGTCTTTTACGAATGTGTATAAACTTCCCATTATAGTTGTTGTTTTTAGCATTAGTTATTGCAGCTTGACTATCACAAAGTATAAATATAGCTGGCACAGGCCTATGCCAGTGAGGAATGTCTTCTAAAAAGCATCTTAGTCAAGCGGCTTCCTCTCCTGCTTTATCTAACACAATAAACTCCGATTTCATAGTGGATCGCACTATACATGTTTGTTTGGAACTCTTCAAAGATACAGACCCACCTACTAGAGTGAAAATATATCCACTCGTAGACTTAGACTCCTCTGAGTCTGATATCCATTTTGCATCACAAAATCCTTTAAGGACTGCAGAATATCTCTTATAATTCAAACAAAAGTTCAAAATGTACTTCAAGTACCTCAGCACTCTAATAAGTGCATCCCGATGCTCCTGCACCGGATTACAGGTATACCTACTCAACCTACTCACATCATAAGCAATGTATGGTCTCGTACAATTCATCAAATACATCATACTTCCTATAACACATGAGTATTCAAGTTTTGAAACTCCATTACCCTTATTATTTTTGAGTCTACAACAAGGATCATACAGAGTACAAGCAGGTTTACAATCAAACTGCTTATATTTTTTAAGCACAGATTCAACATAATGAGATTGGCTAAGACTATATCCATTAGAATTTCTTCTAATCTTCATCCCTAAGATCACATTAGCGGGGCCTAAGTCTTTCATGTCAAAGTGCTCATTTAGCATGTTCTTTGTAGAATTAATTACATCCATGTTTGTACCAAGTATAAGCATACCATCAACATACAAGCATACAATCACGTAGGCATCATTCACAAGTTTAGTATAAACACACTTGTCATTTTTCATACACTGTTTAGGTGCTTGTTTCAAACCATACAAAGATTTTTTCAGTTTACAAACTTTGTTTTCACAACCTTTCACTACAAATCCCTTAGGTTGATTAATGTAAATTTCTTCATCTAATTCACCATTTAGAAAAACTGTCTTTACATGTATTTGTTGTATCTCTAAGTTATGAATGGTAGCAATAGCAATTAACATCCTAATCGAAGTAATTCTCGTAACAGGTGAATAAGTATCAAAGAAATCTACACCTTCTTTCTGTTTATAGCCTTTAGCTACTAATCTAGCTTTGTATTTTTCCATAGTTCCATCTACCTTACGTTTCCTTTTGAAGATCCATTTATAACCTATGGGTTTACACCCTAGAGGTAAATCTACAATCTCCCACGTACCATTCTGTATAATGGAATCCATTTCACTAATGACAGATTCTTTCCACAATGGAGCTTCAGAAGAAGTTATGGCTTATCTATAAGTTTGTGGATCTGTCTCAACTAAGCATGTTATGAAGTCTGGCCCAAAATATTTTTCAGTTCTAAGCCTTTTACCTCTTCTAGGCTCAAATTCAACTTCATCTTCCTCTAAAGATAATGTCTGACTGGTCGAAGGGACATCTGGGGGATCAACACATATCAAGCAAGAATCAGATTTCAATGGAAAAACATTTTCAAAGAACACATCATCCTTAGATTCCATAATAGCATACATACCAATTTCAAAAATTTCAGGACTTACAACCATAAATCTATATGCAGTAGTATGCTCAGGATACCCTATGAAGACACAGTCAGCAGTTTTGGTTCCTATCTTGGATCTCTTAGGGGAAGGAATGGAAACCTTAGCCAAACACTCCCACACTTTAAAGTATGCATAAGAAGGTTGTCTACCATTCCATAACTCATATGGAGTTTTGTCTGATTCTTTAAAGGGTACTCTGTTCAAGACATAGTAAGCTGAGAGGACGACCTCCCCCCACAAGTTTACAGGTAATCCTGAACTAATTAACATGGCATTCATCATCTCATTAAGGGTTCGGTTCTTCCGTTCAACCACACCATTAGATTGTGGTAAATAAGGAGGGGTTACTTCGTGCATAATGCTGTGTTCTATGCAAAAATCTCCTATAGGAATTACATACTCACCACCACGGTCAGACCTAACAGTTTTACTCGTAGCACTCATTTGGTTTTCAACTTCTAGTTTATAAATCTTAAAGGCTTCTAAGGCATCATCCTTACCTTTAAGCAAATATATGTGACAGTATCTTGTACAATCATCTATAAAAAGTGACAAACCATTTTTTACCACCTCTAGTTTGAACTGATTTCATGGTAACTAGGTCTGAATGAATTAATTCTAAGGGTTTAGAATTTCTTTGAACATTTTTTCTAAAAGGTTTTTTAGCATATTTTGATTCTACACGTACTTCGAATTTATGTTTATTATCCAAACTAAATTTAGGTATGCAGTCTATGCTAGCCAGTTTATGCATTGACTTATAGTTTACATGTCCAAGTCTAACATGTCAAACATTTAATGACACACAAACATAAGCATAAGAATCAATTTTATTCATTTCATCAGATGTTACATTAAGTTTATAGAGACCCTCAGTCTTATAACCCTTACCCACATAATCCTTACCCTTAGTCACAACAACTTTTCCAGATTTAATTAAAATTTTAAAACCCTTATCATTTAGAACACCACAAGAAACAAGATTTTTATAGATGTCCGGAACATGAAGAACTTCATTCAATGTGAGAGTCTTGCCAGAAGTGAGCTTTAGCTCAACTTTGCCTTTTCATGCAACTTGTGCTGCAGATGAGTTACCCATGTAGAGTTTCTCCCGTTTCCTTACCTTCTGATAGGAGGTGAACATATCTCTGATGTCACAGACATGTTTGGTAGCACCAGAGTCTACCCACCAGTCTCTTATATTGGTTACCAAATTAACTTCAGATACCGTACCAGAAAACTCGTTTTTGTTGTTTTCAACCAAATTAGCATTGTTTTTCTTATTATTTAATGTCCTTACGTTTTGTACAGTGAATTTTCATATGGTCGGAAGTTCCACAAACATAACAAGCACTTTTAATTTTACCAATGTCAGATTTGGGTTTCTGAAATATATCTTTCTTGTGATGACTACGCTTAGGGTTGCGTTTGCTGCTCTCACCCTTTTCAGTATTCGAAGACTTGTGTCCAATTACATGAGCATTGTGGGACATGTCAAGATACGTTCTTGTCTTTGGAGCACAGTAACTCTTACACTTGAATCTTCTTACCCAAATCAACCATACTGACCTCACCAGTTTCATGTCTCAATCTACGTTTGTATTCGGACCAGGAAGACAGTAATTTCTCAATCACAACAGACACTTGAAAATTTTTATCTATCACCATGCCTTCAGTAAGAATTTCATTGATAATACGCTGAAGTTCAAGGAATTGATCAACCACAGATTTGTCATTCGATATTTTATATTCCAAGAACCTAGCTACCAAGAATTTCTTACTTCCAGCAGTTTCAGCTTGGTATTTTGCCTCTAAAGAAACCCATAAATCAAAAGAAGAATTATTTTTTTTGCATTATAAAAGTCATACAGTGCATCCTCTAAACAATTCAGAATATGGTTTTTAGCCATATAATTCTGCCTAACCCAACTTTCCAAATCTCTTCCATTTCCAGCATCATTCAAACCCTCATCAAAAGATTTCATAACAAGTTCATCTAACATATAAAAACTCAGAAAAAACAACATTTCTGATTGCCATCTTTTATAAAAGACTCGATATTAACAATCTAAGTCATACCCACTAAATCTTTATAATTAAAAGAGTACCTGGAACCCAAAAAAAATATCATCTTATACTCAGTTTCACTACAATTATGTCAGTCAAGTTGTACTTGGATCTGACCTGATTAGCTGAATTATGCTACAACAAAAGACCCGGTATGTATGTTCAATTTGAATTCCAAGGATGATAAGTGCTTCATGTGATGATAAATAAAATTAAGAATTGTAAACATGATTTCCTAGGTGCAGTGCAGTTTGCACTTAATGTAACTACTAACAGGTAGGAGGCAATGAGACAGCGACCTCATATTCATCGCCTGAGATTATAGAAGTGAGAGAAGTTCATGGCAGCTGTGCTGCACGAACTGATGACTAGTAATTAGGTAATCCCTTTTATTGGTGGAATTAAGCTGCACACCAGATCCCAAATCTGACCACCCAAAATGACCCTAAACTAAGCTGATCAAAGTCTTTGAGTTTTAACAAGATTGGAAGCAGATAGCAGTCCAAAAATTTCTATATTGATGTCTTTTTATGGAATAGGAAATTCTGGTACTAACAAAAACCAGCTAACCAAGTCTATGGAGTTTTCTAAATGACTGGAAAGGTGGACCGATGAGTATTAAGTGATGAACTTCTGTACTTTTTAAAACCATCTGCTTTGAACTGTCCTAATCACTTTTAGTTTCAGCTACGAAATCATAAAGCAATTTTCTCATTGTAAAACTACTCCTACTAAGATGTAAATCCAACCTTGCAAGATTCCATATGAAACACAAATACTAGAGACGGTTCCGAAATTCATCATACCTTTGATAGTAGGAAGCTCTTCGTCTCCTTGTAGGATTGTATCTGTTGCACTTCAGTTAGTACAACCAGTAGCTAGAAGGTAGGCAGACTTTATCTGCATCCCAGAAACATGACGATGTTCGGCATTAAGAAAAAAAATTATGACATATATTTTAGCAGGCTAAGCCTCTCTCGCTGATCTCGGTCGTGGAGCTGCATTCACTGGTTCCTTTTACACCTAAATCTGCATCGGCATAGAGAACCAAACCATTACAAAATGGGAAAGTGAACTAGCAAGATGCATCTAAAAAGCAACAGAACTGGTATCCTGCTAAAAGTTAAAAGTGATGAATCTCCAAAACATATGAATCCTAATTAAAACAAATTTATAACATTCTGTGATTTCTATCTGATTAATCCAGTAAGTCTGAAAATAGAAAATCCGATGGAAGTATGTGAATTAACATGGGTTGCATAAGTCTCGGAATGATAGCAATATTGCACAGGAAATATTTCTGACAAAAGAACAATGACTCAATGATCTTACTTCATCTGTTCTGATTCAGCACAATTTGGCCATCAATGCTACTGAATCTCAATCTTGGAACTTCACAGATTTTACTAATGACAAACACTACACACTTCAATGACCTGGGTGGACAACAAAGTTTCGGAAAGCGAAAGCGTAAAGCGATACGTTATCCTAGTAAAACGTAAATCGCAGCTTCAAAACGTTATGGATGCGTAGTTTCAATAAATACATATAAATAAATACATAAATACCGATAGATCTATATAAACTTCAGTACCATATTTCCTCTAATAAATCTTCCTCTAATAAGTGGACCTTCAACTTAAGTACCATATTTCTAAGCTGATCTTTCTTTGTGGATTTCTTAGCGGCTGGCTAGCCCTTACAGATCAGAAGAGTAGAATTATAAAATAACAGGAGAAGAAGAAAAAGAAAAAGAAGAAAAAGAAAAAGAAGAAAAAAAAGGAAGAAGAAGCTATAGAAGATAAAACGTCAGTCTCTGTATGGTTAGCTCTTTAAGAGTTAATAATAGTTTTTAGAATTTTTTTAAACTCTTACTTTCCACTACATAATCAAAAACTTCATAAGCTCCTGCAATTCTATCCTCCCTACACAACATCCTAACAAAAGTAGCATAAGAAGCTGGCTCAAGTTTCATCTCTTTGGATTTCATCACCTCATACAACTCCAACCCTTTATCCAACAATCTCGACTTGCACAATCCATGAAGTAAAGTATTATAGGTAACAGAATTTGGTTCACAACCCTTCCCCTCCATTTCACCAAGCAAACGCAAAGCTCCAATTGCATCTCCTTTCCTACACATCCCATTCATTAAACTCGTGTATGTAACCGTGCCTGGAAAATGGCCCATTTCAGCCATTACAACCAAATATTTCCTAGCTTCAAGTCTTCCCACCTTTGACAACCCAAAAATCATCGTATTATAAGTCACAAGATCAGGCTGAATACCTTTTTCCATCATTTCCTTATAAACACCAATCACTTCACTTCCCCGATTCAGTGTACAATAACCCTTGATGATGGTATTACAAAGAAAAGCATCCGGTTTAAACCCAGCTTCTCCAAGCACTCCACATAATCTTCTTGCTTCTCTTAAATTCTTCCTATTACATACACTATCAATCAAAATTGTGTAAGTAATAAGATCAGGCTTCATCGAAAACGAATCTCTCATTACGTCAATGAAATTGTAAACACTACCTAACGAGATAGTTTTACACAAATGCCTAATGAGGAAATTATAAGTAAAAATATCTGGCGGTGAGTATTTTAACGATAACTCCTTAACTGGCTCAATAGCACGTTCCTCTCGTCCAACAGAACATAAAGAACGAACAAATAAATCAACCGTACCATGATCAGGAGAGAAACCATCAGTAACCATAAAATCAACAACCTTACGGACAACGGAGAGGTCACCATCAAATGACAAAAAGAATTTGCAAGACTGACAAAGCATGATAGTGTAAGTTGAAGAATCAGGGGAAAACGAAGGTTGTTTCTTTCTCATGTGAGTAAGAAAAGAAATAGAATCATCTAAAGTTGCAACTTGGGTGAAGGATTCAAGGCAGAATTGTGGTGGCGAGTGTCGAGTGGAAAAGGAGAAGTCGATAGGATGTAATCGGATGTTTTCTTTGCATCAGTGAGACTCCGAGAGGTGAAAATGGGTTTAGTCTCTCTTGATGGAGAGGGTTGTAATGAATTTTTCTTTGTTCTCTTATCAGATGAAGCGAAATACGGTTGCTATGAAGGTGGTGGGGGTGGTGGAGTTGAGGTGGGTTGTTGAGTGGGAAGGGGATGAGTTTTTGTTGAGCAATTGCGTCGGAGGAGGTTTAATGGTCTCAGAAATGGTGGGATCTTCTTCCCCATTTCAAGAACAGAAGGGGGGAGGGAGACCGGAGAGACGAGAGGGTTTGAGGTCCGGCTCGGATCGGGTGATGTATGACTGGCTCAAGTCGGTTGATATACCCAGTACCCACTGTCCGTGTGAACCGAGTTATAATTTTTGACTAAATTAAAAAAAGGATGCGCCAACCAGGTTAAATTAAACCATATAAACCCTCACGTAGGAAGAGAAAAACAAAGCAGCAGAAGTAGAAGTACAAAGAAACAGAGAAAGCCATGGCAGACCAAGAAATTCCCGAAGATGCCAATGAACGTAAGTGGTATTCTCTTCTAGGCGTTTATGATCCATCTGTTAAAACAAAATTTGGGATTTTCTATTTTTATGTTTTTTTATTTTCAATTTTTCTTGCTTTGTTGAGTTTCAACTTCTTCTTTTTTTTATTGAGTGTGAGAAACTGGTAGTGTATGTATGGGTAGTGTTAGTTTTCTCATGTAGGATTTTAGGTTTAGGGGCTGTTAGCAAATTTTGATTTTTGTGTGTGCTGTTTGTGTGCAGACTGTCCAGGTCCACAATCAGAATCAGCTGGAAAAGCTGATTCTTGTGCTGGATGCTCTAATCAAGAAATTTGTGCTACTGCTCCTAAAGGACCTGACCCTGGTAACTAACTCTTTTTCTTTTCTTTTTTGCAATACGCAAAGAACATGCTTTACTCCCTTCTTTGATTGTGTTACTATCACATTATGTTTATTCCCACTTAAAGCTACAGATTTTAAATTGCTTAGCTTAACTAGCTAACACTGCAGTGCAATGGATTTATGTGAATCTAAACCAAAGAGAACATAGACAATCTGATAGTAATATTTGTAAGAGGAGTTGATGATTTTTCTTCATACATTACAAGTATCCACTCTGATTTCTAAACTTGGTTGCCTATTCATTCACCTTTCTGCTCGAAGCTTTAATACAAAATCATTCTTCTCATTTTAACATTTAGCTATTTTAGTTGTATAGAACACTCAACATTTTGTTTACTTCATTTTTATGGTGTTGGACTGTACTAGTATGTTTTCACTAGAATGCAACAAAACCTGTATAGAACTTCTCCTCCCCTTCATAGCTAATGTGTAGAAAGAACAAAATTCTCATCCTTCAGCTGCCCGGCTTTCATGTATATGAAGGACTAAGGTTGATTGCTAACATCATTTCCTTTACTTTTCTAATCTCAGCAGTGCTAAATCTGCATTAAATGTTAATAGCCATTTCATTTGATCGACCAGTTTCAGTTACCTTGTTGTCTCAAGCTCCCCATCCTTGAACTGATGATCAAGTTCACTTGGAAAAATTGCTTGCATATTACTAATAAGTAATAACCTTCTTTTTAAGCAAACCCAGACATCATGTGATTAGAGCCTGAGTTTAGAATTGCATTAAAAAATATAAGTGGTGGAGGGGAAGCAAGGAAACTACTACTTAGATTAGGGTTTGTGGTCAGTCAGGTCAATAACTACTTTTACAGGAAAATACTACTTTTACATTTGAGAAGGTACTCAGAAACTCCAAAACTTTCACTATATAGAATAGGTGAAGAATTTGGCACTATTTCAAGGTTGTTATAGATCAATGATTCAGCGATAGCAAATTGATTCGTTCCCTTTTTCAATCAAAATTGTTAGTGAGTAGTAAAAGGAAGGGAATATAAGAAACTTTCAATGAAGACATTGTAGTGAATTACATGAAACTATTTCGTTCTTGAATATCTACAGTCCAGAATGAGAAAATGAAAACCGTTCTTTAATATAATCTTAAATTTCTATTGTTTTTTAATTAGACTCGTTAAGACTGACAAGGAACAGCTTAGTTGTCTAGGAGTCTGGTTTCCCTTAATGACCTGCCTTCTTGTTGAGGGAGTTGTGAATCACTCTTTGTGGCAAACAGCTATGCACTTCACCCGTCTTCGAGATGTGGTTCAATTCTTATGCAATGATAACACAGCCACGTCAAAATAAAATTTGAAATAGTCTGTTTGGATATTTCTTTTTCTTCTCATTCAACCTGCAATTTAGTATAATAAAACATGCGAGTTAGATTAGTGGTGGGTCACTGAGTGTTGGTTTCATTTTCTATATATAGACTTTCTAACTTATGTTATTTCAGTGAGATATGTGAATCATGACCTTTGATATAACTTGATGAAAGTCATTTGCTTCGTTAAATATTTTAATCACAATACAAACCAAGTTTATATTGATGCTATGGTTATTGCTGCTGGAGTCATCATTTGATCTAATTCTGTTTTCTATTTTATTCTGTTTTTTCTTAACCTCAACTTTAATATTTGAAGTAGCGTTTGATCTTTGAATCCTGAAATTTTTTATAGTTCCACGTCATTGTTCTTTTTCTTCTAAATTTGGACAAAGTTGGTTACAATCTATGTTAAGTCCTTTTCCTAGTTTAAGTAATTTTCCACGATGAATGACGAAAGATTAGTATATTCTTTTGGTGAACGCATGATCTCCTAGTCATTACTTATGATTACGTGATTGATTCTCGGATGTATTCTTTCATGTAATGATTTTATTCGTTTGGGTATAACGACTTGGAAGACCATGTATAGATTTGCAATCCTATGACAATGGATTAACTTGGCCTTTCAAGATTTATCACTGAAGGTAGAGTTTGCATGAAAAGCAGATTTTGGTAACAATGATTCACCAATGAGGACAAGTGCTACCATGGATGTGACACATTGCATTTTTATTTTTTTTGAACTTATGGAAATGCTGTGTCTTCAATGGTTTAGCTTACTCTGTATCCTTGTGTTTGCAGACTTGGTTGCAATTGCAGAACGAATGGCCACTGTCAAACACAAGATTCTTGTTTTATCCGGAAAAGGTGGAGTTGGCAAGAGCACGTTCTCTGCACAACTTGCTTCTGCGCTAGCAGGTATGGACCATCAGGTGGGTCTCCTTGATATTGACATATGTGGCCCAAGCATTCCAAAGATGCTTGGTTTGGAAGGCCAGGACATTCATCAGAGCAACCTTGGCTGGTCTCCTGTTTATGTGGAGTCCAACCTTGGTGTTATGTCTATTGGTTTCATGCTCCCTCCCAGACGAAGCTGTGATATGGAGAGGTCCTCGGAAGAATGGAATTATCAAGCAATTCTTGAAAGATGTACATTGGGGAGAGCTTGATTATCTAGTGGTGGATGCTCCTCCTGGCACCTCAGATGAGCACATCTCTATTGTGCAGTTTCTTCAAGCAACTGGTATTGATGGTGCAATCATTGTCACCACCCCACAAGAGGTATCCCTGATTGATGTTCGCAAGGAAGTGAGTTTCTGTAAGAAGGTTGGAATCCGTGTTCTTGGCGTTGTCGAGAACATGAGTGGGTTGCAGCAACCACTTGCAGATGTCAAGTTCATGAAAGTATCTGGGAAGGGGGAGGAGACAGATATGACTGAGTGGGCATTGAAGTATATGAAAGAAAATGCTCCAGAAATGTTGAATTTGATTACATGCACTGAAGTTTTTGATAGCAGTAAAGGTGGTGCAGAGAGAATGTGCAGGGAGATGGAAGTTCCATTCCTTGGAAAAGTTCCCATGGACCCAATGTTGGGAAAGGCTGCTGAAGAAGGCCGGTCATGCTTCGCTGATCAGCAAATGTGGGACAAGTGCAGCTGCGCTCAGAAGAATTATAGACAAATTGTTGGAGGACCCAACGATGTCAGTGCCCATGATGGATGATGGTGCCTAAAGCAATTCTTACTAGAGTGTTGTTGAACACGTTATTTAGATTTATTATTTGGTTTTGTTTTTAACTTGTCAAAACATGAATTATAACCAGGTTTGCCATTGTCTTGGAAATGAACGTGTTGTATACTTGTATTGGTGAAAGGATTTTTGTATATCTGTATATGTTTCTACCTGGTGATAAATATTACCTCCGTTTCAGCAAAAGTGTTATTATCACTTTTTCGGTTTAACCTAAAAATAGGTTAAATTGAAAAAATAATAGTAATATTTTTCTAGAAATTGAGAAAATATACTCCTTCCGTTTCAGCAAAAGTATTACTATTACTTTTTTATTTTAACCTAAAAATAGACCAAAATAAAAAAGTGATAGTAACACTTTTGTTGAAAAGGAGGTAGTATTTTTTTATTTGGTGATAAAATAAATTTTTTGATAGAGGGACAGTAAAATTCATACTCAACTAGCGAACTAGGTTCGACTTATATGTTCATATTACCCAGACCGAAATACCTTACTAAACTCACAAGCTTGAGATGCAGTTCCCACGAACTCATCTTCTTCGATTGTCGCCGCAAGGAGGAGGTTAGATACGTAGCTGGACTCTTAATCTATTAAGAAGTTAACAAGTCAGTGATCTTTCCCACTTACAGTTGCTTTGATTCATTACATAACTAATTATTATTTTAACACTCACCGACTTGTTCATGACGAGCTTGAGAAAGTGTATATTAAGGGTGAAGATTCTGGAGACTACTGATTCTCGTGTCACTTGCCACCAAATATTACGAAGAAATTGTAAAACTAATAATTGTAGAATAAAGAGTCAAAAAGAAAAAAGGAAATTAGTTAGTTTATTGAGGTTTATTTTGTGGGTTCAATGATTTTATTCATTTTAAGCTAGAGCAAAATGTTTTCTTAGTAATAGGAAATTGGCTAGTTTAACGAGATTTATGTTTTCGCAGTAAAGCACCCCGAATAGAATTGTTTGTCTGCCCTATAATAAGAACAAATAATAAGGAAAAATAGCCGTCGAAGTTGACTAGAGTCTAGAGAATTTCGTAAATCGTCCAGTTATTGAGTTTAAACTAGTGATTAACTAAGTACATTTTTGTCTGCTTCTTCATCTTCTCTACACCAAACAGCACTCGGAAAAAATAATCTGCATCGTTAGCCCCCTTAGTAAGCATAATAAACTTGGTTCGAATTCCTGGGAATTATCTCTTATCTCTCTTACGGCTGGTTTTCTTGCCTCAAAAACTTCAAAACCGCCCCATTTTTAGTTGCCTTTTTCTTTCTCCTAATATCAGAAATACAACCGTCCTCCTCCACTAATCCACACCAACCATCACCACTAATAACTATTGTTAACCCACTGAATCACTCCACAAGCCGTGGAAAAAGTTCTGTAAAACCGGGTGCCACACAGCTCAAAAAATAAGACAGAAGAATAAACTTTTATTCCCCATAAGACCACCAGAACATCACCATCTCCTCGTCTTTCTCGTCTACCTTTTTTCTCTTCCAAGTCCTAATTTCACATAAATCCCAATCCATCTCGAACAAATTTATTTTCCTCGTCCACTTTTCTCAAAAAGGCTTCATCATCGGTGTTTTCTATGAAACAAACAAAACACAAAAATACCATCAACATCAAAAACCCTGACACCACCAGTACCAGATAACAATACTTCTACCACCAAATAAAGACACAACAACACAATCTCCTCCAAATCTCACTCCCGACCAACCAAAAAAGAAAAACTAGTATCATACATCCAGCTACTGGTAACTCCAAAACCTATTTGGCAATTATCGATTAAATAAAAGACTGATGTCGAAGTATCATCCGCTGCATTGCGAGGTGTTGGCTTGTCCCAAACCTCGCACTCCAAATGAATTTCCCACATTGGAACTGTAAAGGTGTTCATCAAACTTTGACAGTTTTCAAACAGCGTGAGTTCACATATATTTTTCGTCCTCAATTGTTCTTTTTGTCCGAATCTTTAGCTAGTTCCAGTTATATGTGTTTTTTTTAAATCTAAACTAGCTTTTAATTAAAGTTGTTTTGTACCTTGTATTATAAGGAAATATGACTTTAAGTTTAATGTGGATGGCCACCTTAAATGTCACAACGTTATGTCCTAATCAAAGTTTTATTCATGCCTACATCCAACCTGGAACAACCACCTTGGTTGTTCATTGGAATCTATGGACCCCCAAATGGCACAGCCAAAAATGATCTTTGGAAAAGTTTTCACTCTCTCATTCCACCAACAAAGTTACTATGGCTTATCATGGGAGATTTCTGATGGGATTTTAATATGATACCGCAAGTACACGGCTATCGATTGGATAATATGCAAGTACAAGTCGTCCACGGAGATTAACTAATTGCTAGTTTTAATTTACAATTAAATTATGGATTTAGAAAATATTAAACTAATAAGATAAACAAATAACCAAATTAAAAAAAACTAGGATTTTCGGATTCCACCAATTTAATTATATAAAACACTAATTCATCTCTAAAGATGATTCATATGATCACTCAAGACAATATCGAAACATATGTCTCGGAATATATTACAGTTAAAACAATAAATACAAATTTTGTTGTACCAAAACAGTATAATCTCCTTCGCTTATAAAAGGTCAATAGCCGAAGACTATTCAAAAACGATTAAAGTATGAAGTTGTTATTGAAGAGAAATTAATAAAACATTTATATCCAAAAGAATAATTTATCAAAGATTACCATAATTTCTTATAGAAAATAATTGGCTTCATCTTCAACCTCAATGGAGAGATTACTCCATTACAAAGAAAAGAAAAAAAATAAAAAAAAATAAAAGTATTAAATTAAACTAATACTCTTTTGAACTAGAAAAATGGTCTCCCCTTTCTCTGCTTCCACCATCATTTATATAGCTTTAAAGGAAACCACTTGCCATTTCCATTTCCACTACATCATCATCATCCAATGAGAATATGCCACGTATCGAGACGTGTTAAATAATATCTCATGAAGTCACCATTTTCTTTATTTAGAAAATATATTATTCTTTATTAAATCCAATCATAAAGCATAATTTCTTTTTCCATATTTTTTTTTTCCTTCTTTATTTTCTTTATTTTCTTCATTAAACCAAATATCTTCAAATATAAATAATATCTTGCAAATGGTCTCCATACTTTCTACACACGTTGTGGCAAGCTTACCACACTCTCATATCTAAATAATAATTCTCCATGTTTTTCCTTTTGGGCTTAGCCCATTCAATCATAAATCACTCTATTTTCTTCATTTTAGTCCAACGAGCTTTATTTCTTATAAACTGCAAAACTAAACAAAAACCATTAAATATATACAAAATAAAGAACTAAATAAATTTAAATTAAGATGTAAACTGACGTGTTTACACACTCATCAATTTCAATGAAGTTCTCGATCAAGTCGAAAAGAAAGGAATCAGAACAATAACTCCACCGAAGCTCTATTATTTAAAGATTTTACTAATTCAAACTGATTGATTGATTTAGGCTTTCATGGAGACCCATTCACATGGTCCAACAAACAGATGAGAAACTCATTCATATTGGAAAGGCTAGATAGATGCTTGGCTAACCAGCATTGGTTGGATTTACATACAAACACTTTCGACAATAACTTACCAAGAATAGGATCAGACCATGCTCCATTAATACTCAAACAAAAAGCACGCCATCACCCTAGCAATAAAAGATTCAAAATTGAATATCTCTGGTTCATTCATCCACACATGCCGGCAATTGTAGATCAAGTTTGGAGTTCAGTCCAACAATTCAATCGAATGATCAACTACACAACAAAACCACACAGCAAATCAACTTCAGCATGGACACAAATGACTTTTGGACATTACTAGCTACGATTAAAGCAGCAGAAAAACAAGTCCAACTTGCCCTGGAAAATTGTGCCAAACTCATGGGTCAGAGACTTCAACATTGGTTAGAAATCGATTAACAGGCATGCAACACTCATCTGGTGCTAATCCAATGCGAGGAAACATATTGGAAGTAAAGATCCGGGATTCAGTGGATGAGAGAATGAGACCTCAACACAACTTTTTTCCACACATCTGTTACCATTCATAGAAGCCGCAACTACATACATCAACTGAAATAGGATCGAGACCAATGGATCAGTGATACTCATCAAGTTATTCAATTAGTGATTAGATATTTTGAACAACAATACCTCTTTCAACATATTCAATCGCGGATATCTCCATCACAGGCTCATGGGATACTCATACCACCCACACCAGAAGAAATCAAGCATGTGTTATTCTCTATAGGGTTGGACAAAGCCCTCGGGTCCATATGGCTTTACCAACAAATTCTTCAAATTCTACTGAGAGATAACAAAGGTAGTGATTATTCTTGTAGGTCATTTTTTCACTTATCTTCAACTACCGACACCACTAAACCATACCAACATTACACTACTACCAAAGGTGAACTACCCAGAAACTTAATTCAGACCAATAGGCCTCCATAATGTATCTATAAATTTTTTGCCAAAATTTTGGTGGATAAAACCAGACCTCTTCTACAATTCATGAATTAGCCCATTCCAGAGTGCATTCACTCCAAACAGAGCCATCCATGACAATATTTCCATTGAGGCAGAATTCCCTCTCGAATGAGTTCTACGATAGATGCTTTCGTGTTTCACCAAATCCATTCATCCACACTATTAAAACACCCTACAATTTCCTTTAAGCTTGACATTCGAAAAGCCTATGATTCTCTGGATTGGGGTTTCATTAAACTGGCTCTTACTAATTTGGGTTTTCCTGAACAATTCATCAACTATCTCATGTTGTGCATCACATCGGTCTCCTACTCCATCAATATCAAGGGATCTCCTCATGGTTATGCACCGTAAATTCACCGTTGAATGTCTATTTTAAGTTGGGTGATGTTTCTGAATTTTCTAGACAGATTTGCTTGGTTATGTTTTTGATTGTGTTTCAGCAACCTTGATAATATTAAAATGATTTGAGTCTTTGACAAAAGTTTTAGGTTTATGTCTTTTCTTTCGTTGTATTTTGGATTTGATAAATTTGAGATTAATATGAATATACTATGAATATTTCGGTAACATGATGTAATCTGCCCAGTTTTTATTTTGATCTTGTAAAATCAATAACTTATGATTGAGCCGTTACAATGATGTGAAATTTGGATATGTTATACATTATAGTTTGAGGAATGTTCTCTAAATGTTTGAGATAGATCGGACAAAGTTATCATCATAAAATAATTAGTGTAAGATGTGTGCAGTTTGTAAAACTCATTCTTGTTTGTATATATGCTTGAGTTAAATAAATCATTACTTGTTTGTCATATGATTTGATAATATTTATTGTAAAAATGATTTATAAAAGAAATGATTTCATGTTTTTTCGTTAAATGGAACTTTGTTCCATGCTAACGTCGGGTAATGATTTCCGAGAGAGAGTGAGTAATGATTCCCAAGAACGTATAAGGTAATGATCCCCTGATCCATCGATGACGGCTGTCCATGCCGAGGTAAACGATAGGTGGTTGTAAGAACCATGGTTTTTTGTACCGTGAACTCATGAGTCGAAATCTGAATTAGATGATTTGTTGGAAATATTATTGGTATTATGAAATCGTGCATTGAAATCTAAATTGGATCATTTTATGGAAACATTGTTTGCATTGTAAGATTATTTTTTTGAATATGCTATTGATTCCTCGAAGTTATGTTGTATTCTCTTGTCGTATGTTTTCTTTTATATATTGATTATTTTACCACTCCTTTTGAGGGAATGCATTCTACTGAGCTATCATCTCACCCAATTGATATTCCTCGCAGATTTCATGGAAATCGGAAGAACTAAGAAGTTAGTTAGCTTAATTATTGAATTATTCTTGTATTGCTTGAATTGTAATTTGGTTGAAAATGTTGTTAAGGATATTACTGGATTCAAATGCTTTTATGTTATATAAATATTTAATTATGTTTGGCATAAAAAGTAAGAGGAAAAATATATACATTTGTCTCATTTCCGACCCGTAACCCTTGAATTCGGATCTCCATATGGGTTTGACCCTGGTCCGGAACTTGAGTTGTTACAAAAAGTGAGCTTTTTTCTTTTTATTTGTGTCCCAAAAAAACGATACTTTTCCATTTTTATATGTTATTTTTCTAAATAAATCCTTATTAGTAACGAGTGATGTTAAAATTTGCTTTAAAATTATAAGAATTAATAGTCATGTTTATACTCATTGCATAGGTTTTAAAAAAGAAATCAAACGATATACCATTTATAAATATCTCTTTCAAATTTATGAGATATATCAATTTAATATTTTAACACATAAAATTAAATAAAAAAGCAATAGAAACTAATTTTTCTTATATTTTTCTTAAAGAAATATGCAGGCTCATTTTTTGTGGGACTGAAGAAGTATATCACTTTGGAGTATCATGCAAAAGAGTATCCTTTGGACTCAAGGAAGTATTTTTCTATTCTTTAAACGTTTACATCTTTTTAACAGGGCCGGCCCTGATCAAAGGCTGCCAATGCTTTGTCTCGGGGCAGCACAACTTGGGGCATCAAATACATGGGTATTCTAAGGGGCTTTAGGTTATTAAAAAAATATTTGTCTCAATTGTAATTGAACGTAAAAATTTGAGACAAATTGTTAAGAAAATAAGGAGCAGAATAGAAATGTGGTATTAGTTTAGTAGCCCCATAATATCTAATAGAAAACAGAAAAAGCAAAAGTAAGAATTTAGCCCTCCGGTCGTTCTCTCTCTCAAAACACTCTTTCTTCTTCCCTGTTGTCGCTGACATGGCACAAGACTTAAATGATGAACGAAATTATTATGGAATTGATTATCCATTATATAGATACAAGAATCGTGATTCATATTTTATTTAATCTTATGGATCAGTTATTTCAAACTTAATTTTTAGGAGAAAAACTTCAAATCCCCTATTCAATCAAATTTAAGGTTTAATATTTATTGTTTACAGATTTTGCATTTGTTTAAAAATTACTTCACCAATTTCCAATTTTATTAAAGACTTTGAATTAATTTTTGAATCTAAGTGTTTATTAAATTACTGATTTTGTTTATTTATTAAGAAAGCAAGTTTTTCTGGGTATAAAAATCGAAAAAAAAAAAGAGAGAAGACATTGGAATAGCTGCATAATTTGAACCAGATATTGTTCCATTTTCTTTTTCTTTCAATTAGCTTCCGATCTGTATTAATTTTCTTTATTAATTTTATCCTTATCATGAGAAGATATTTCAGAACTTAATTGCATAATAAACCTAAACTTTTCAATATAGACATACGATAGCATTGACGGGGCAACAATTTTGATTTCACCTCGGACAGCGAAATCCTGCTTTTTAGCAACAAAAATGAAAACATTAGCTGACAAAAAAGCATCGATGAAACCAACTTTATGGTGTTCAATCTTTGTTAGACACCTTAATTAACAAGGATGCACTTGCTCGATCATTCCATGAGATATTACTACTTTTGGTGAAAATTAAACTAAATTTATTAGCCAATTGATTAGAAATGTTTCAAATTTAGCCTCCACCAATATGTTTATATTAAATTAGGCTATCATTATGACTTTAATCATCATTCAACCAATCAAACACAGGATGATTCACGGGGTGAATGCATCATCAGTGTCATAGCATAGCATATAGAATCTAAAGAGAAAGAGAGTGATATGTCTTCCAACTTGCTTGCCCACCAAAAGTGATGGAAATTTAGTTGGTTTATTGGTCCAATGGTCTTCCAAGTCACTACATTTTACGTGTTATACTTTACTAGCAATGTGGACGGATGTATGTTTGAGCTTTGTAATCAACCAATTATAGACCACTTAGGAAGAAAATAGCTAGCACTGAATGAATAAAGCTCACCATAAAGCACCAATACATGATTCATCGTTTAGAAAATTATTTTTTTTCAAAGTGCTACTCTCGTTGATTATTGGGGATCCTCCTACAACTGAGCAGCACCATTCATCACTTGACACTTATGTCTCAGTAAGTGGGATGTTGGTCCAAAGATGGTTCTAATTCTAGGGTATAGTTGTAGACCATATAGTCACTCACTCTCAACTCTCAATTTAGAGACATTGAATAGTCAATAGTCTTATGATACATAATCAAAGTTGCCAAAGTTTTACTGGTAAACTTCCATTCCTCGTGGGTGAAAATGTTTATATCGCCTGTACATGTGGCACGTGTTTGGTGTACATGCCAATACGATGGTTCTAGCTCAAATCGACAAAGTTCAAGTGGCACTAAAGTCTAAAGTCACGTACAATGTAAAAAGATTTGATTGATTATGGGAAGGACATTGACAACATAGTGAGATTGTTACAAGTATACCGCACTAACTTATTGACCTCTTACTGTAAGTGGTTAGCCCCAGTACTGCACAATTATTGGCAGGGTTTACATCCTCGAAGAAGGCTCTAAGCCTTGGATTCTATTCATAAATGATACTACCTCCGACTCATTATAAGAGATATTAAAAAAAATAGAAATATTTTTTTGATGGGATGAAGAAAATATAAAATAATTATTGACTTTTATAAAAATCCTGATTTTTACTGAGATTGATGTGTGTTAAATCATTATTCTAGCATAAAATAAACCAGACATTTCTTAATCTAGAACAAACATCCTCAACAAAAACTTGATTATCATGTTCATACTCACACGAACGGCTAACTCATAGAAAATTTAAATAAAAAAAAGAAAAACTTATTTCATGTCAAATTGCAACCTCATCACTTACCTATAAACAGCTCATCATTCACGTACAACAAAGAAAAGGCCTCCCTCTTTCCTTTCCTTTTTGTTTTACACGTACGTACATAGTACTATGATCCATCAGTCAGTAGTACCAGTTCAACTCTTTATATCTCTAATTTCTCTCCCTCTCTGTAGTATAATGTACTCTGCATACATACATATAGTCCACATTTCCCACCCTCACTGATCCAAGTAGTACTACACCAAAAAAAGTAAAGCATAAAGAGGGAGGGGAGATGGATGAAGAGAAAGTAGTAGTTGTAGCCAATAAGTCCAGTAGGTTTAAAAGGGTATGTGTATTTTGTGGGAGTAGTACTGGTAAAAAGAATTGTTATAAAGATGCTGCTCTTGAATTAGGACACGAATTGGTAAGCAACTTATTATCCGTTAATTATTTAGAGATTTTATCGGTTTGCGAATGAATCAACATTAGTTATATTTTTGCATGAGAAAAAGGTTTCCAGGAAATTGGATCTTGTTTATGGAGGTGGAAGTAATGGGTTAATGGGTTTGGTTTCTCAAGTTGTTCATCATGGTGGTGGACATGTCTTAGGGTAATGAAACAAGTTTAAATCCTCTTTCTTTCTTTCTTTTTTGTTTGCATTTTGATATTTATATGATTCTGAGTTCAATTTTTTCTTATCAAAATTTTGATTCAGGATCATTCCAAAGACTCTTATGTGCAAAAAGGTACGTAATTTGTTAATTTTCTAAATAATAGGTTTGTTTGGTTTAACACAAAAAATAAAAAACCAATCATTTAAATCATATTTTTTATAGTTTTTTTATTCATTCTTAAGAGAAAATGGTTCTTTTGTATTTAAATAATAAGAATAGGAGAGAAAAATAATTTCTAAGGGGGCAAAATAATAATCTTAAAATATTTAATTTTCTATTTATAGAAATAAATTTATCTTTTTAACGTATCCAAATATGATAATCTTGCTTATCATTTTAAAGGAGTAATTACTAGCAATAATTATTTATGTTTAACAGATCAGGATTAATTAATTGGTTAGACTGACATGTTAATACCATAATGAGCAGATCATTGGAGAAATAATTGGGGAAGTATCTGCAGTAGCAGATATGCACCAAAGAAAAGCTGAAATGGCTCGTCACTCTGACTGCTTCATTGCCCTACCAGGTTCTTATTATTTGATTGACAATTTACTAAGGAAGAAAATTTACATTGAGAAGTAATAAGTTACTATTGCTGTAACTAACTCATATGTTTTTTTTACTAATAGGTGGTTATGGAACCTTAGAAGAGTTACTGGAGGTTATCACCTGGTCTCAGCTTGGTATACATGATAAACCTGTGAGCAATTCAATCAAAAGCTTATGTCATTTTTCGCTTATATTTTTTATACCATTCAAAACCGTAATTTTGGAGGTTAAAAAAATACTCCCTTCAATTTGTTTTAGCCTATTTTTAGATTAAAATAAAGAAATGATAGTATTTTTTTTGTTGGAATAAAGTTAGTATTTGGCAGCACGAGCAATTTTTTTTCTGTTTCTCTTTTTTTTTTTCCTTTTTATACAAGTAGACACCCATGAAGTCAACCTCGACTGTTGGCAGAAACCAAACAGGAGGATGACCTTTAAATTAACAATGAAGTCTTTACTAATTTTACTCATTGGGGCAAGAGAATAGGCAATAGAGTTGTACTCTTTCCTTTATTTGTATTATACAGACAGTACCAACACGAAACGTACACCTAATTCAACTAAATCAATATCCACTTGCAGGTGGGATTGCTAAACGTTGATGGCTACTATAATTACCTACTTACATTTATAGATAAGGCCGTGGACGACGGCTTCATTAAACCGTCTCAACGTAGCATCATCGTATCAGCTCCTAATGCCCATGATTTAATGCTAAAACTCGAGGTTTTTTTACTTTCTTTTTCTTTCTTTTTGTGTGGTCAAAAACACCATTTTGGTTACAGTGATACCTGACAACATTGTTTTCTTGATGTAATTAGGATTACGTACCTATGCATGATGATGGAATGATAGCTCAGGCAAGGTGGAATGCTTAAGTTAACCAGCAAGTAGAGAAAATTAACTCCTTGGTGAAAGTTCAAGCACGGAGCTACCAAGGGCCAAATGGGGACCCTTGTCCCCACTAAGTTTGGGAACTTTGTTTTAAATGGTTGGTTATTTTGTAAATATTTGACAATGTGGGGACAAATAGATTAGATAAAGTTGTAAACTGAAATAATTTTTTTTTTTTTCTAAATGTCTCAATTAATTCGTGTGTGATTCTTATCTCTTGCTTGCAGTGCCATAACTCCCAACTCCCAACCGGACCGGTAAGAATAAGATCGATCTCACTTCTTCTTCCATTTACTTTACTTGCTTAATTGTTTTAATTGCCTATTTCCTTTTTTATATCACATTTCAAATAGGCTACATACGTGTGGAAGTGTTCTAACTAGTGCAGATTATAAAATATGAATAAATTGTTTATAAAAAATTGTTTCTTGTTAATTTGAAATTGTTTAAATTTGTCAATTTACTTTATGTTTATGTTTGAAATTGTTATGAGATAATCAAATGTGGTTTGGATTGAAATAAAACAGCATAATTGATGATCTTTAATTTCAAATTATTGTTGATCAGTTAGGTACCCATATGCAGTAGACAGTACAGATTGTCTGCCAATTAGTGCTACATAGTTCTCTATCTTTGATTCTTTTTTTTGTCGAGTGGAGTACCCTCACTGACTGACTAATTGAACTTTTAGTTCTTACATTTTTGTACTTTGCATAATGCATACCTAGATCGGTAATAAATCTGAAATTCTATCATATGGATAGCCATCCAGAGGATAAGGCATGGTGTACTAGTGGCCAAACTTTCTTAGTTAATTTTTCTTATATTTCTTTGAATAATCAATTGTTGCACTCTGCACTGTTAGATGTTTTCTAAATACTTATATAGTTAATTTTAGACATTGAATGATAATTCTATTATTCATTACAGTTGCAACTTGAAAGCCGAAAAGATACTATAAGAGAGTATCAACCAGTGATGTATCACCATCACCGCCTTTCATATGATTATTCGGCGGTTTCAAAATATAAAACCACGTCGAGAACGACTTTTGAGTTTGAGGATGGGTACAAGATGATTACTATTGGTATGTGTATGAACAAAGAAACATTTTTATTTTTAAAAAAAATATGCTATACTGTATGTGTATGAAAAAAAAATTATATTACATACATCTACTGTTTTTATTAATATTAAATCATTATGAATTTTGATAAAAAAATTTTGTTCTCCTGCTAGAATTCCTGGCTACGTCCCTGTGAAAGTTAAAGTGACTCCCTAGCTAGCTAACCAGTTTGATATTACAAACTTTCAACTTATTTTGTCATGTTTCGAACAACTTTGGGTATTGCAAGATCGCATGGGGGTGGGGACCTAGCAAAAAAAGCAATGGGGTAGGGTCAATGTAGTCAATCTCGGCCGTTACGGCTGAGATATCAACGCTTTTCAAGGTATCGACCGAATATCTTGACGATATCCGAGATTGCGCTCACCGCGATTTGAACGCGAATATCGGCCGAATTGCCGAGATCTCTACCGCGACGATACGCCCGCATTTAGGGTAAAAATGGTATTTGCTATTTTAATCTAACGGTCTCTAATCTTCTAAACGATCTAACGGTCCATATATTAGAATGATGGAAATCTAACGGTCCTAATATGAGCTATCGAATCAGAAACCTAATTTAAAGTTTTGAACCATCACAAAACAAAATTCAATCTTCTCTCTTCTTTCTGTACTGTAACTCTCCGCCTCCGGCATCTCCGCGACAGTCAGTTCTTCCTCAGTTCCTCTTCTCTAACCTAGTCTTCTCACTTCAAGGTAAAAAGCCCTATCACTTTATTCTTCTGATTGATGATTAAAAGAGTTTTAATTGTGATTTCATTTCTCAACATGCCCAATTTAATTGTACTCAGTCTAGGGCAGTTTGCAAGTTCATAATTGATCTTTGCCATGATTATGAATTTTTCTTCTTCTTGATATATCTTTTGTTCGATGTAGATGATTTGAATGATTTTGAATTGAGCCATTCATGTAATATTCTATGCAGTTGGTTAACAGACCATGCTACTGTTACTTCGGAACAACAAAGTGTGAAATGGTGATGTCTCTCTTGTTTTGAAATATACTATGAGATTTCCGAGTCAGTAACTGGAGCCTACTAGGTGCTTTGTGTATTTTCTTTGAACTATTCCTCAAATATGGAAACTTCAGTGAGATGCTTGTTAGAGGTGATTAATGATAGATTGGAGTATGTGTATGCAAATTTGGTTAAGTTGATTATGCATCAAATATTCTATAGACTACTTGTTAGAGGTGCTGGAACGAATGATTTTTTACTAGGCTTTTCTATAGAGCTTCAGGTCTAAAACATGATTTGATTGATTAATGTGAACCATTTTGATTTTAGGTAATCTGATTTTCTTCATGAACAATATGATGAATAGCAGATATTGGTGATATATTCATACCGGATTCATGCTGTATACCAATTCTGAATTTATTGTAACTTGTACTCAAAATATCACAGCCTTTCCTGAGAAAACACTGATAATCCATAACAAAAAAGTTACCTGTCGAGTTGAACTTCTAGTTGTACTAATAGATTCACCGTGCTCACATGCCAAAGCAATTCTGCAATGTGTCAAACTACTAACACTTTTGTAGACTAACAATGTGTTAAGGTCTTAGAAGAACAATGAATAGGTTCTTTGAAGTATTTTGAGGAAAAAACTTGATCGAAATTCTACACATCTGAAATAATGTTTCAATTTACATTCAGAAAAACAACATTCATCCACACTTAAACATTAAACTGTTTGCTCCAATCACATGCAAATCTCAAGTATCCATGTGTTTAGAACAGTGGTCAGCATGCTAAAAAAGAAACATACATGCGTCGACAGGACAAATGCTTCCATTACTAATCTATTTCCTGTATGCAGGTTATGAATTGTGATTATGAATTAATAGTTAGTACGAGATTTCACCGATAATCTCCCCGAGATATCGTTGTCAAGGTGTCAAGGTCCCGGCCGCGACGAGACCGAGATCCGAGATTGACTACATTGGGTGGGGTGAGGTGGGGGCAACTATTTGCCAACTGTTGAAATGTAAGGCTAGTGTCGAACAGAAAATGGTGTTACGAAAAGTCCTGGGGATCTTAGCATGGAATAGTACACCATGTACAATATGTTTGGGGCCTGTAAATTTTTGTTCTACGACATTTATTAATCTTGCTAATTTAAAGTCTATTTCTTTTATTTGAAGCCTATTCAATCATCTAGATGAGAAGATAAAGGATTTCTAATAGTAGAAACTATCGTTTAGTCTTAATATAAATAATACTCCATCTGTTTCAAAATATATATACTCTATTCTATTTTTGTCAGTTTTAAAATTGTGTCCAGCTTCTGTTTATAATCATATTATCTCGATAAAGTCTCAAATATACCCTTAGATCTTTTATACTCATAAACTTATTTTTAATAGAACCCAGTTTAAAATCTTAAATAATATGTGTATAATTAGAAAACAAATGTGCAAATATTTTTCTTGCTTATACTTTATTCCTTTTATAAATAAAAGTATTTTTGACTACAATCTTCTCTTATTTTTAGTTTAAGTAACATATAACATTTAGTAGAAGTAATTTTGGATATGGGGATACTTATCTCTAGCCCATTTATTTCTTTTTCTTTATGATAAACCCATCATTAAGATATTATATATCTGAAACCCATAATTAGTTTTTGAACAACTAGTTTACCAAAATAACCTTTAATTTTATTAATTATTTTATATCTAATATCAAGTTTATTTCCGAATCCGGTGATTGGTGAAAGTAGTCAACACCCAAAATTATAGGAAAATCCCAATAATAGAGTAAACATAAGGTTTATCTCTCCGCATCTTCTCTTTTTAATTTCTTTCGCCTGTCTTTTTTTCTTCAATTAGTCTACCTTTCTTTCCTCCATTGTTCATTTCACATATATATCTTATGGTGGATTTATCATAAACTAATTATGGTGAAAAACAATATTTTCACGTAAAAATTCAAGTGGAAAAAGTTTTTTTCCCTAAAGATATCAGGGTGAAAACCCAAAATTTCATTCAAAAGATAGACGAAAAATGATTTTTTCACACAAATTAAAGGTGATAATCGTTTTTTTTTTCATTCAAAAGATAGACAGAAAAAAAATTCACATAAATTAAAGGTGATAATTGTTTTTTTCAAAATATAAGAGGGTGAAAAACGAATTTCATACACGAAAGTGACATTCGAAATATTAAAAATAAATAAATAAAAATGATTAAAACAAAAAATTGTCACATGAAACAATTCACGTGTGAAGACCTACATACAAGTTCCACATGTCAAAAAACCAAGACTAATGGGGATATGATTGTATACAAGATCAAATAAGAAAGACTTAATGGAAATTTAAAACAATAAATCAAGAGAAGAGAGGGAAAACAAAAGAGATGCAAATAAATAGAAAACAAAACCGATTATTCGTACAAGTAAAAGCCTAAACTAGCTAGAACCAACCTTGATACTTTCGAATATCATTCTTGCATCATTTAGATGCGATGGGGTTTTTAGGGAAGTGAAGTTCATGAAAGGCTATCAAATAGCCGGTCATAATATCATTGCAACTGATAAAACATTACAGAAAAAGATAAACCACATCCAAATTAGGTGAAAACCCTAAATCTTTAAGCAAACCCAAAAAAAATAAATAAATTAGATCAAACGAACTAATAGATTGTGAAATCTTTTAATTATATATGCACAGCACAAGTAATCATCACTTTCAAATACTAGAATAAAAATAAGAAAATAATAATAATAATAATAATAATAATAATGTCAAACACATTTATAGAGAATTAATTTAGTAGAATAAGTGAGGGATTGACATGGAATAAGGAGAGGAAAAAATGGTTGATCAACTTTAGTTATGCACAGTAAGTTCTTATTCTTTATCTTAATTATAATGGGGAATAATATAGAAAGAAGTTTGAGAGACAGTGAAACGTGGAAACGTTTTTTTTTCTTTAGGCTATAAATAAGGGAGTTAAATATGGGCGTCAATTATTAGACCGGAAAAAAAGGTAATTTTTATTCCACTAAATTCATTAATAAATTTTTATTCCACTAAATTTGTTAATAAAGTGTAACTAATTAAATTAAGGTTAAATTAGTTCATCTGAAAAAGTGAAAAAATAAATCTAATCTAAATTACTATTTTTAACCGTACATCTTATAGATTGGGTTATATATATAAGCCATCTAAATGATGGGTTTATGGAAGAGAGAGAAACCAAACTTGAGTTTCTCATATATTTCCACTTTTGGATATTACTCCGGTCTCCTTAATAATCTGACTAAGTCAAAGCGAATATTTATTTTGAAACGGAGGGAGTATTATGTCTGTTTAGTCCTTTAAAAAAATATATAATGTCCGTTTGGTCCAAATATTACTGTTTGGTCATAGTGTGTACGTTATCCACGCGGAATGACGTCATCATTTTTAAACTAGTGTAAGAAATATAATTTTCTATCTTTTATTTTCTCTCTCTTTTAAAAGTAAAGAAAAAAAAACTTAAAAATAAAATATCTCTCAAACCACAAGTTGAAATTTTACAAATTTTATATATTCGGAAAGCTCTCGTCGAGATCTACAAAATGATAGCACTTTCACTACTTTTTAAAGCTTTAGTTTTTTACGTTGTTGTTTAGCTAAAGATAAACCATAAAATGAACTATCATTACGAGTTCATTCTACAAATGAACTGCTAGAATTGATTACCATTGTATGAACTAATTTTGGTAGTTCATTTTACATAATGAACTATCATTACATGATAGAATGAACTACCATTACGAGCTTATTCTACAAAATGAACTGTTAGATGAACTCTCATCACGGGTTCATTCTAAAATTATTTGCTTGAATGAACTACCATTTTAATGAACTAACTTTGCGAGTTCAATTGACAGAATGAACTATCATTACATGCTAGAATGAACTACAATTACGAGTTCATTCTACAGAATAAACTGCTAGAATAAACTATCATTATGAGTTCATTCTACAAAATGAACTGCTAGAATTGATTACCATTGTAATGAACTAATTTTGCGAGTTCATTTTGCATAATGAACTACCATTACATGATAAAATGAACCACCATTATGATTTCATTCTACAAAATGAACTGCTAGATGAACTCCCATCACGGGTTCATTCTACAAAATGATTTGCTTGAATGAACTACCATTGTAATGAACTAACTTTGCGAGTTCATTTTACAGAATGAACTATCGTTACATGTTAGAATGAACTACCATTATGAGTTTATTCTACAGAATGAACTGCTAGAATAAACTCCAATTACGAGTTCATTTTAAAAATGAATTGTTATAATGAACTACCATTACGAGCTCATTCTACAAAATAAACTGTTAGAATGAACTACCATTACGAGTTCATTCTTTAAAATGAACTGATATAATGAACTACCACTGTAATGAACTAACTTTGCGAGTTCATTTTACAAAATGAACTACCATTACATGCTACAATGGACTACTATTATGAGTTCACTCGAGTTCATTCTACAAAATGAACTACTAGAATGAACTACCATTACGAGTTCATTCTACAAAATGAACTGCTTGAATGAATTACCATTACGAGTTCATTTTATAAAATGAACACTATAATAGTGTTCAATTAACATTACCAATACAGTTAAGATCAAATCTTCAAAAAAAAAAAGTGAAATGGGTATTCATTGTATAGATATCATTGATAGCTTTCTAAATATATAAAACTTATTCATTTTCGATATATAGTTTGAGAGATATTTAATTTTTAGATTTTTTTCTTTGTTTTACGAAGTGAGAAAAAAATAAGATAGAGAAAAGGGTAATTTAGTCATTTGAACATTTTTAAATAAATAAGGACCAAACTAAACTCCCTTATTTGTCGATGGACCAAATTAACTTGCGACCACATAAAATAGGACCAAACTGAAATTTTTCTTATCCAATAAGGATAAAACTATTAAATTATTCTTACTATTAAACTCTAATTTATTTTTATTTAACTTACCAAAAAACATATATCTAAGTTGAGGCCTATCAAACCATTTCTCTTAATTAGGTTTTTGATTCATCCATACATTCAAAACTTAAAAAATATCAAAATTAGGTTAGCTGGTTTTAACCCGAATTGATCGATATGAATGTCCATAATGGTCGATTCTGGCACATACAAGTTT